>VWZG01010398.1:333261-501428 GCA_013396735.1 Grallaria varia
GGCTGGCCGCGCGTGCGCAGGCGCGGCCGCGGCCATGGCGGGCCCCGCGTACCCGGGCTGGGTTACTCGATGGCTCTCCGGGCAGTGGCGCCTGAAGAAGCGGCCCCCGGCCATCCGCCCGCCCCGGCCGCTGGCGCTCGCCGACAAGGTGGCGAACCGCAGGGAGCAGGCGGGAGGTGAGTTCGCGCGAGTGCGGCGGCGGGGGGCAGGCCGCCGGGAGAGGCCGTGCAGTCGGCGCTGGGCTCAGCGCAGAGCGCGGCCCCCTCACACTGCAGCCCAGAGCCTGCCTCCTGTGCCGCTCCGTATGTGAGTCACGCACGGAAAACACTTCGCTGCTTCTTTACCTTCAGAATTCAGTCCGATGTCGGATGGCTGCAGCAGCGCTAATCCTTGTGCTAGTGACAACTCTGCGCGAAGCAAAGCCGAGATCTTTTGCACTGCGTTTTCTCACCTGCCTCTACCCCATTTTAAACTTCTCTCTGGAGACTTACGCACTGTGGAGGTTGTTAGAATGAAATCGCAAAGACCTGAGACTTTCGGTTGTGTCCTTCCCTTCTAGAAGCGACGTGCATCACGGAGATGTCAGTAATGATGGCCTGCTGGAAGCAGAACGACTTCAACGACGCGGCCTGTGCAGAGGAGATCCGCCTGTTCTATGACTGCGTGGCAAAGGCAGAAGTAATTAAGGCCTCTTTTGTGTTCCTAAAGGCTAGTAGTAGGGAAGGAGGAAGCCCCACTCATTTTTTGTGTGCCAGCAGTAATAGTGTTCTCTGAAGAATTTGATTGGTGGTGTAACCCATTTGAGCAACCAAGAGCAATGAAGCTAGTGAGGGGTTTGGAGCACAAGCCCTGTGAGGAGCAGCTGAAGGAGCTGGGGGTGTTTAGCCTGGGGAAAATGGAGGCTCAAGGGTGACCTCATCACTCTCTACAATTACCTGAAAGGAGGCTGCAGCCAGGTGGGGGTCAGCCTCTTCTCCCAGGTAACCAGTGACAGGATGAGAAGACATGGCATTAAGCTGTGCCAGAGGAGGTTCATGCTGGACATGAGGAAGAATTTTTTCACTAGGAGGTCATTGTCCCTGGAAGTGTTCAAGAAATGACTGGATGTGGCACTTGGTGCTGTGGTCTAGTTGACAAGGTGGTGACCAGTCCGAGTTTGAACTTGATGATCATGGAGGTCTTTTCCAACCGTAATGATTCTGTGATTCTCTAAGCTGTAGAAGAGATGCAGGATGATGTAGATCAAACATGCAGTTCTTATTTTTTGAATGTAGAAGTTAAGTTAAAATAAAGGACTGGTGTTCAGTATAACTAAGGATGAAACAGTAGTCATATCCAGTCCTTTCTGTTTTGTCAAGTTCTTGAAGCAGAGCTCAACTGACTGTCAGTTGACCCTAACCTGAGCCATTTCTTTTGATTTCTTCTGGTTTTTAATCTCTGAAGTTTCAGCACTAGCAAAGCAAACAGTGGGTTTCATGGTGCAACATGTGGATTGTATTGTAACTGGGGAGATGTGCAGTGTAGGCATGTTTGTGCAATTGCTAATTCACACAATTAATAGTTGATCCAATACCTGCATTACCTAGAGAGTGATGAGTTAGGATTCCCGAATTCCAATGTCATGTGTTTGGTAAATAGTTTTGTGCTTGCAGGAATGAGGATGGAGACAAGGTGGTAGAGAAATAACTGATGTTTTCAGTAGTCCTCATAACAAACAGAATTTTCAGGGTATGTGAGGTAGTTACGGCAGTTCTCGATTCTCTGAAAATTAGGAGCTCTTTTAGGCTGCTTCTGACTTCAGTGGCTAGACATCTTGAATTTCATACTGTTTGGAAATTAGAAATTTAATTACACATTAATTAGATATATTGCATATATTGATATAATAATGCTGTATGATAAGGGGTTTTTTTTTTTGTCTTCCAGAAAGAGCGCAGGAATCAAAATGAGAACACCCTGTCATCCAGGGGAAACTTACCTTCAAGCAAAGTGAACAAACTCCTGAGGAGGTTTCCCCAGATCACACATTATCCATAATGTGCTTTACTAAAAGGACTGCGGACAAGCAATTAAAGTTGGAGTCTTTGGCAAAAAAGAGAAAAGTCAACTTGAGTGTTTGATGTCAAGTGGTATCTGTCAGCACTGCTGTGTGGATCTTGACCCTACTTTTGATTCCAGAGCAAAAAACACCCATCTTGAATATCAGCTGATTTTGTTAATGAGATTCCTGGGTCTTGCAGTGTTAGGATTTCTGCAGTGTGTTGTTCAGCTAGCCAGAACTAGCCTATTCGGGTCCTCACTGTTAAATAAAACCTAGGAATGCATGTAAATGCATTTCCAAGCAGTTAGGAGGTGGCTTTTCCTTACATGTAAGCTTCCTACCTTGCTTTGGGGCTGCTGTCAAAAAGTGCTCAAGCTCAAACACTAAGCCAAGTGAAAAGTGATCATAGTCCCATGGCTCATACTCTTACATGAGTAACAGTTTGGTTCCCCTTGATTTTTTTTAATTCCTGCTGCTGTACAAGAAGACTGTAGAATATGGAAGAAGTCTCCAGCAAAGTACCTTGTTAATACACAACACATCAGTAAGTATCAGATGTAACTTTAATCTAGAAGCTTGTGATTTAGGCCCTCTGAATTGCAGGTGGCACAGGTATGGTACCACATTGGTTTGATTATTGTGCCATATCAGTTCCATTATTTTGTCTGTACTATAATAAAATAATGCAAGACTGGTGTTTGACTTGGGCAGCTCATAATCTACAACAAAATGTTCCATTGTTTTTTGGTAAAAAATCCAAAAGGAGGAGAAGTTTAAGCAGGAGCTGATAACTGAAATCATGTAATTAAATACTCGTTTTGATGTGGGTTTGTTTTTCCACTACAGTACCACAAAACTGCAGGCAGGTTCCTGTTGTTATAGGACCAGTACCTAACTGGTGAGAAAAATGCAGTGTCTTGGAAAACTATGTTATAACCATTTCTATCAGTAATTCTTTGAGGCAAGTAGAAAAAGCAGAGTAAGGGAGTTGGGCACACACAGACTGTGTGATTTCCCACAGGTGACTGAAGAGTTTGCTGGAGTTGGAGCTGACTTCTCTGGAGCCCTAGTCTGAAAGCTGTTCATCACATAAAGTTTGGTCAGGTGAATGCTTTCAAGGTATTGAAGAAATTTTCATATAACTACTTAAAAAGTCTCATTAGTGGATTATTCACAGGGCAGCTTATTGTCTTGTTGCTATTACGGCGTAATTGGGTCTTTCAGTGGACTTGGGATCAGTAAGAACATAATGTCCACTGGGAAAATACTTTGGTTCTCTGACATTCCACATTTTCAGTCCAAAAGACGATCTGAAAAGGAATGCTCCTTGCCGGTCCTTTGTTTTTGAAGGAGGCAAGCTAGTTTGGGAGTGAGGAACAGATTCACCTCTGTTGATTTATTTTTTTCCTTCATATTAAAATTTTGAATACAAATACAGTTTTGTACCTCTTAAGATAGTGCCTGTGCTGAATATACCAAATTCTAGTCTCTGCGAAGAACTGTCTTATATAAGAGGCTGTAACAGAGACGCTAGTACCTCTTCCTGTTTTTACTTTTAAAATTTTGTGCAACTCCCACTAATCTGAACAGCTGTTTTTGGATTATACTGCTTCACCGTGAGCTTCACAAATTCAGTTGGGTGTTATTTATTTATTTAGAAAAAAAAGGAAGGAAACAATGCTTTTCAGGTGCACCCAGGTTTTACAGTGCTTCCTTTAAAAGTACTGTACCAATTCTTTTGCCTCGAGATCCCATGCCGGAACCAAAACCCCTCCAATTGTCCTTGGCAATTTCAGCTGCTGCCATTTTTTTTTTTTTGTATCTCACTGTTAAACTTGTATTGGGTGTTTAAATGCATTCTCTGACATACTTATATTGGAGATCACTCAATTCATTATGTGTGTAGCCGCAAGGATTGACACTTCTTTGTGAGCCCCATGATGCTGTTGCTGGGGAATAAAAGAAAATTGGGTTCTGGTGCTGAGGCCACTGGTTAAGAACACTGCTGCAGAGACCTGTAGGTAATTGCGTGGTGGGGAAAGAATTAAACAAAAGCTGACTAACTGTTCTACCCTCCTAAGTCGGATTTACAGGATTTAAGCAAATCTGCTGGAATTCCTTGATCTTATTCCCGTTCCTTACAGCTTGAGTGTTATACTAGCCCTGGGTATGATTGCTGTTAACTACCTCTCTTTAGGCTTTCACTGAAGACTTCTGTGGAGGAAGCATTAATATTTCAGCTGGTCTTGATGAGTTGAAACCCCTGCCAGTTCAAAAGAAATGAGTTGAATTCCAGAGAGCCCAGAACATTTTAGAAGATGGTATTTCTTGTTCACAAAGGTCAATACAGAATAATCTGGAAAAATGAAGACAGACTGCAGGGAATCATGGGCTTATAGAACTGTGCATATATCAGGGTGCGAAGGTGATTAGTGTTAAATAGTGGACTTAGATATTTACAACTACTTCAAACTCACCCATACTAGAAAGTACAGTATGTATTTTACTTTATCTGTCGATCCGTTACCAATCTAAACTGCTGTAGTTATACTGGTGTAATTTCCTTCTTTGCCTTCCTCTCTACACTGGAGAGGGCCATGTAGCTGTGAGAAGCTTTTGAGAATCTGAGATCCATCTCTCAAGAAAATGTGCCAGAAAACCAGGGGAGTCTTGGCAAGAAGGAAGTAGTTCCAAAACAAGACCCACCACAGAGGAGACAACTGCAAAACCCCCTACGTCTTTCCACAGTTCATCATTCTTTCAAAAACTCGATATAGACTTGGTCTTCTATTGCTTTTGGTGCACTGGTCTGTGTTTCCTTTAAAATAACTTTGTCTAGGAAAACCTTGCCTTGAGAGGGAGGCAACTTAGAAGCTACTGTGAGAGAAATCCAGTGCAGGCTTTTGCTAGAGGTTTTGAGCCCTGTGTGTCAGGGGGCTAAACAGGGAGTGTCATACGTGAGAATCAACAACCTCCACTCCTGAAAAAGGAGCCAATTTCCCTGAATGCTAGTAGATTTTCTGGTCCTGTCTCCAATATATCCTCTCCTTGTGTTTTCACTGGAGTATGTGGTTCTAAAATCCAACACAGTCCAGTATTTTTATTTTGTTTTGTTCCTTTTTGCCAGTGCTGCCTGCTGCCTGAGAGTTACAGCGTGATGTAGCATCTAAGCTATTTCCAGCCTCTTGCCCTGATTGTCTGCCTCCCTCGATGTAAGGATATAGGAGATTTGCTCCTAATTAACTGAGTAATTCTTGGCCAAATCCACTCCAGAAACGGCTTCTTCCTACCACTGAGCAACTTCTGTGAAGGATCCAGCGTGTAGTGAAATTTCTGTGCCTGAGGATGAGGCAACACAAAGCTGTCACATAAAGTGAGTAATGGGCAATAAGTGAAGGAGGAAAAAAAGAGGCTTTTTGTGAAGCCAATAGATTTTTAGCAGCCCATTCCTTCTTTTATGCTGAAGGTGTCTTCGGAAGTGCTATTTAGCAGACTTGGCCAGAAGTGAGCTCATTTCTTAAGGTGACCTTCACGTTTCATGCTGCAGAATACCAGGAGTTTATCTTTCCAAAATCAGAATATAAGTATTGGAAATGGCCAGTAGAAGCAGCACAGGGAATGTTTAAAAAAAAAAATCTGAGATTGAACAGTTTCAAATGGACTTATTCTGTTATATTTAATAGTGTTTAAAACTTGTTGTAGCCTCAAACCCTAATTCATATGAAGGAGCAGTAAACTGAAAACACTCAACACCCCGCCCCCCATGGGATTGTTCCTGGTAATACACTAATGATCAACCCTCTGGAAAACATCCTGGCCAACTGAGGGAAAATACAACCCAAGGTCAAGGGGAAGCTTGATGGAAAAGATTTCTGGAGGCAATACCCATGGGGGCAAGATGGAGGGCTGAAAATTGGGAATGCACCCCGGAGAGGGCTGTGCCACCTCTGGGTTTTCCATAGGGAGATCTAGAAGCTGCTTAGTGTAAAGTTTCCTGGGTTCCATTTACCTGGTTCAAATATGAGGAGAGCTGACCTCGGGAAGCTGCAAGCTGCTAAACGAGGAGGCAGCGGTGGGGGGATAAAGTCCAGATTCCTTCCAAGAAGTCTAATCTCTGGCAAGTGTGCGCGCACACGCCGTCTCCTTTCCCGGTTGTTGCCGGGGGTTCGCAGCAGGATCCAGCCCCGGCTCCGTGCCGAGCTGCAGCCCCTGTGCCGCGGGAAGCAGGCTCTGCAGGAGCGGAGCGCGTGGCCGGCCGGGCGCTGGGGAGGCGGGGGCTGGCGCTGGGGGAAGCGCCTACCTGGAGCACGGGGTAGGCTGGGGAGAGCAGGCGACAGCGCGGTGCGGAGCGGGCTGAGGGCGAGCCGCGCCGCCCGGGCTAGAGACATCCTGGGGCATGCTCTCCTCGCTTATTTCTCTCCTCTCTTTTTCCCCTTTCTGAAGAGAATAATCAAGCAGAAGAGATGGGGAAAGGGAAGGGAAATTGAAATTCTAAGATGCTGCTGGGAACTTTGGTCCCTTCCCTCACATCCTTTTCCCTGTGCAGAAATGGAAAAAGCATCCTGCTCCCTGCGGTGTGGAGCGGCTTGAGTGGGAACGCAGAGCCCAGCAGGTGGACGAGAATGTGATGCTTGAGGAACCTTCTGCCCACTTTGTACAGGAGGGATGGAGATCTCCAAAATACTCGGGCTCCTGGTGCAGCTCTCGAGCCTGCTATCCTGTCTCAGATGTGTGGGGGTAAGACAGTTATTTTTCTATCTGCTTGTAAGAAGTCACATGGCCCTTTTAATATCCTCACTGTAAGTGGATTTTGTTATTATTTGAATATGTTTTCTAGAGCATCGAGGCAGCTGTGGCCTCTGGGAGGGGCTGGGGGCTTGGAGAGGGATTTGTTTCATTGTGCACATGAAATTCGGAAAAAGAAACCAAGCAGGAAAGCAGGATGCACAAGGACTTGCAGATGCTTTGGCTCGGGTTTCCTATGTTTCTCAGGCACCCCAGTAACCCTGGCAAGAGAGATCCTTTGTTTCTGTTCTTTGCTGATTGCCCCTCTTGCTGTTATGGACAGATGATTTATAGCCACATGGACCTGGGGCAATGCCTGCAGCACAGGCTGTTTGCACTAAATTTTGTTGGTAGTGATGGCCAGACTTGGGATATTTTGGAAGCTGCTACCGGAAATGGCAACAACTTTCCTTAGAAGTGAAGCTTATTACTTGGACTGCAAGTACTTTTATTTATGGTCTAGCTCCAAGCAGAATGGGTTCAGGCTCTTATATATATCTTGTTACTAGTCTGACACATCCCTCTATCACCTGCATGCTTACATGCATATGCAGGTGTACACTAAAAATAGAAGCTGAGGGACCTGGTTTGTGGCTCAGTCACCTGTTTGGTGCAGTCACAAAAGTGCCGCTTAGCTCGCTTTGCTCTCTTTGCTAAGAGCTTTGAGATCTTCAGATAAGTCCTTCAGTATTGCTGGTTCACAAACCATTACCTAGGCTTGCAGCAGCCTGATACATGCAGGTAGATGGGTTTTTGGCTGAAAAGAGTTTTTCAGTAAAATGCTGGTTTATCTGTACATCCCCTTGTACATATGCACCTGAGATCTGATTTGTTCTTCCTGAACCATGTCAAGAATTCATCTTCCATGTGCAGTATCACATTCTGACTTCTGGAAGGTGATGCTGGAGCTTGGCCATGGTTGTCAACACCTGCTGGACCATATTCATAAGCTTGATTTGAAAATGGCATCTGGCATGAGTAGGTGTTGTTTGTGTCAGGTTTTGGTGGGAATTATCTCTGTATATTTCAGAAGTGGATTTGGTTTTATTCCAAATTAAGAGAGGCAAAATTACTGCATTTTGAAGAAAACCACAGCTATTACTAATAGTTAGTATTCTTTAGCTGTACACCTTTGCTCTGTGAATTACAACTCTTTGTTCATATAAAAGTATTAGAAATGTTCATTAAAAGTACTTAGAAACTAATTAAACCACAAGGAGCTAGCAGAAACATGTACAGTTTCTTCATTTCACTCTGGGTCTGTGAAGATCTTGCACTTGCTTGCACATCATGCAGTGGTGTTGAGTGGAGATCCCTATCTCTCAGCCGAAAGTCAAGTTATAACCACAAAAAACGCTGCCTATAAGAGGAAATGCAGTTTTGCATTTTGCAATGCAGGATGCTGGAATTCTGAGGACTTTGTTTCATATTTGTTGGTTTAAGCTATTTAACCCCATTTGGATAATACCATAAACCATATCTTATTTTCAAGTATTAAAAACAAAATCCTCAAAAAGCCTTGTTGGATTTTCTTTGGATGTTTTCTATTTTGCACATAGATGTTTATTACCATTTTGACAGATATCCTGGGGGCATCATCCTATCATGTAGGTATATCTCTGCTACTGTATCCATAGATGACTTGTCCTGTAAATGGAGAGAGAACGAGTGGTTGTTCATTTTTTTCTTACTGATAATAATGTTATTCTTCTAGCTTTCCTTTCCATAGGCATCTCACTCAGACTTCCAACTCTACTGGAAAAAAACAAGCAGAGCCCTCTCATGTAGCACTAGGGTAAATCTCTGCAGGCCAGTAATTATTCACTTTGTTGTTAGTGGACAGAGCTATGATTGGATTTGAAGAGGAGTAATGGGGAGGGCCGTAAAGGGACTGGTTGCTAGGGTGTGTTTGCCTAAAGCTGCAAAAAGCTGAGCTGCTTTTAGGACCTGCCCATGTTTATTTCATAGGATAATCATCTCTCTGCTTTTGCTCTGCTTCTTTTCCCAGGCTTTCCTGGGATCCCAGCCCAACCAAAACCATTTGCAGAGTGCAGGTAAGAACAAGAAGTTATTAATTCAGTCATTGTGCAGATTCCTGCAGTGGGGATCTGAGACCATAGGCACAATGAACCACTGCTCCCTGGCTGCCTTCCTTCCTTTCCATCTCTTCTTCAATCTTTCCTATTGCCTCAATGTCTGTTTCTCTTTCACCAGTATGGCCAGACCGCTTTTGTTTCTTCATGTCTAATGCTCTTGCAGTTCCCTGATTCTCCCATGTGTTCTTTTCTTTCCATCTCTTTCTGCGAAGTCTTTGGGTTTTTTTTGCATGCTCACCTTTCCTTTCTCTAATAACTACCAAATTCTCATACCCCCGCCTCTGAGGGTCCCAGTTGATGCAAAGCATATGGTGTGTTTTCTAGATACCTACCTGCAACTGCTTCTCATTTTTGTACCTTGCATTTAACCTTGAGCATTTACTCCCTCTGTGCTTCGCAGTGGCCAGAAGGCCAGAGTTATGAATGGAGAATTTTCTTCATTTGTTAAAGACCATATTAAATTAATTCTTGGGTATTTTTACATTAGATATTTCACATGGCAACTGGAACATTGGCACCTGCACTTTCCCCCCAGAATAAGTTCCCTTTCCTTTTCTGTACTTTGGCCAAGTTCAGATTAGCCAGGTGATACACTGATGGGCATAGGGAACATACATACAATGAAATACAATGGTATTTCCCACCTTCCTGCTTTACAGACTGAAATTAGATTTTAAACTCTTCTCAGTTGCATACAATTTGGACAGGCAATTAATATTCTAAAGAGCCTAAGGTCAAATTTAAGACTGTTTTATTCAGGTGTCAGAGCAGGTGGGGAAGGAAGTGGTGGAGTGTATGCCATGCTCAAGCAGTGCTCCAAAGTGAGTACAGGTATTGGATGTACAGTAATGGGAACTGGTTCAAATTGTCTGTGTTTGGGTCCAGATGTAACAGATTTCAAAGGTCTGTCTGGGCAGTTCATTGCTTCAGGTCTATTTGTGGTTTAGAGAGTGAGTATTAGAAACATTCCTTGAGCAGCTGCCTTGAAGAGTGATAGAACTGAAATCAGGCAAGGAGCAGTTGAGATTGCTGACGTGGGAGGTGTTTCACATAAGCAGCTGGAATCCCCCACATTGAGCTTCAGTGTGTGATGCCTTAAGTGGTGCTAACACTCCCTTCCTGTGTCCAGCATCCAGCGGGTGTGGTGTCGGACCCCTGGGGTATTACAATGGCTCACTGGCAGTCACTGAGGCCGGGGCAGAGTGCCTCAACTGGGCAGAGTTCCCCGACTATGTCCAGCAGTACCCAGACCGTGGCCTGGGGGACCACAACCACTGCAGGAACCCAGATGGGGGAATGACACCCTGGTGCTTCTACCGGCTTGCGTCGGGGGCCATCAGCTGGTCCAACTGTGACTGTAACCAAGGTAAGGGCTGCGTGTCTCTCCCACTGTCCAGGCTGCACTGCTCAGGGGCTCAGGCCAGGGTGCTGCACAGCCTGGCAGGTGGAACACCCTGTGAAAGAAGCACAGTACAATAACTGTTCCAAATTGTTGAAATAATTAGTACTAGAGCCTCGCCTGTGTGGGAGAAGAACGTCTGTATATAGTAGGGGGTGGATTTAAGCTGCTGTAGCCATAATGCCTTGTATAGATGTTTTATTCTCATACAAGGAGACTTTTTTTTTTACTACTAACTTATGCCACTTTGAAAACAATGTAAGTTATGTGGAAAACAACCCGCTCCTGCTCCTTAAGTGTCCATATCAGAGCATTCCTCATGTAAGTATAGCAGTTCAAACATAACAAGAAAAAAATCTGCAGCGAGGTTTGTAAATCTTATGTGGCAAGGTAGGTCACAGGCTTGCATTAAACTTCCTCAGTGCTGACACAAGAACTGCTGCTTGCTTTAAGGCAGGCAAGGGAGCTGAGCTCTCTCAATGCATTGGCTGCCATACAGCATTCTTGAAAATGTCCTCCTGGTTTCTGATCTTCCTTGCTTTTCCTACATTTTACAGTTGAAGCACCAGTTTAATAAATGAATTGACAAAGTCTTTTCTCTTGCCAGTGGATGTGCTTTTAAAAATGGCTTCATTAAAGGGAAGGACAGAAGTGCAATGGTGCTGAGGTACTACAGGCAGAAGGTGTGTCCTTCTCCAAGTACATAACTGAGCAAGGAGATGTACTGTCTAAACAGTGGCAGATATTTGTGGTGAGGTGGGAATTGACATTTACATTGGCACTTGCTTTTCTTAGAGAAATTAAAGATTATTCATCTGCTGTTACTGAACGTCTTGCTCTAGCAACAGTGACTCATACAGGTGAAGGGGCTGATGGAAATAGATCAGTGGAGTGTCAGAAGTAATTAGAGAGCCTGCCATTTCCATACAGCTTTTCGAGGCAACATGTCTAATCACCCCCATTTCACAGAAAGAGAATGCAGGAGCTGTGGCAAGAGCCAAATTTCCTGCTGATATTACCATGGCTTTGAAAAGAATGTAGCACCAGCCATGCTCCTGAGCAGCCATTGCTGGAACTGGGAAGGTGCCACATCCCACACTCCTTCATACAAGTCACTTTAGTGCCAGCACAAGCAAAACAGGGATGAGAGAAGCCAAGTGCAGTTCAGCACAACTACATGCAAGTCCAAGACTTGCTGGTCTGAAAATTCCATCAGCAGGTAGCAGCTGGTTTTTTTTCTGCTTTTTTATCTCTTTTGGAAGGTGCTGTGCGGCTGGCTGAAGATAGTAGTGTGGAGCTGTACTTCAGTGGACTCTGGGGTACCATCTGTGCTGACCACTGGACTGACTGGGATGCCAGTGTTGTCTGCAGGCAGCTAGGTCTCAGGTGGGAACCTCAGTCTGGTTGTGAGAGTTACATGCTTGTGTGGCTTTTTAAAGAAAAGCGTCTGTGGTTACAGTCTCTCTGGCACACAGTGTTGGCTGGGGGAAAGGAGTTTGTTTTGTGATCTAAAGTCCCATTTTCCAGGGTCCTTTTCTACTGTGTTCTTTCTGAGGCTATGCCCAACCCAATCAGTCTTTGCAAGATTTTTTAAAAACAATAGTTTCTGCTTCATGCTCCAGAATGTGATGAGTGAGCTGTGAGATCACATCCCCTTTTTAGTATCACTGGCTGGACCTACGGTAGTGATCTAATAGAAGTTTTAACAGTATGATTCCTCTTTGGATATCTGGGACTTGGACATTCAAACTTCCAAATAGCAAGGATGTAAGGTCCAAATAGAAGGAAGAAGGTGATTTAGATATTTGGGTGTTTGAATCTGTTGATGGGTTTGTTCATTGCTCTCAAAGTAGGATGCCATTTCTGACTACACCAACTCCTTTGCAGTAAGTAGGCACACAGAAGGGTTAGGTGGTGGGAAGTGCTTTGTGCTTGCTTGTGCTTTCCCATTAGACTGTAAATGGCCACCTCTTTATGCACTTCCAATCAACTGGGCACACTGGAATGTGAAATATCACAACTAGACTGGAGAGTCACAACAACTGAGAGAACTTGTAAATCAAGCCATGTTACAGCATTTCTTTGCTCTGTTGCATTCTCTGTACCAGTGAGATTGGCACGGCTGGGAAGAAGAGTCATCCTGGACTGTGGCCTCTTCCCCTGCACCTGCAATCAGCAAACTGCCATGGGGATGAGAAAACCCTGCTGCAGTGTGGCTATCAGCAAGCTGTGACAGAAACTTGTAACCAGGGGAGTGCCATGGTAACTTGTGTTCCTCCAGAAGGTAAATATCCAAGGAAGGTTTGCTCCCTGGTTCTTCCATTAGTGTTGCTGACAAGATGTAAAATCCAAGGCTGTGAACCTGTGGAGAGAAAATAATTGGGAAATGTTCTTCATTCACCTGTTGTGTGGGTGGTTTTCTTCCTTCCAGTGGAAAATTATCTATCCCTTCCCAATCCCAAATACTCAGAATGGGTATATGTCTACAGTCACTGAGTAATGGCTGTTGCTTATGAACATATATCCTTTTTATCAAGCCAGGTATTTGTCTGCAGTCATCACAGCAGCTCGTTAAAGAGCCATCTCTGGATCAGCAGTACCCTATACTGTGGGCTGCAGTCATGGGTGCTTATGGGGGCTTTAGGGGGGAGGATGTGGTAAGAGAACATTCTAGGAGCTCCTCTGGCCAGTGAATGGTTCTACACCCTGAACTGCTGGATGTGTGTTGCCTCTGTCTTGTTTTGTTGTGCTCTCTTTCCCTTTTTTGAAGCACAGGTGTAGGTGCTCCGCTGCGTATAGTTGGGGGGAAGGAGAGCTTTGAAGGGCGAGTGGAGGTTTACCATGATGGCAAGTGGGGTACCATCTGTGATGACCAGTGGGACGACCAGGATGCTGAAGTAGTCTGTAGACAGCTGGGACTCAGGTAATTTCCCTGCTGTATGTCATGGAGTAGTACTAGAAGGAGGGAGAACATGTCCCTTCCTATTGGAAATACATGGAAACCCTGGGAAAGATAATTCCTGTCAGTTCTACGGGTTTATTCTGTGAAAAAAAAGTTAGTGCATCCCTCGCTAAGGATTGTTTGTGTTTACCACTGTTCATTATTTTTGCAGACCTATCCTAATGCAAATCTTGTTGTCCTCAATGATAACTTGTCATGATGATTTCCCTATGTGAACTACACTTGCTTACTTGGTTAAGTTCAAATACCTCCGGTTTCACTGATTGCCCTTATCCTCTTCAGACAGGAAAGCAAGAGAGAGCACCTCATTCTCCTGTGTGCCACTCCACGCTTGTAAACTGTTGTATACTGAGTTTTCTTGAAAATCACGGGGGTACAAGATTATTTAAAATAGATTGTTCAAGTCTGAGAGCCTCTCAGTTTTCTGAGATTGTAACTGAGACTGATGTTACATCATTGTCCTCAGAACTCCCCATATGTCTGAACTGTTCATGTTGTAGGCACGTTTTTGTTATCTGTTGGAAAGGCTCATTACAAACTTTCCAATAACATGTTTTGGTAACAGATGGCAACTCAGCTGTGTCAGAAACACAGGTGATCTATGGAAGGACAGTGACCTAGCATAGGAGAGTCCTCGTGCAAGGAAAATCTGAAGGTATAAGACTGTAACCTTCCTTACCGAGCATACATGTCTGTAATGTTTGCAGTGGGAACCCAAAAGCCTTGTCATGGGCTCACTATGGGCAGGGATCTGGCCCAATCCTGCTGGATGAAGTGCAGTGCACAGGCAATGAACTCTCACTTGACCAGTGCAAGAAGAGTGACTGGGGACAGCAAAACTGTGACCACATTGAAGACGCTGGGGTCTCCTGTGACCCTTTCACAGGTACAGCTCTACAGCTCTTTGCCAGTCAGATGTGGTCAGTCGTACCCCTGTATTACTGGGCTGGCTCAGCAGGTAACCCCCCTGGTTTCAGGGTCCTGCAGAGCTTCTATGTATGATCCCACAAGGACTTCCAGATGTGGAGGCAGAGGACAAACAGCAGATGGGAATGGATCAGAGGCAGATTCAGGGTGTTCCCATTATTTTGTTTGGGTGGTATGGAGAGGCTGAAGTGAACGCTCCCGTGACAGACAGGCACATTTGGGAGCAAGGAATGTTTGTTTTTTGAGTACCCAAAGTTACCTGTCCTTGGTTTCTTTCACTGATGAGGTGTACAGAGACTTAGCAATGGTGCACAGGCTGTTTCTTTCCCCCACTGCTGAGTGCTGACCTTTCCTTCTCTCCCCCTTGCAGAGGGCGCTGTCAGGCTGGCTGGTGGGCGCAGCCCCAGCGAAGGCAGGGTAGAAGTTTATTACAATGGAGACTGGGGCACAGTATGTGATGATGGCTGGACAGACCTCGGTGCCCAGGTGGTCTGCAGACAGCTGGGCTTCAGGTAGGACTGAAAGTGTACATAGTGTCTGTGCTTCCTAATTTCAAGGGTTAGAGTCCATCACCCTTCACTGGCATAGGGTGGAACTTAATCCTTCCATGCTGTCTTTATTAGAAGGCTTATTACCATTACACAGCTTAATTCAGGAAAGATCAATAGGTATCTGCACCCTTTCCAAGGGAAAAAAAAAATCTTTATTATCTCTTGCCTCGGCCTCTTTTGAAAGCAGATAACAGGCTTGATACTGTGCTGATGAACACCTCAGCAAAGTCAGAAAGTTCTCTTTTAACACTCCTTACATTTGCAGGTGTATCAGCTCAGCACTGCCACCCCCTCTGCTCTGTCAGCAAAACAATATCATCTGCTCCATCAGCCAAATGTATCACTTGCTTCAGTAGTTGAACAAAGACCATCAGGGCCAAAAAAGAGTAGTGGTAGGGATTTTCTTTCAGCCCATTGCTGCACTGTTGTCCCTTCAAGTATGAGTTTGGGGAAGATACAAAATCAGGACACTGTAGTCTCGGAGCCAGTAAAGTGGAGTTTTGTGGATTTTTTAATTTGATTAGGGTTTCCTTGTAAAATTTCAACTTTATAGGACAGAAAAAGATTAAACTAAATTCTTCCCTTTGAATGCAGCTGCATACTGTGTTTGTCATCTCTTAAAAGTTTGCAGCTTTCTGCAATGCAATTTGAGGTAACTGCTTCCTAAAAAAGAAACAGAGTTACTTAAATGTCGATATTTTTGGTGCCTTCTTTGCTAGCCCCGCCCCAAACTGATGTACCCAGTAACATGGCTGTAAAGCAGCCCCTCTGAGCGAGCCCTTTGTGCTACTATGACTATGCCTTTGACCTGACACTAGGAAATGGACTGGTTTGAGCAGGCCTCCCTGAAAACTGAAGCTGGTGAGAGGTGAAGGTGCTTGGTTGCCATCCTGTGTATCACTGAGGAGTTCAGGTCAGGAGGCCACCAATATCATAGTTAAGCTCTGCAGGGTGATCTCTGTTTGGGTCTGAGCTTGCGTCCCTCTGTAGCATTCAGAGTTTTAATGAATCTTGTGTTGTGCTCTCTTTCCTTCCTCTAGTGGTCCTGCTGCCCTGGCCTCTGAAGGGGACTATGCTGCTGGCCAAGGCTTTATCTTCCTGGATGATGTGGCATGTGTGGGGACAGAGTTGTCCCTCCTGGACTGTCCCCACAGCAACTGGGGACAGCATGACTGCTCACATGCTGAGGATCTGGGAGTCCGCTGTTCCCCAGAAAGCAACACAATCACGGATGGCAGCCCGGGTAACTCACCTTGCTCTTGCCCTGGATGGTGGGAAAGTGTCATCCACTGGTCTGTTCCCTTGGAAGCTCTGGCAGATTGTGGGAGTTTTCCCTGTGCTGTTTCAACGAGGGGTATACTTTTTGAGGAGGAATGAGCCCTGGTTGTCTTGGGGCAGAGCCACAGAGCTGTGGCTCCACCAGACCTACAGCCAGACCAGCAGATAAATGGAAACTGGAGAGAGTTGCGTTGGCAGTTTATGAAACAAACCTGAGGGGCTGAGGGACAGTGGCTGACTTAGTGTGCCATTGTTCAAGGGACCCCTTTAACTAGATCCTTTAGGAAACTGGTGTAGTTATGTTAGTGTCACACCTGGCTAAGACAAGAGGACTTCAGATGCAAGGGGCTGTTCTGTAAAAATTTGCACTCCCGTCTGTGGATGGCACACTTTTAATTCAGATTGTGAGAGTCTTTCAAGTTAGCATAATGTCCTCATTTATATAATGCCCCACACTCTCTCTTTTCCTTACTCAGGAGACTTTCCAGTTTGTCAGATATTTGTTACTGAAATAGTTGGCATCCAACGTTTTTGTTTTTCCTGGATGTAGAACTCTTCTCTTGCTGAATGTAATAGTTTTATAATTTAATGGATTTCTTTCCCAGGCATGTTTAAGCTTGTCTGCTCTTGGCTCAGGAGTTAATCACTTTCCTTCTGTTTTGTTCACCTCTTTACTCGGCTTTCAGAATATGATCTACTGAATATTTCCAGTATGTATTAAATCAATTATTATGTATGTAGTCTTCTGATTCAGCACAGAGGTAAAAAGTCTTCATATAGACATCTTTCTCCTTTTCCTTTTTTTTTCCCCTTTTAAGCTTACTGATGTCTGGGATTCATCTCTTTCTATAGAACCCAGATTTTGGACACCTGACACTTCTGGTGCTTATGTGCACAGCAACCCATGTGTTTTTTCCTTTAGGGCCTCCTGTACGGCTGGTGGATGGAGAAAGCAGCAAGGAGGGACGGGTTGAGGTATTACTGAATGGGCAGTGGGGCAGTGTCTGTGATGATGACTGGACAGCCAGAGACGCCACAGTGGTTTGCAGGCAACTGGGATTCAGGTAAGAGCTGCATCCTACAGACAGAAACAGCTCTCAGGGGGACCACTTCTTTCTGGAATTGTTTTTGGGGGCTTAGTTCCCTATTTTTGGTATATCCACATATGCTTGAGGGAGTGGGGTCCTCTTGTCACTGTACTACTGTGTGTGGAGTGACACATAAATATTATTCCTCTTAAAATGTGCTGGTGCATCAGGTTCACTTGTCTCCTGCTTACTGCAGATTAGCTACCCTCTCTCTAATTGCAGTGGTACAGCAAGAGCCAGAGCAATGGCTTATTTTGGGGAAGGCCATGGGCCCATCAATCTGCACAACGTTGAATGTAGTGGCACGGAGCACACCCTGGGCCAATGTGCCAGGTCTGACACCAGGATTCACAGCTGCTGGCACAGTGAGGATGCTGGTGTGATCTGTGACTATGTGGAAGAGAAGGTCCAAGATATCAGGAGAACAGGTGACATATCCATTTCTTCTATGCAAGAACCTGGAGCTCCGGTTGTAGGATCTCTGCATGTTTTTATGGTTTTTCCCTGGTGTTCTTCTCTTTGGCTGAAACTTCACCTACAAAATAAGTACGTCCTGTCCTGCATTTCCTACTTTTTCCTTGTTTTCATTGTCTCTTCTTAAGAGCACAGGATGCTCCAGACTAGTCTGAGGAGCTTCACCCTCATCAGGCCCTTGAGCCTGCAGAACTTCCCCAGCCAAGTACCATTCCTTAGAACCCTGAACCATGAGCAAGCTTTGGTGTTTAGAGTACTGTGTAAATATATATGTAGGTAAGGGTCCATTCCTGACATAAGGCTAGAGATACTGTGGGTAAGCGCCTCCACTGAAACTGAGGAAACCTATGGGACCAAATCTTCTTCGAATTCCATATGCACAGCCAATGCAGTCGATTACCTTGAGGATTAATGCCCTCGGGGAAGGTGAACGGTATTTGGCCCTGTGACAGCAATGCTGATACTTAAGCTGAAGGTCCCTACACCACTGCTCTAACTTTGCTGTGCAGGTCCAGAGTCTGCTGTGTGTGGGATGCGCCTGCTCCACCGTCGCAAGAAAAGGATCATAGGTGGAAACAAGTCTCTCAGGTACTACCCTGTAACTGGTGGGAGAGCCAGACTGATTCCAGCTTTCCATCAGGCTCTGGAAATAGCCTGGCAAATGCTGAGTACATTGACACATCTTCACTGGTGATTTTTGAACTTGAATTGAACCAGTAGGCCTGTCTAGGGAAGAATGCCTGCTAGCTGAGCCTAGATGGGGCAGAGTGGATGGGAAAAAGGGGCAGAGTGGATGGGAAAAAGAGGAAAATGGCTCCCAGTGTGTGACACCTGTTATTCCTCTGTTTCTTCCTCAGAGGCAGCTGGCCATGGCAGGCTTCACTACGGCTGAAGGGTTTTCGTCGGGATACTCGTCTGCTGTGTGGAGCAACACTGATCAGCAGCTGCTGGGTGGTGACTGCAGCCCACTGCTTCAAAAGGTGTGTTTGGGAGTGGGGAGCTCCGAGGGATACTCAATAGTGAAGAAGGTAACCTCATATAAGTTCATCCTCCCAGCCCAGTGGAAACAAATTAGCAAAGTTTCTAAGTTAAGACCTTCAGGTTATGATGTGTGTGAAGTACTTATGGGGATGACTTAATAGAGACTCGCTTTATCCTTCACTGCTTACACCTGGCCTCTTAGCTTTGAGGCTTTACAACTTAAAGGAAACCAGCATTTTGCCATTCTTAAGTGCTTTCAAGAACTGTGAACAGATCAGTTCACAAGCCTGTTGCAACTCTCATAGCCATCTTAATACAAAAAAAATGTCCTGTGCATGGTAGATGGTGATTTGGGACACCCATTGGCTGCAACAGCTAGCCCGATCATATCTGCTAAAGAGATTCCATGATCCTCCAGCTGGAACTATTTCATCAGTGTGGTGTGAGGAGGTGGTTCAGTCTCATAGCAACTGAAACTTGTGTGAGTCTGCTTCCCTCTTGATAGGAGATCCTGAGTCTGTTTTTCTCCAGGTTTGGTGTTGATGTGCGGCGCTACCTGCTGCGGGTGGGTGATTACCACACGGGCGTGAAGGATGAGTTTGAGAGGGAGCTGCCCGTGGAGCGCATTGTCCTCCACAGGAACTACTGGGCTGGCAGCAATGACAATGACATAGCCCTGGTCCGGATGCGGGGCAGAGAAGGGCACTGTCTGTCCTTCAATCACCACGTTCTGCCTGTCTGCCTGCCTGACAGAAAAGAGTGGTCTGACATCAACAGGCAAGCCTGCATCATCTCCGGCTGGGGAGACACAGGTGAGTGGGAGGGCTTTGAGGGACAAGAAAGGTGGAGGAGTCTGGGTTCAGAAGTCTATTTGGGCCATTAATTTATGTCAGCTCAAGGCTGTGTTCCCACTGCTCCCACTGTCTGTGCCAGTGCATGGTGTTAGGAGTGGGGAGGTGAGGTGGGTTTTGTGCCATTGTGTTTTCTTCTGATTTTGAAGTTTTTGAGTCTGCTCATGGTGAAAGCTTTGGTTTCTATAGCATTGCTGTGAAGCTGTGGCAGAGATCAATGCCACCAACTTTTTTTTCCCATTTCTGCACACAGGTTTGCCCACATTAGACCCCTTAGGGAGCAGCCTGTGCAGAACTGCTATACAAAGCCTGTGGGAAGCTCCCATGTTTCCGTAATCTCTTGCCTTCTTCATGATACTGTAGTAATGAAGTGAGGGCTTGGAAGTGAGGTGGAAAGAATCTCTTTCAGACTCAATCTCCTCCAATATTGCTCCAGGGATGGATGGGTTCTGAGGCTGGTTTCTGCAAAACAGCTCGTACCTGTCGTCTGAGCGCATTGCTATGAAGCTTCCTAAGTAAAAGAGACCAAGGAGGCTTTTCTGGGGCTCTTGTGACTGGAGCAAAGCTGTATGTTTACCAAGGCTTCCTTACCAGCTGTTTCTCTAGCTATTACCCCCACTGTTTAACTGCAAGTACACATTTGCCTTTGGAGTCAGTTGTGCCAGTTGCATGTGTCACTTCAGGATGTCTGGGGAGGATCAAGGAGCAACTTAGCCATGTAACTAACTTAAGCTGTGCTGGGGCTTAGTGGCTAGAATCCCTCCTACGCAGACCCCAGCCTTCTCAGTGAGCGGAGCAGTTACCTACTACCTTATGAACTTACATAAACCTTGAGCACAGAAAGGTCATGCTCTAATATAGCACATGAGCCTTATGCTCTGAGCAACCTTGGGGTAATAAAGAGATTCAATCAAGTCTGGCCAAAGATGAAGTGAGCTCCCTTTGAATAGTATTTGAATGCCTCTGAAACATCTTCTAAAACTTCTCTGAGGACTGAGCACTTAACAGGTATTACTGCATTTATTCACTTGAGAAAACACTGTCCTTGTTTTACTGAGGAGGAAATGGAGGTTCAGAGAGGTGAAATAAATTGAACAACGTTTAAGTTACTTGTTGGCAGAACCAGGAGTAAGACTCATCCTTTGATCTAGCCTTTTTCTCCAAACCTCTTCCCTCTATCTTTGATCTTACAGCTCTTTTTTTGTGGTCTGGCTTGGCCTCACTGCTTTCTGCAGTTCTTGTGGTTCAGAGATGCTGAGCTCAGCCTATTTTTGTGCTGCAGACCTGACATGAAATGTGCAAGTGCCTGTTTTTGTAGGGAGCACCATTGCTCCAGGTCGCTGCTGTTGTCTGTACATGAATCAGTTTGGCTGGTCTGTTCTGTTCCAGGGAAGTCCTATTCAAGAACCCTGCTGCAGGGGGTGGTGCCTCTTCTCCCACGGGAAGACTGTGAGGTCCGCTATGGGCAGAAGTTCACTAACCGCATGATTTGTGCTGGGAACCTCTCTGAAGAGAAACGGGTGGACAGCTGTCAAGGTGACAGTGGAGGGCCACTCATGTGTCAAAGGTCAAATGGGCGCTGGATCATTTTGGGCATCACTTCTTGGGGATATGGCTGTGGTCGGAAGGATTCACCTGGTGTGTACACGAGGGTCAGCAAATTTGTACCCTGGATCAAGAAAGTGACCAAGCTAAAATGAAAATAACTGAGCTCCAGGAACTTCAGCATATGGTTCTTTTGCCCTGCAGCAGCAGAAGGCTGTGGCTTCTGGTCTGTGACTGACGGAGATCTATTTTGTCATTGGACACTGGCAAAAGACTTTAATGTAAAACTGAGAGAAACACAGTTATGACTGATTATTTAAAGTCGTTGGTTTCACTTTAGTCTCTGTAAACTGTAAGCAAAGAATGCAGGTGCACACTGGTAACAATGATAAGTATAGGTTGCTCTAAGTATCTGAGTCCTATAATGCAGTCACCCTTGTTCCTTTGCCCTGGCACACAGAAATATTAGAAGTAGAGAGATACCTGGTGGCTGAAAATCTATTCTTGTTTTTATGTTTGGACAGTTGAAAAACACTGCAAGGAGAAGTGAGATACTTGGAAGATGGCACTGGGTGCTGGCATAGTGGAAATCTTCAGATATTTTTTCATAACAGCTCTTCAATTCCAGGAATCAGAAGATTTGACCTGAGCTGAGGTTTTTTCCTTCCATGTTATGTCTCTAGGGCGAACATTTTCTCTTCTGAATAGTAGGTCTGTTTCCATATGATCCCTTTCAAGTGTCCGCCCCTGCTAAGAGATGCTTGTTCCTCCTGCTGTGATCCTCTGTCACACATTTCCAGCTGCCAGATGCTATGGTTTTATTGCTCCTTTGTCACTATAGTGGTTCTTTGTGTGTGTTTGGTTTTTTGTTTCCTTAAAGTAGCATCTCCTAGAATCAGTTGTTGGTGTGGGAGTGAATCTTCATTTTTAAGAGACAGTAGCTTTCTTGCCCTCATGATTACTGTGAAAAACTTAAAAATATGACCTCAAGTGGCTGAATAGACATGTCATTTTTCATTAGATCCAAATGTAATGTTAATCCCAAACATTCAGGTGTTGAATCATGATTTAACAGCCCTGTGGGGACTTCCTTTTAGTACCTTATTCACCATTGTTATTAACTGCCCTTTACTTGTGCTGTTAGTCTTTAATATCTCTGTGTTTGCAGTTCTCACATGAAACACGGAATTACTCCTGGGGTATAGATACACCTCAAGCAAATTACTCACTCCTTGTGAAAAACAGTAAGTGTGCTGCAAAGCATCTTCCTGCTTTCCTGAAGTGTGTAGTACTCTTGAAACCTCTGGGCTATTCTTTCTTTTTTTTTTTTCTTCTTTGCACTATTTCTCTTCTCATTCTTCTCAGTAGGAGTAAGCTGGCTTAACTCAAGGGTATGCAAGCACTGCCATCAAGCTGTAGTTCTCAGTCTGAACAGAAATAATGCTGAGAGAAAGCAGGGGTTATTGAATACGTTGATTTCTTCCTTCTGTCTCATCCAAACAAATGAACAGAGTTCCCTCTTATGCCTTAAGCAGCTTTTAAAGTTAATTCATTATTCTTACATAGGTAAAAAAATATAAAACTAGACAGAAGGGCTAAGTTAACATTAACAGCTATGCAGTGCACAGTCTTCTCACTGTGTATAGATAAGGCAGAGAGAAGACAGGTCTGCTCAGGAGGAGAAAGCTTTGATGTGTAACAAAGGACCTAAATGTGGAGTAATAAGACAGGATGGGACATGTGGAACTTGTGCCAGATGTGCTTGTGCTCTGTAGGGTAGGCAATGACTGGGTCTAGCACTGACCTGCTGTCCAGAAGGTCTGCACTCAATGCATTGAGGTGTTCAGTACATAGCTATTACAAAGGCAAGAACAGAAGGCAGAGCACAGCCTGTTAATTAGAGATGTAATATTACAGGGTGTGTGGTGACAGAGTCCTAGAAGTCGCCTTGGATTCAATAAGTAGTGATTGCCTAAAGCTGTAATTTGTCTTCTGTAAAATAGCTTTATGTAAAGGTGCTAACCTGTCTAGGTGGCTGATTTTTGTGTGTGAATGTTAAACTAAATAGTTCCATTTACCCTGTCTGAGGATGATAGGGAAGTTGAGTTACCAGTGTTGCAATGGACGGTTTAAAGATCCTGCTTGGAAACTTTATTTTAACAAAGAATGCTAGGAATCTTTAAAACATGCAATGTCAGAAGCCCTGCAAACTGGCCTTGGAGACAAACCTGATCTGTTTGTGTCTCTTCTCGAGGTGCTGAGTGTCTTCAGTGCAGCTTGTGATGATAACCCTGTAAAGTGCCAGGCTTGATCCCTTGGCAATGCTGTGCTTGGCTCCATGCTGGCTGTGTTGTCCTATGGCTGCTGGCAGAGAGTCTCTAAGACGCAAGCCTGCAGACTGCTCCTTATCTCCCAGGAATTAAAATGGCAGGAGGACTGAAGGCAATTATATCACAGACCTCTTGTTCTTATGGGGGATTAAATGCCAAGTTCCACACTGGCAGCAACAGTACCTGTCTGGGAAATGTGGAGGGATTTGGCTTTTACTTTCAGCTTCCGCCGAGCCTCCCCCAGCAGCTCAAATGGAGTTTCTGTGCCTTGAGTCCTGTCACATCTCTAGTTTAACCTGGTTTGATCTTGCAGTTTATACCCATAACCCCAACAGGCATAGAAACACCCAAAGCACTGAAACAGTGAGGTTATTTCCCTAAGCCTACTTCGCAGATGGCTGTCCAGGAGTTAGAATAAATGCCCATGTAACACAAGTGAGATGCAGGTCTGGCACTGTCTTTTGAAATTCCCATGTTCTAGTTAAAAATATTTATTTCTCCTAGATCTTGTCACCATGAAAGCTGTGAGAATCCTTGTAATTAACATCCCGTGAGTCCTGCATGAGCCAGGAGGAGGGAAGGAAGTATCCAATCTTCTTCCACTGCTTTTACACTCTACTGGTGCTGTAGGCAAGCCTGCCAATACTCTCCTCCATTGTCCTGGCCTGCTTCAGAGCACCACTGTTGTTCTTTGCTGTTTAACCTGGAGCTGTGGTCCAAACCAAACTCCTGTGCTTTGCCACTGAGGCTTACTGGAACTGCCCAGGTGGATGAGCAGCATTCTGCCACTGCAGGACTGTATTTTGTAATGTTGGCCAGCAGCAGATGTTCCAAATGATAGTAAATATGAGTTTGTACTTAACAAGTTTGAACAACCTTTCCTTTTGGGGAATTTTGTTCCTGACCCATTTAAATAGATTACTTGCATTACTATTATTATCATTAGAAATGGAAATACAAGTCCTCTAGGTGTTGTACAAACACTATGCACGATCCTTCTTTTTTTTTTTTCCTACAGTATAAGAGTTTGTATCCCTAACTTTTAAAAAACTTTAAGGTAAGCAGCCTTCATCTTTCATATAAATGTTTAAATTTTTAATTTTGTATTTAATCCAACTAACCTCTCAGTCTCAATATTTTCTAGCAACAAAAACCAATGCAATTTTATTCTTCGAAGCACATAACTTCCTTTTATGGTTCCTGAATTAATTGCCTTTTGTTTTTATTGAATCCCATCTGTCCTTGTTTTCTCAGCCATGAGAGGAACTAAGAGGCCTGGCTTTATATCCTCTGTTGTTCATTACTCTAGAGATAGTTCCTTTTCCAAGACTGTGGCTTCTCTGTCTCTTTTCAACCCAAACTGTCTTAAGTGTCTGATAACATGCTGACTATCTCTCCATGTCTTCTCTTTCTGCTGGATCTTTAGTCTTTGATACCCAGAACTGAATGCAGTTTGCCAGGGAAGGCTGTGTCACCTGCTGATTAATTGAGTACCATTTTCCATAGTAGGCAATCCTGTGAGTGATTTCAGTGCTGTATGTCTGTATGCCACAGCCAGCTTTACACTTGCTAGTGTGGTCTTGGTGGCAGCCTTGCTACAAGGAGATGAAAGCCCACCAAAGTTAGTTGCCCCCATGTCTCGGGCAGGTGCAGCAGTTGCACTGAGCTTGCAGCAATGTCTGGGATGCTCTGGGCCGGGAGCACCCAAACATCTATGTAGAGCTTTGCCTTGGCTGACACACCTGTAGGACTGCTACAGTCCACCTTTGCAGCATTACTAGGTTGGAAAAGGCTAATGCATATACACTATTTCCAGGGGCTGACAGCTCAGTCAGTGTCACTGCACTGTGCCATGTGGATGCTGTGAGATAATTTCCCATAGCAGTGTGGCACGTGCTGGTTATGAAAGGGAACATCACTATGACTGGTTAGGGGCATGGGCAGGAGGAGAAATGTGGCTGTGGTAAGGGCCTGAGGAGCTGCTATTAGTGGTCCAGGTATTCCCCTTCGAGGGAAAACCCCAGTACTCCAAAGGCTACCTAGTGCTGGTGTCTTCCTGGCCTGCACTGAAGCTGAAGCTGGATTAAATATTTATCACTTTCCTGTGGCTGAACACTGTTCTGATGATTTCTGTGAATTATGTTCTATGCTGTAATTAATCAGGCAGCTGTTTATTAACCTGGACAGGACATCAGTTACTCTTGTAATCCTTGTACACTTGTAGCAGAGAATAACAGATGAGTTTTTCAAAGGTATTAGTGGAGGCATTGGTGAGGAACCAGGAATGTGGATATTTGCCGTCTCAGGGGTAAGAGAGGTAGGTCTGCCTTTTGTCTGTCTTCCTTTTTTTCTGAAGCCAATATCCTGAAGTTTCTTCACCCCAAAAGAGCTGCAGTGATCCACCAACCAGTTGAAGACAGATTTTTTATGTGTATATTCAGCAATCAGATGAAACCTTTTGAAAGGTGAACTGCACTGTGGTATTTAACACTATCCCAGTAGACTTGCTGGGAGATTCTTGCAGCTAGAGGGACCAGAATCACCTCTGGTGGTAACCAAACTGCTCCTTGTAGAATGAGGCACTGCAACCTGGACCAATGCATGTCTCCTGGGCTGTATTTTACTTGTTTGGAAAAATATTTAATTTTTCACATCAAGAAGAAACGTTCATTTCTGTAATAAATAGCCCACTCAGTCCTATTAAAATCCCTTTCAACTAACCAGTGGCTAAGTTACCTCTGAAATCAATCAAGTGCCAAAACTGTTGTGTCCCTTGGATCAACACCAATGGCTCACAAGGTATGCTAATAAATGGATTATATTGTGACTATGTGGGGCTCTGTCTTATTTTTAATAAAGTAATCTCTTTCAAGGGCAGGTTTTAGGATTATTTTCAGCACCGAATTAAGCTAATTAAATGTCTCTATTAATGTTATTTTTAGAGAACTTTGAACATGCTAAAGCATGTTGCAAAGTCAGCATCATGTTAGCTGCCATTACAATGAAATGGAACAGTTCTTCAAAGGCCATATTTTTTGCCATTTGGAACAGGTAAGGAGCAGGTTGAGTCATTGCACTTAACAGGCTTTAATATATCATCTTTCTGATTTGTTGTTACAGGTGATCTTTCTATACAAATTTGTTCAGCATGAATTAGTTGCCTTTCAGTCTAGGATTCATGTGTCACCACATTAAGAGTCAAGGCCAGCCTCTGGCAAAGTGGAAACAGGAGAAGGGAAATGCAGTTTGAATGAGCCATTGATTCAAGAACTCTCTTGTACTCTACCTCCACTGCCCCACTGCTGAAACCTCAATTTCTGTACAAAAAGGCTTTTTTGAAACATAGTCCAGCTCCTTGCAAGGTCTGCACTGACTTTCCCAATTAATTAGGGTTTGACTGAGGCTTGGTGTAGCTGATGCCTGCAGACTCCAAGTATTGTAGCATATAATTTTGTGTGTGTACTGACTTCGGCCTGCTGTTGGGAACTGACATGCACTGACTGGAGAAGGAACTGCTTGTGCTTAACACTTTCTTTGCTTCATGTCTGCCTTTGGGGTTTCTAACCCACCTACATTTCCTCTCTTGCTTGTGCAAAACTGGGAAGCAGAGTGCAGGCATGTCAGGTGGCCTTCATGTGTCAGCGGGCACTGGTTCATCACATGAGTTCTGCAGAGCTCTTCTGTAGCCACTGCCTGGGAAACAAACAAACTTGAAGCTGTGGTTAAGGTTACAAGTCTGTCAAATGTTGTGTTTTGTATTAAAGCACTTGACTGCTGCCTTCATGTGGTGAAGGGCTTGGGAGGAGTGTTTGTCATGAGCTTACTTGTTTCAGGTTGCCTGCTGTAGGATAGCTTTGGATTTTGAAACTGGAATGTGAATCAGGACAAAACTGGGCTTTACTTCACACTTTACTAGGAGAGCTACCATATTCACTGGGAGAGAGGAAGGAGGGCATTCAGGTGTCACTGCTGACATTAAAAAGTTCTTACTTGAGTACAATGTCCTCTTTGTAATGGAGGAAGATAGGATGGTGCTCAAACTGCCTTGGGTTGCTGGGCTGGGTCCTGTGCCACTTTTAAACTGGCCTGTCTAGAAGGGGTGTCTAGCATTGGTAGGAGATTTCTACGGAACTCTGTTTACATTGCAAAAGTGAAGAGAGGAAGTAGAGCCAGCAAAAAAAGCTTGTGGATGGTCCAGCTGGAGTCATCTATGTTTAGAAAAAAACATGTGGATTTAAGACGTGCTGATGGAAGACAGGTGTAGGACAGACAAATTCAAACAAATTGGTGAAATGCTGGTGTACCACTTGATCTTCTCCTCCCTGCTTTTCAAATTCCATGCATTCTGCCAGAAATAAAAGGCACCCTTCTCTTTGTAGAATTTCAAAACTAGCCTGTCACTTGAAAGGAAGAAACAACTGCCTTGGATCAGCTTTACCAAAAGGAAGCTGTGAAGCTGTGAGGCTCTGATGCCAGCTCAGCAAGAAGCCTTGTTCCTCCTATCCCTTTATACCTGCTCTGGCCTTCATTGCACCATCAGGGCATCTGTGGCTCTAAGGGCTGAGCTGAGAACAGGTGGAACTCAGTGCTGGACTCGGGTTCAGTTGTTGCCCAACAGAAGAAAAAAGTGGGCAGGAATTAAAGTTTCACCAAATTTATCCTGTTGGGAGGTGTTTGCTGAGCATGTTTTGATTCCCAGCCCATGCCAGCTCTGGGGCTCAGGAGCCAGTGCCAGGTATCTGTCAAAGGTTTCCAGGAGAACAGGTCATGCAGTGGTGTGCTGTCCTTGTTGCCCATGGGCTGGCCTGGACACTGTGAAAACAGGGAGTGTGGGGCAGATTTACCATGACACTGTAACTGGACAGCTCAACTGAAACTACTTTAAAAGTTTATACTTCTCTGTTACTTTCTTCTTAGAACAAAACCACTTCAAATAACAACAAAACCCTCTTCTTTGCAATCTAACTTATCTGCTCTGCTAAAACCTGAATTGTATACAAAGAAGAAAATGTGCTTCTAAAGGTTAGTTCCTTACTCTTTTCCTCCCCTCCTCACTCGCATGTACAGGCTTGCTGGAGGTAAAGTAGGATTACAATCTTCAGTTGTGGGATGGAGACCTGTTTAGGAGGGCACAAATGTACTATTCAGATCACTGAACACTGTGGTTTTCTAGAACCAGTAACCAAACACACTGGAGGAAAATTCTTTGCTTCAGTTTACCATTTCATTATCTCTAGCAAGACTAAGAAGCAGATTCTGTGATTCAGCTCAACTCTGCTGAGGTCTCAACAGAAACCCTTTTAACTCCTCACATATTTAAGCCACAGCTTGATTAAGACTTGAGAAATCTTTATTTTCTTGCAAGGCTTGTCTTCACAGCTACAAGGGTTTAACAGTTTGGTTACACTTTTGTGTAACAATTTTTGTGTTACAATTTTGTGTTACACTTTTGTGTTACAATTTTGTGTTGACACTTAGGGGTGATGCTCTGTTGGAATCAGACGCCTCTCTTTAGATGAGTCTTGAGTGTTCACACTCAAGATGCCTGAAGAAATAAATAAGCAAAGAGCATGTGACTACTCACTAACTCCTACCACTAGTATATTTAACCCTCCTAAATAAATACGGGTCACTAGATTCAACACTAAATGTGATGATAGAATCACATAAATCTACTTTTCTTCCCCCAAGACGACATGGGAAATTACCTCGTGAACAGCACTGAAGTTTTGGATGGTACATTTTACAGCATCTTGTCACAGTATTTTGCAGGGCCATGGCTGAAAAAGCAGGTGTGTCTAAAAATGCTGGTAGTCCTTGAGGCAGTGCACAAAACAATGAGTTGTCAGTACCTGCTAAAGGTCAGTCACCTGCCTAGAGAGGAGAGATGACAATAGAAGCAGCTGATTTAATCTGGGAATCCCTAAGTCTCCTAAAGGAAGAGGAGGAGCCTGTTCAAAGAGCTTGCCTCCTGAATACATCAGGGATATGAGATCTGCAGGTAAAATGGTGAACACTCTATACCTATTAGCAGAGACAATTTTAGGGATCAACTGATGTGTTTTACACAGCACCCTGCAATATATGCTACTTGCTTAAGTAAGTAGTTCTAGGAAAAAAAAATGTCTCTTTTATTACAGAAACAGAAAAGTGACTGAGCGATGTTGTCTCTGTAGCAGCCCAGGTAATTTTCAGTCATCATGACGGTAATATTTTTGTTAGTGTCTTCTCTTTCTTACACAAGAGGCCAGTCAAACATATGTAACTGGAAAAGTGCTGGCCCTTACCCACGCTCATGAGCACAAAACTTGTCAAGGTGTGTTTTCTTAAATGGAGCATTGGTATGTGGTTGTAGCAACCACACTTTTTCTAAGAAAGAACCTTATGTTGGACTGACAATTCAATCCATGACTGAACCTACCACTGAGATTTGACAGGAGGTAGCACTAATTCAATTTTTAAAATAAAACCCCTTACATCCCTAACTCCATGGTTAGATTATTTTTCTGGGGAAAGGCTGTGGAGAATACATACTATTTTACTGTCCATAATAATGTACACTGTTGTTCTTGCATTTAAAATCATGTTTTCTTAGCAATCTTTTATCCCTATATTTAAGTGCTAATGTACCTAATATTTATGTTTTAAAATACTTTAGTGCTGAGAAGCAGCTATAGTGCAAATTTTTTTGCTATGGCCAGTTTCATCTGAAGGAGGAGGTTCCATAGCATGGAGAAGGCTATTGCTCCTGAAGACATGAGAGGCATGTAAACACAACAGAACATTACTTCAGTCAGCCAAGATCTGCTTGCACACGTTGCAGGATAATGTATGTTGGTCTTGTCATGAATGGATGGGTTTCCTCTGTCTCCCTAACAGTGATCCCTCACTTAGCAGCTGACTGTACCCTCAATAGCAAGTACAGGAAAGAAATGTCTTCTGCAGCAAAGGCGTGTTGAGAGTCAGCTACTGCAGCACTTGCCTTTTTTTTTTTTTTTTTTTATTTTTACCATTTTTGATTTCTAAAACTGTAGATTGATACTGAAGGATTTTCACATTTAGCAATTCCCCTGGGTTATTTTTTGGCAAACTGAAAATAAGCCAAGGAACCTATGTTTTGCTTAGTGCCTGCATCAAAAGAGGCTTCTCAGAGTACTCAGGAACCTTTCAAGTGTGTAACATTGCTAGTTAGGGTAATATGCTCTCTAGACAAACTGAGTTATCAATTGCTGAGTTTCCATCAATGATGTATCCAACCTCCACTCTAGACAAAGAAGAGAGATACTATACTGCTTTCACAATTGTTTCACCTTAGCTGAGGAAATGTCCAAATGTGATATTGACAGAGAAAAAGAGGACTTGCAGTACAACAGTTGTTTTCTTTCCTATCTGTGAAACGGAGAACATTTCTTTCCAGTTCCCTTTAGCTTGGTGTTTTTATCTGTGAACATACAGTGCATATTAGACCCTGCCAGATTGTCAGCTTTGGTAATGGCAGAACAAAGAAGGAAGTGTGAAACAGAAAACAAATGCTACTGCAGGTTAGTGTGAAAGGAAGAGGAAAATATACTTGTAAGCCGTGAAATACAAGATGCCAGACAACATATGCTCAGAAATCCTTGCAGGCAGTATTATATGTAGATGCCATCTTATGCTCTTTGAAGAGTAGTAGTTATGCTCACACATGAGGTCTTAGCCGTAATTGTTGTCTTTATCATAATAATTTTAAGAGCTGTTGCAGTGTTCCTCTACTGTCTCCATTTTCCATGTATGCACCAGTCACTTATCTCACAAATAGTGAATTCCCTTTTGAATGAGGCTTTAATCAGGCATATGTTCATATTCTCAAAGATTCCAAAAAGTCAGAACCTTGGACACCATCAGTTCGAAGTCTCCTGTGGAAAGCGTTAGTCAAAGACTGGAAAATGCTCAATCGAAATGGATGAAATTTGTTTTCCAGAGCATGCAATTCCTCAGGGTAGCTTTGCTTTCAGCTTCCTAGCATGCACTGCCTAGAAAAGCTCTGTGCATCCTGCACAGCCACTTGCCTGGTTAGGAGCAGAGCAAGGGGCAATGAGCTGTCTGCTGTCCCTTCTTTTGTGCTAAAGCAGTATTTACTTCACAGGCCCAGTCTTTTGAAACAAAAAATGGTGGTTGGTTGTTATGTCTGTAGAGATGTTTCATATCTGTTATTAACAGTGATCAGTGTATCATGAAACAGTGATCTTTTAGGAGGAACAGGAGTTCAAGATACAAAAATTAACTGCAGTTTGCCATAGTATCACAGTATCAGAGCACAAGAAACTACTTTTCTGCACATCCAATATATTGCTTAGACACAAAGCTGTATGTGTGCTTTAAAAATTTGCCTTTGCTTGTCATTTCTGAGTGCATTATCGCATGCAAAGAGACAATGAAATCTTTGTCGAGTTAGAACGGAGCTGCGCAGGTGGGTCCCACTGCACCAGCAGTGAAAATCTCTAGAGTGCTGTATTTTGTTATTGCGTCTGTGTCAGATTCAAGTCACAGCAAGGCTGTGTTTTACTTTCAGAAATAAAACCATGATGGATACGACTTGAGGAGTAGACATGACTCACCCACGGAAAGCAGACCCTTCTGGGGTGCAATGCAGATCCTCTCTGATTTTTAGTCCCCAGGGAGAGCTTAAGACAGGAAACAAATGTAAATGTTGCAATTCTGCTTGAGGGTATGCGTGAGCGCTCATACGTGTCTCTCTCATATGGAATACTGCATTCTGAAAATTGTCTATTACAGAGGCAGAGGAATTCTCAACAGCAATGTCCTTTCTCTGAAATAAGAAAGGAAAAGGAAAAAAACGGTACATCCCTGTAAGGGAGAAATCATCTTAGTGGCAACCTTGTCATCTCTGCAGGATTTCTTACTGAATTTGTTTCTTCCTAGCAGAATGCTGCTGAAATTGTCAGATACTATTTTTCACAGCCTTTTCAGCAGTGACTATAGTTTTTTTCTGTTGAAAGATCCACAAGAGAAAATACATGCCCATCTCATGCAACAAGTTGGCTGTAAAAAAAATGGATGAGCATTTGTGAACTCCTGTGCCTTTCCAAGCCATAGCCCCAAGGAAAAGGAGAAGCGAGTAATCACTCCTGCACTCCCTCTTGTTGGCCAGGGGAACAACACATCCACGCCTGCTCTGCACAAGCCAGAAGACACCTTTTTACAGTGTCTTGAAATGCACTTTAAGATAAAAGTGCAAATGTTCACTCTGCTTGGTGAGCCACATTACTTCCATCACCTCATCCATGCTTTCATCTTGTGACACTTGAGAAACTTGCGGTATCCCAAAGCTGTAAGAAGGAATGGGTGCCAGGATTGTTACAATTTAATGCAATCAAATATAATGTACTGAAGCCCCCTTGTGATCTGAAGCACATCGCATTAGTACATCTCTCTAATATTCCTCCTCTTCTCTGCTCTTTCTTGATGCAATGGGTATTCCCTATTGGATTTTGGTAAAATCCAACAGTGCTGTGTTGCACATACTGTTGCCATATCGGTGAGCAGCACCAGGGTTATGGCATCACCGTGTTTCTCTGCCCATTCCTGTCATTTCAAGTGCCACAACATCCAGGTCAGGGTGCTGAACCTCAACCGTGGTTACGTCTTCATTCTTTCGACGCAATGCATTTCTTATTGTATCTCCTTTTCCCCAACAAAATAGAGTCCAAAATTTCAGCTGTATTTTTTTATTCTTTGAAATTCCTATAACCTTTTAAATATTTTTTTCGTCACCAGGGAAACACTTCTCCTGAGGTGCAACCCTTCTTTCATTAAACTCTCCATGAAGTATTATGATACCTTTGTGTATCTTTGCTTTCTCACGTGGCAGAGATTCCCTGCAATTCCCCTGGCCCCGAGTGCTGTTGATGTAACCTGACAGAACTCCCTTATCAGCAGGTGAGTCTGTCTCTCGAATTACTGCTCGTGTGGTGCACTAATGGGTCATTCGGCAGTACAGGTCCAGTCAGGCATCAGGCCAGGACAACTTTTCTGTAGAATTAGCCGGAACACGAGTCACAATGTGCCATGGCGTGTGTCCCTGTACCTGGCTCGCCCCCACTGCCTCTGGAGCGGGCAGGATAAGAAAACTTTCCCTAACCTATGCAACTCCTGCTGGAACTGGCACGGGAGTTACTTTGTTTGAGTTCTGGAGTTGTTCAGGGCCCTGCAGCTCCTCAGACATCTCCTTCCTTTCTCCTCTTGGGAGGGTGAGGGGCTCTCCCGGCCTGGGACAGCCATCACTGCACTTGGACTGGTGTTTTGAGCAGGACGTACTCGAGCCATATTCCGCTCTCTTCATTTCCTTGGTCTTCTTCCCTCGGTCTTCTTTCCTGCCTTTTTTTTTTTTTTTTTTTCCCCCTCTCGTAATAAAACATTTTCCTGAGGACTTAAATCCCCCTGCTCCCGGACGATCCCAGCCGATCTCCGGTGGGCTCAGGAGGCCAACCCGCACACTCGAGCGCCACTCGCGCCCTCCGCTGCTTCTGGCGCTGCGGACACACCGTGTTTTCACTGAATGCCTCCGAGCGCCCCGCCGGGTGCGAAGCGGCACCCAGGCCCGGCGGACACGGCGCTCCCGCATTCCCAGCAGACACCGCGCATTCCCGGGGTCGGGCGGACGCCGCGCTCCCGCATTCCCAGCGGACGCCCCGCGCTCCCGGCACACGCCCCCTCCCGCTCCCGGGGCCTGCCCCCGTCCCTCCCGGCCTGCCCCGCGCGGCGGAAGCCGGAAGCGCGGGTGCGGAAGCGGCGCTCAGCTGGCGGGGGGTGTCGCAGGTGAAGCTGGGAAGCGCGGAGCCATCTTGGTGCCCGCTCCGGGCAGGGACGGGACCCGCTGGGGCCGCGCCGGGCTCGGGGGCGTGCAGCGGGGACATGGGCTCCTAGAGACACCGCGGCGCCACCGCGACCGGAGCGGCGANGTGCCGTGCCGTGCCGGAGCCCAGCCGGTGCTGAGCCGGTGCCCAGCCTCCGGGAGGCCGCGCCGCCCCTCCGCCGGGCCGTCCTGCAGCCGCCGGGCCGGGAGGGAAGTTGTGCCCGCGGGCCCCGGCGCTGCCCCCGCCCTGCCCCGGTGGAGACAAGCACACCCCGGCCCCCGCCCTGCGGCCCCTCCGAGTGCCCGTCCCGCCCGCGGCCACCCTCACGGACTGACCGGCCCCTCCACCTCAAGCACATTCTGTGGACATAAGCGTTTTTTAACTTTTTTAAGAACTTCCCCCCACCTCCCTGGGATTTTTACGAGCTTCCCCATAGTTATTTCCTGCTTCCTCCACCTCAGACAGCGCTGACTTTGTTTTTCCTGGTACAGTAATACGGGGATCGAATCGAAGTCGAGATTTTAAATATTGCGGGAGCCCTCCAGTCCATTCACCTGTTCAAAGTGAGCAGTGCTCTTTCTGTCTTTCTTTTGCCCCCACGTCGCCTGTCGGATGTGATGGAACTCATGTTCGCGGAGTGGGAGGACGGGGAGAGGTTTTCATTTGAAGACTCCGACCGGTTTGAGGAAGACTCTCTTTGTTCCTTCATCTCTGAGGCCGAGAGCCTTTGCCAGAACTGGAGAGGATGGAGGAAGCAATCGGCTGGACCCAATTCTCCCACTGTCAAAATGAAAGGTGAGGTCACCCGGTTTCATTGGGATGTTCCGTGGACTCGTGGAAGTTGTGGGGCACGGGGGGTGGGGGNTGTCAGGACAATTTTTGACCAAAGATTGAAACAGAAAGTTTTCCACGGATCTTAAGACAAAGCTGTCTTTTGGGTGAGTTTTCACCTGCATGCGCTCTATAGTGTTGTGATGCTGGTCTTCTGAGTAAGTTCTGTGTGTTTGCTCTTGGAAATGCAAAACCAGTTTTCTATGAACAAACTGCAGACTTGGCTGGGAATAACTGTGCATAGGTACCCACATGCTTTGATTGAAGTACACGAGGATTTCCTAGAGGGTTTTTGTACTGCAATAAAACTATTCATGTAAAGCCATGTAAGTCATCATTGTATAGAGCAGTCCGCTTTCCTTGTCTGATTCTTGACATTTCATGTTTTTCTAGTAAATTAGCTCTTTAGTTTGCAGTAGTAGAGCAAGAAGGCCTTAAAACTGTTACAAAGAAGTCAGCAGGCAACAGTGTGCTTGCTTCAAGACTTATTTCCTTTCTGTTGATTGTAACTTATTTTTAATAGCAGACAGAAAAATAAGTAACACAAGCAATTAAAATTTGGTTTTAATTATGATAGGTATACTAGCGCTTTGCTTGATTTCTTTTTTTTCTTTTTAATTAAACTTAATTTCTCTTGTTATCCCACTGCATTGTGACCCTGGAATTCAGGTGGTGTTTACATCAAGCAGAGACAGATATACAGCTAACAGAAATTACACAAGCTTTTTCTATTCTTCCTTTCCTGTCCTTCTATTTTTTCAATCCAATGTCAGTACTCTTCCTGTTATTGCTGACCTTTGTGACCATTACCTGTCCCTTGAGTATCTCCCTAAGTGGAACTGCAGAACTTCATTGTTTTCTGAACGTTGACCTTACAAGAACAGAGAATGCAATTTATATTGAATTGTGCTGAAATTTGGCCATGGTGTGCTATGGACAAATGTTCAGTTGTCACTGGTTTAGTACCAGAAAGTACACTTTGCATTAACCATAGGCTTTCCAGAGCAGCTTAAGTTTTAGATTTTTAAATTGAGCTGTCCCTAGGTATGGAACTGCTGGTGTCTCCTGACTAGTCAGGGTTAGAGTGGGTGGTAAGATGAAAACTGAAAGAAACCAGCCTAACCCAAAACAAGGGAAAGAGAAATGCTGAAATACTTGTCAAGTTGGATAGCACTCTTGGATCCTGCTACTGGAATGCATTGGTTTCTAGTATGGAACATTCTACTGGTGTAAAGAAGGGGAATTATGTTGGTGTGTTTTTAAAAGCTGTGAATGTGGAGATGTAGAAATATACATTGGGCATAGGGCAAAACGTACATACTTCATGTTTTGCTTTAACTCTTGTTGCACATGTTAACTTGCAGGAAAGGAGCTGAAATATTTAAAACATAGTGGTGTGGAAATAAAGATCTCTAGTTTGGCAAAGGTGTATGAAATGGATTTGTACGGATCTACAAGTCAGACTGATGTTTGCAAAGGTGATTTTTTTTGTTTGACTTGGAGATGCTTTTAGCCAACTTTTCTCAGTGTAAGATTGCATGTTCTTCTGGGTCTTGGCCTAGTTCCTTTAGTTCTCTTGACCGAATTACAAGCAAGCAGCAATTGCTCTCTGCTGTCATCCACTTGCTGAGTTACCATGAAAAGTCACTTCAGTAGATTTTGCATATTTGCAATCCTCAGTCTCTTTTCTGACATGTGAAATACTATAGCTAGTGTTGTTGTTGTGATAATTGTAATTATTTACATGATTTTGAGATTGGCTGTTCTGGATTCTGCAAACCTGCATAGAGCAAGGTTTGTATTCCTAGTACTGTGTTCATATATTTTAGGTTTTATCTGTAGAGAGACTTAATTCCTTTGTATGAGAGTTTTACTTTAACAAGAGGGCATTCTAGAAAGGAACAAGAGGGCATTCTGAAAGGATACTGTTGCCTGCTTCAAGGCCCTTGCTGGCAATTCCCAGGCTCTGGTCAGGGTTATTTTAAGAAGTATGTGAACGTGGATTTGCTGCCTAAATAATTATTTATCCACCCTACAAAAGTCGCATGTGATATTACCAGTATGGAACACTTGTAGGGACTTTACTGTGCACAGTGTGTTGCCAGTGAGTCTGGTCTGATGTGGGATCTGCCGTCATCTGGGATCGTCTTGGATTTCAGAAGTTGTGTACCAGTATTGTTATTTTTAATACCTCTTTTTGACAGTATTTTTTAGTCAGAAAATACAGTTTGTATTGAGAGCTTGGTGGGTCCTGGGGTTGTCAGTTGTAGTGAGTCTTTTCAAATGTGGATTCTGAATTGAGCTGTGTGATTTTATTTCCACATTTTGCCCTTTTACCACGCCCTGTTGCCTATGCAAACAAAACATAAGGTTAGACGCTAGGTTCTTCTGTGTTTAATGCTGAGAGAAAACAAGAGTAACTGTATTCTGTTAGCCTTTTCTTCCAGTTTGGAGCTCAGCCTGTGTTTTGGTTTAGAATCAGTCAGACAAGTTATGTAATAGAAAGGATTTTTAGCTTTTTCAGTTGTTTTCGGTTTGTCCTTTTGAGCATCCAGTTCTGCATTAATTAGTTCAAAGATAATCCCCCTGAGACTGAGAGAAGTGCTGTTGGCTGGGGAGTCCTCTTAAACGAACAAACTGCTCATACACACATTCTTACCTTTTGCAAGTTTTATTTTCTTCTTGGGTATTTTTAATATTACTATTATGCTTACTGTAAATTTAACAATAAGGCTTGGGGTAGCTTGTTGCAAATATACACAGTGTTCACTGCAGCGGGTTGCTATAAAGATGACCAATTCACTTACTTGTCAATCACCTCATTGGCTTGCTAGATATCTTAAGTAGTTACAGCAGAAAAATAGAACTGTAATTGGTTGATTTTTTTTCCTCATTTCATTTTTGGTCTGTTAAACTCCTCAAATAATTTTCTTGCATTTCACTGTAGAAAGGAGTTTTCCCCTTAAATATAGAATTGCCAATATGAAGAAATAATGGGTTGTGTCCACTCCATTGATGCTCTTAGATCTTGAAACTACTTGGAATGTCCACTGATTCACCTGTACTCAGATCCTGGAGGAAACATGTCAGTTTTGGGAGCACCCAGAGTCCTGCCACAGTTTTGAGCATTTATTAGGAATGACTTGTTCTCTTGTTACACTGCCTTGATTGCTTGCTTTTCCCCTTGTTTTTTTAATTTTGGTTGGGATCATGCTTGTAACCAAGACTTGGCCATTGCCTGTATACACCATCCATCAGAGCTTTCAGCTGCCCAACCAGACAGGGGTTTCTGCTCTGAAGTTCAGGTCAGTGGATGTTTTGAAAAACAATGTCCTTGCAGTGTGTTCAGAACCATCTGGTTCTTCGAGTTAGTTTATGGCTCTAACTCACTTTCTTCCATATCACATGACATTCCACCCTTTTGTTCCCTCTCTACCAACAAATGGACCCACTTATCTTTTCTCCACCTTTCTGGACAGTCTTTTCTTTCCCAGCAACCATTAAGACAGCCTTTGCGATCCTCTCATGTATCAACTAGCTGAAATATTATGTCTGAATTTTATTTTTTAAAACATTAAAGAGCAATGATGCATAATGTGCAAAATACTTTAAATACTGCTTTCAAAACAGTAGATTACACATTTTGAAATTACCTCCTCTGAGGCTGTGTAGTCTTGAGCAGTAAGTGCAGAGTTACCTGTCAGAAGATTCTCATACTTCTCATAGTTCATGTGTTCTTTGATGCATCCTTTCTTCTTGTTTCTTCTTTGTTTCCAGCAAGGCTGTGTGTAGTGGTATAGCATTTTTAGCACAAAAGACTGAAAGTGATGTCTTTGAGCACATGCCTCAACAGTGCTTTAAACATTATGGGCAAGGCTTGTGGACACATTGCTGTTTTGATTATGTTTAGTTCATCTATATTTGCTTCCATACAGCTGGAAACATACTGTCTTTGAAAAGAGTGAAACAAAGGAGCCCTGTCAGGTTGTGATATACCTATTAATTAAAATCTTCAGGAATTGCATATTTTGAGAAAAGTGATGCTGTGAAAAGTACCTGGTTTTAACAAAATATTTATTCTATGATGAATCATTATTAGTGTTTCTATAATGCTGGAACAAAGATAAGACTCAGAAAGGAGATGTCAGTATTTACGCAACAATTAGGTGAAAGCTGAACATGTATAAGATGGAAAAGGCTGTGTGTTGATTTTTCTGTATTTGCCTAAATCTCTTTTAGTATGTGAAGTAATTGGAAGTTAAGACATTCTGTTTCCATAGAAGAGTGAAACCTGAAAACATTGCAGGTGTAGTGTCCTTAACGAAAAACTTAACATTCTCATTCAGCTGCTGCAAGTCAGGGGACCTGAGTGTTCTTTCTTGATGTCTCAGTGACTTTCTTGCCTTTCTTTTGTCTGCTAGGTTTAGCTTGTGACTTTGAGATACATAGTAGGGCTTTCAAACTTCTTGTGGGATAGAAATTGACATATAGAAGAAAAGGAAAGGATAAATGGATAAGACAGAGGGAGGAAGCAAAAATCTGTCCTCTGAAGAAATCCTGTCCCTTTGACGGAAACTCCAAGCTGGATGCCAGAGGGGAGAGTATATTGAGAGAATGAACAAGAGTGGAAGTCAGAGACCAAAAACAATACAGAAAAAAAGTCCCCTTTTTTTTTAATAAAAATATAAACAGGTAGTGTGATAAAGGAAATATTACTCAGAATTTGTCTGCAAGCGGTGGGAGCCTTTACGAGAAGGCATTTGGGTGTACTTTTTTCTGCCCATTTATGACATCTGTGTGGTGACTTTTTGAAACAGTGGGCAGGTGAACCCCTGGGCAACTGATTTTGACTTACTCTGTCAGAGAGATGAAAAATTTAAGCAGATAGTCATCATTCTTTGCTATTCAGAAATACTGTAGACATGAATAATTCATTGGTGAAGATCTGAAAATGAAAACACTAGTGCTTTAAAATACAATTAGTATGGTTGTTGCTTTTGTGGTTTTTTTTTCCCCAGATAAACTAGTGGAAAAAGTTAATTGCAGCTTTTCTGTTCATTTGGTTTGAGATCTTTAAAGATGCTGCTTTGAGTATGTTTTCCCAGTCAGAACTAAAAAAAAAAAGGGCATTGACCTTAAAATAAAAGTTGTCAAGTTACCATCTAGACTCTTTATTAGGTATAATCGTTAAAACAATGCCTACATGCTGCCAAGCCATTCTTACTGGCATCTTGTCAATGTGTGTGACAAAATGAGATTCTTTGTTGAAGTACAGAAAAGCTGCTGAGCCTGTGAACATTGAGTACTCTGTGCCCTTATGAATCTGGCCATGTCTTGTTTCTGATCTTTGCAGGACTTCAGGTTTACTGTTGTCAACGTATGCTCACATTTGCTTGACTTCTTTGTATCACCAATTTTGATTCTCAAGACTTATTCTTTAGTATCTTTATTTTCTTTTTAATATCCCTATACTGTAATTCTTACCTGGTAAATTAACATCTGTCTTATCCTTTGGAGAGTGTACCAACATGAATCCTTGCTAATCCATGTTAGGGGCTAACTGAATAGCTTGAGGATGACTTGAATGCTCAAGTTCCATGCTCTTAGGAAATGTTTGCTGATGTAAAAATTATTGGTAAAGGTTTGACATTTAAGCTTCATGGTAGTCCTGCAGGTAGTATGTAATTAAAAGGCGTCCAAATGACATGACAGCTTTTTCTGAGAATCTAATGCCTTTGTGAAATCTGTAGGGCATCACTTAGTAATTCTCTTGAGCTGTTTCTGTTGCATATTGCATGTAATTCCATTTCCTACCTCATATTTAGGTCAGTAAATGCTGAGATGGGAGAAAAAGAGAAATATAGCTGTAAATTTGTTTACCAGAGCGCCAGGTGAAAATATTTGTAACTGAGACCCACAGGTAACTTTCACATGATGGAAAACGGAGACATGAGTTGTATTTGACCCAGAAGGCCTTTGGAAGTTTTCATTGACTACCTGCTTGCATTTAGAGCAGTAGTGCATGGGATCAGCTAAACTGCTTATCCTTCTCAAGGATAAGGAGTTAGTTTTGCTGTCTAGTTATGCATAGGAACTGTGTTTTGTGGACATTTTCAGAAGATGGGTTGAGTTTGCTTCAGTCTTTTGATGTTGGAGAGATCTCAGAAGATATTATTTATTTGCCTACCCAAGTCCATGAAATGGACTGCAATTAAGCAGTGCCTCATATTATTTTTGTGCACTGAAAATAAGACATGCTTGTAACTAATTCCTCCTCTGTGAACCTTCTGTAGCTTCCTGCTTTCTTGCTTCATATGTTCCTTTGTACCAGGTTTTGTTTTCCTCATGTTCTCTCTGTAGGTGACATTAGGAAAATGGAAGGGAATTTTATTTCTTGTTAGAAGAGGAACTTTCTCCAACTGTAGGATATTAACAAATGGTCAGATGAGTGCTTTACTTTGAGTGAGAGGAAATGTTATTGCTGTGGGGTGAGAGCTTGAGGCAGGCTTAAGGACTGGCAGGTTTGGAAGCCTGTGTCCAGCAGTGGGGGCTCAGACTGGTTGGGGAATGCTGTGCTGCACCTTTGAACTGTGGGGAGAGACCCTGGAATTGAAGGACATTGCTGAGTGAGCTCTGTAACCTCCCATAAAGCCACAGATCTGGAGACCTTAGATCTGGGGAGATTTTTGCAAAACCAAAGGAGATAGAGAGGTGTCAGGTAAAATTTTTTTCAAAAACATTTAGATATCTAACTTCTTTTGGTTTGTGTTTATGAAATAGATATTTAAAAGTCTAAGGATTTCCTGCTGGCAATATTAAGAGTTAGTGTCTTCTTTTGGTTCCTGACAGATGTGTAAGTTTGTTTTTTTTGCTCTAGAAGTGAGAATACCTCATCCTTATCTATTCTTTTCAGACAATAACTTTCCCATCAGCCCCAACAAAAATTGTCCTGGTGTCACTCTGATACACTCAGTCATGCAGCTCTTCAATGTTTGCCAGTGCATTTGTTTGGAGGCGGAGTGATACTGCTTTGGGATTTTTTTAGATACTTGAAAAAAGCTTGTTAGAGATTAATTTTGCATGTAATACTTAAAGATCATTACTAATGGTACGGAGCAGCACATTAAATAGTAGAGTTTGCATGGTGTTTTGTATGACTTCTTTTTGTGTCTGAAAGCATATCAATACTTCTTGATAGAGATTGACTCTGAGCTGTAGCGCAGTCAGACTTTTTGATTTGTATTTATGTTCCATCATCTACATTCAGAAAAATGTCTGGTCCCTGTTGGTCTTTGTGGTTTGTTTGGGGGTTTTTTGGGTTTTTTTTGTCATAGGCCAGTGGAGATAATTTTGAATTCTGAGCTTTTGAAATACCTTGCATGGGGCAGAAGTGGGAATAACTGGTAATACTGAGCCTTGCTTTCAGGAAGCAGGAGCTGTTTGATGTCTGTGCTCTAACTGCACAATCCTGGTTAGGCAGAGTGCTTTCTGAAGGGGGGGAGAGAGCGAAGAGTAGCAGTGCAGAGGAAATTACTTGCCTGAAGCTAATCTGCTTCATCAGCTGTAGAGTTATTCTGAATGCAAGCTGCCCAATTTGTCATGAAACCTTGGCCAACACTGGCGTGAATACAGTGTTTTGTAGCACTGTCTGTCTTGCTTTACAAAAATCTGCTGTTCATTTTAGGATTTCTAACAGCTGTCGGTGGCTTGCCCAGGCTGCTCTTTTTATGAGACAAATTATTTTTTTAAGGATGAAAATGGAAGGGTGTTTGGATTAAGAATGTTCTAGTCTGAATTTCAAGAGGAAGTTATCAAGTTGTGAATGCTGCATTGCCTACCTGATGCTGGTACCACAGTTTTGGGATCTCAGTTGTGTTAGAGTGGTGAGAGTTGAGGAAAAAAAGCTTACTGACATTTTGCTCCTAAGATGCAGAGTTTATGAAGAGACAAATAGAACTACTATAAGGCATCAACATACCGTTGGATACTCTAGTTATTCCAGTTTCATCAGCACAAGCTTATGCAGATTTTCAGTTATTACATAGGGGAAACAATTAAGTCTAGTGGAAAATACACCTTTCTGATCTGGATTTGATTTGTGTTTGAAGAGGTTCTTATATTTGCTAGAGTGGATGTTTTCTGTAGGTACATTGTACATATTTGCAACAAAATCTTACGCGAACCATGAGGCAGAATGTAGGTGAGTAGGATTTTAGGACTTCAAGTCTTTAATGGTGGAGGAATGTGCTGATGTTTCTGTCCTGGAGTCTTGAAACCAAATCATGAATTTTGGTTTCATTTTCCCCCCTTCCCCGTCAAATGTATTTTTCATTACCAAATATAGCTTGTAGCTTTCCACTTTTTCTGTGAACTGACATTCTGAAGATGTGATTCAAGTGGTTTTCTTTGTAGAGATCTGCTTTCTAATATAGTAGAATGTTGTAGCTACGATGCTTTAAGGACATAAAGAAGGCAAGCTTTGAGAAAAGAGGAGAAATCTCTTTTTCAGGCAGCTGGTCCTTGGAATGCAGAAAAAGTTTTCAGATGTGCAGCTCTTTTTCTGTCTAAGAGGGACCATTGCATAGCAGGCCTATCTGCTTGGTATTTGAAATTTACATCAGCACATTGAAACTCTCTGGTCATGTTTAGTTTAGACCTTTAAGGAGGTCTAACATGACCAGGTGGTTATGTTTCTGCTAACATTCATGCTGCTCTGAAGAGAGAATTTATTCAGATTTTTTGCCTCCTAAAGTGTTGTTGCTGACACATGAAACCGCAGATGAAGTTGGAAGGGCTAGAAACAAGCAGCTGCTTCAAAAAGGTATTGAGAAGTTTGCTTCCACCTTCACATATGTTGCAGCCTTCTGCCGCAAGGAGCTGTTTCTTGGGTCATTTTCTGAGAAGTCTCCTAGCAGAAAGCATCAGTCTTTTTCTTCTGGCATAAGTCTGCTCAGCAGTGCTGGGCACCTCAAATTTCCTCTGGTAATGCCAGTACCACATTATTTGGTTAAACTGTAATTTCTCCCTATTGTTTGAAGATACGACAAGAATAACAGTATCCTTGCTTGCTGTTGCTGCAGTCCAGTTATGGCAAACACTGATATTTTATGGGATGAAAAAATGTTTCTGAATAATTTTGTGGAAGTTTCCAAACAAAATTGTTTGAATTGTCTGACAAAGTGATCAGAATAGCTGCTCTGGTAGTCAGAGGACATGGAATGGCTCCCCATATGTCTCAGGTTCTTACCTGCTGTGGCACAAGACTGGGAGGTTTGATTCTCAAGGGAGAAGTCTTCAAATGTGAAGAGAGTGCAGGAAGAAAGAAGAATATTTTCCCCACCAATCAGTAGAAATTCAGGACAAGAAAATGCTGCATGTACTAGTGTGTGCTATGCAGGCTAACATAAGAACCCCCCCTACTCATCTGTGTCTGCTTGCTTGTTCCAACATTGTTTTAGCTTTAAAAGGAGGGCACTGGAAACTAGAGCATCTCAAAGAAAGCCTCTCTGAAGTTAGATTAAGACCATTTTATGCAGCAGTAGAAAGTTTTGCTACTGGCACAAGGTTTTTGCTATCAGGAAGAACTGATGTATTACTCTAGGAAAAGTTAAGACATGGCTGTGGGATTTTTGGCATACTCTTACTAATTTAAATTCATAGTGGGTTACGTCTCTTGGACCTTACACACACATCATGCATCTTCTAAGTTTTAGTTCTCTGATCAGTTATTACTTAGCATTATAAAACCTCACCTCCTTTCTTTTGTTTTGTAGAGCTTTTTTATGCTGTGTGAAATCTTGTGAAAGTGTTGCCAGGAGCTGGCATGAGTCTGGAACACTTAAAGATGTAACTTCAAATATCTAACTTTGAAAATAGTAACATAAAATAATTTTTAAGTCCGTCTAATATTGAAACAGCTGGAGTTGTGCTGAGTATGTGGGATCTTTCCTCTGTTGGGTGCTCAGGTTCTTTAAAAAAAGAACTATTTTGGGATGCAGTCCCTATGCTTGATGTTGGTGTGATGGTGATACTGTTTTTCCACACGTGAGCTAAGTTAAGTCAGCTGGTTTTTGGTTGTGGGGTTTTTTTTCCAGCTCTGTAACCATCCACAGAGTGAATGTAGAAAACCATTGTGAAATGGGTTAGTCAGAAATGGTTTTTTTTTTAACAATTCAGATGACCAGAAGGGAACTGCAAGCCTTAACAGGTTTAAAATTACTGACACTTGAAAAAACCGCTACCCACTCATCCCCTCTACATCCACAATATACTGTATTCTGCAATTCCTCAGGGCTTGTGTGCAAATAAAAAAATGAATATTGTTATTTCTGATGCTTTGATGTGTGTTAAGGCCTGCCTTATAGAAGGAACTTGCTTCCTAAAATATCTTAATCTTGATGGCAGAAGTTATGATGTCAGGAGATATGTGTACGCAGTCAGCCAAAAAATATACTTCTTTCATTATGCAGGGAAATCTAAATCCAGCAACAAAAAGATAGTCTGAGCCATGAAATATTTTGACTTACATGTATGAGCCGTTTGTGATGTAGTTTAGCAATTCTCAGAAATTGAATTCAGATGAAATTTGACTCTGTGCTGTAGGTGGTGGAGACGTGGGGGGTGAATTGGACACCCTCCTGTGATAAAAAAAACCTATTTGCAATGGATTAAAAAACCCCAGGCGATTCTTAAAATGTTGCAATGGTTGTAACAGAATTTGTGTAGTAATAGTTGCTGCAGTTTGTCAGTTGAGTGTGAGGTTTCCAGTTCTGGACTGTAATCTGCCCATCTGGGATGTGTATTTTTAATGGTTTGTGGCTATGAATCTCATCAGTCTTATCCAGTAAATGCTAATGAAAAAATTATGTTGCTTATTCGTCTTCTCAACTGTTGTGTACATAAAAATGTCATTCTGTGGCTTAGGGCTGTTGTAGACCTCCCCCAAATTATTTTTTGCTTTCAGCATGGTCTTACATTTTTGCATTTGTTACTCATTGACATTATTTTCAGTGTCATTTCACTGCTGCAAAATGTTTTTGTGACCAGATAGAGTTGTATAACTCTAGCTGAGGAAATAAGAGGTGTAAGAATATTTTGTAAACACAGATCCCATTAGGGTTTTAGTACTGTTAGTAAGCTTATGAGGGTAGTAGCAGTGGAGGAGGAGGGAGAAAACAGCAAACAAGAGAAGATGATTTGTTCCTAAATTAAAAAAAAACAAACCAAAAAAACAAAAACCACCAAAAAAAAAAAAACCCACAAGATTTTTGGTTGAGAGCTGTGCACTATTTACAGGCAGTAAGAATGGCAATGTGCAAATTTAACAAGTGAGTTACATGGACAGAAAAACAAATAATCCTGATAGTGGGGTTTTTTGGTTTTTTTGAGTTTTTTTCCCTTTATCCTGTGAACAAATCAATGTACTAATGATTCAAATTTTGTTCTCTGGAGTATTTTGCTAATTTGTTGATCACTTAGTTCTCTGCAGGGCTGTGTTTTCAGTTATGAAGTGTGTGTGTGTATAAATATTTTTATTCTTGCATGGTGAGAATATCCTCCTGCCATAGAAAGCCATATTTTTAGAGATTTTCTTGTGGCTAGCTTGAGGATTGCATTACAGTGCCCTGTCCTTACTGTTTTAGTTGCACATTCTTGTTACGAGTATGTGAAAGTGTTGAAAGTACAGAAACATTGAGGGAAAACAAAGCCAAAGGGCCTCTCAAGTGAGAATGTTCCCTCCAATCTGTTTTCTGAGCAAGCTTGATTAATAGTCAATCAGCAGCAGCATTTGTGGCACCCTATCTCAGTCACTTGATCCCTGTTCTTGTCTTGTCTAACCCTCTTGGTCTATTACAGCATGTGAAAAACTCACACAGGTGAATTCCACGGTTCTCCATTTGTTGTTGCAGCTGGCTTTGTAGATGCTGAGGTGTTTTGCAGGGAATTGGTTTGCAGTGGGTAATAACAGAAACAAATAGCTGAAACTATTGTAAACACTCTCAAATAGTTGGGGCATCAGGAACCTGTATCTTCACATCAGCTTCCTTAACCTGTAAAAGAAAAATAAACTACTTTTTTGGCAATACTGTGGTTTCCTTGGTTTTCTTTATAAGGAACATTGTGGGTTTTCCCCCTTTGTATAAAATGGCATGGAATTAATAATCTGAAGCAGGAGTATTGAAGACAGAGCTAATTGAAGACAGCTGGGAGTCAGTATTTGAATATTGCAGTATGTCTTCAGCTTTTCAGGTGCTTCATTCTGCATGTGATCAGGTTGGACTACAACAGAATGCAGATGCAGCTCCTTGTGTCCGTTCAGCCATCAGTTTCTGATGTTGCAGAGTCTTGGTTCAGTCTTGGGGTCTTCACCCCTCAGCTTGCCAGTTGAGTTTGGTCTTGTCTAGTATTTGGGGCAAGAAAGTTCATTCTCAGTGCCTGTTCAGTACTTGGCATGTCTGCTGGGCTGCTGTAAGAGCACCCAGCAGCTCCAGTTGGTCTGAAGCAATCTGTGGTGTGTGTGTGCATGTGCTCACTTTGAACACTACTGAGACCAGCTGTGTGACTTGGAAAGATCATCTACAACTGAGAGAGTGATGATCTTTGGAAGGGAATTTAATTTCTAATTGTAAGAATCAGAATACAGGCCTGAAAGAGAGCATCTTGAAGTGGGGTTTTCTTTATGATCTAATCAACTTTATTAGATAGTCTTCTTTTGGCATATATTGAGTTAATCTTTCTTTTGCTATACAGCAGAGCCTCAGAAGTGCTCCAGCAGTTCATCTGGAAGCCTATACAATGAAATTTTCTCAATTTAGTTCCACTCTTTTATTCCAAATTCTCCCTGTCTTAACTTTAACCCATTTTGTCATGAGTGTTTGAAGGTAAATACTTGTATTGTTTTAAGTGCTTGTATGTTATCTCTCTCTTTTGTATGTTTAAAATTATATTAGCTATTTCAGTTGCTCTTTTTGTGTTAAGTATTTAGTTTCCTTCTGGAGCCTCGTGGTTGTGCTTCAGTACTTCATATGTTCCAAGTCTTACAGGCACAGAGTAGCTGCAGTGTATCTCTTCTAGTCAGGTGGAGAACTTTTCCTCCTAGAAAACATAGCTACCCTGTTTGTGACTGCATAATGAAGCTTGTACTTTAATGTGCTGATTTACTGCCAAAATTGTAATTCCAACACTATTCAAGGATCCTTTTAGTATTCCGTCATTTCTAGGTATTACATGCCAGCGCATTATAGATGAGCTGTATTTTTATTAATGTTGCCTGAAGTTTGGGAAATTGTATGGCAAGTATTTCCTACATATCTCGCAAGTCTGTGCGTGAATGCCACAAAGGAACAAGTGGACACAAATGTACCCTTGCTGCTTACATAGGCTGCAAGAATGTTAGTGCAGCACTTCTGAAGATGTTCCCTTTCTGTTGACTGTGTAAGGCTGGGATCTACCTCGGCGAAATGTTGGTGCAATGGAAAACCAGCTAGTGGTGGTGTATCCATGACCCATCAAGTCAGTTCTGCTCTTAATGACTCTTTGAAGAGGGAACTAAAGTTAATGTGCTTGGTGAATGGAGCTTTGAAAAGTGCGGAAAGGTTTTTGAAGGAAGAGAATGTATCTTATTTTCAGAGTTCCTGAAAAATTCTTCTATTACGTACCATATGTCTTACCCTCAGTTAAGAGGTGGATTTTGTTTATTTTTATATACATACAGTGCTTTTTATGTGATGCTGATTACATGGTAAAAAGGAAGAGGAAAAAGAAGTATGAGTAATGGCCTAAATGCCTTTAATATAATTTATTTGAAATAACAAGTACATTTTTAATTAAAAGGCTTATGTTTCATTTGGCAGTGTTCACCTTGGGAAATTGTTTTTTAAAGTAAATTCACAGTTTTCCCCTTCAAATATTACAGATTTCAAGACAAAGATGAAGTTCTCTCATGTTTCTTGTTGAGTTTGAGCCCGGAAGGAATGTATTTCTCTGGCACATACTTCTTAAAGACATCAACTTGGACAATTAATTTCTGAGGGGAAAAAGGAACAAGAGAATAAAGTAAAACTAACAGCAGAATTTTAGAAGGAAATGTGCAGGAAACAGTAAGAAAGCAAATATTTTTGAAGAGTTGATTTAGGTCTGGTGTGGTTAAATGTAGTGCTTGCTCTGCTTGCCCTTATATGAGAAGTCTCAGGACATTTTGTTTTTAAGCCTGACTTAAGCCAAAGGGTATTTTACTGATAGGCACTTAAATAAATCAAGCAGAAATGCTTTAAATGCATTCTATGGTTACAGTTTTATCTTTCTATGTGGAAAATCCTGTAAAAAGGAATGTAATCTTTACTGTTTTTAAAGTGAGGTTTGTAAAACATGTTTTATAACACCTGCTCACATACCTCCTTTGCTGGTCAATATTGCATATTTCCCATTAGTTTTACTGTTCTTCTCACTTGAGCTTTACGTATCAGAGTTGCTTCTCTTCAGTTTCTTCATCTCCTTGTTCCATGTAGAGTTGTATTACTTTGTTATGCTTTATTACATTTAGTACTGAAGGCAGTGGGAAAAGTGAGATGGGGACCAGGGATAGCTGTAAAATCAAAGCTGTAGACTTATCTCTAAAAATATAATGCAGCCTTTTTTCTGAAGGTGTGTGTAGCAAAAGCAGTGAGCTGGCTTTACACTGTGTCTTACCTCTTGCTGTGAGATTTGTTCGCGTGCATTTTTTATTTATTCACTTGTACATATAGTTTATTTTTTAGAGTCATCTGTCAAATGAAAGTAACTCCATGGAAATAACATGATTAGGTAACAAATACATTGTTTAACCCCGTTGGTTTTTCTTTGTTCTGTTGAATAACTCTTTGGTATTCTCCTGGCCCCTGTTCTGCTGATTATTCAAGCAGTTTCTTCTCTATTTGTCTGTCATGTAAACTCGGTTATTGAATTGAAGAAATAATAGCCTATGTTGAACAGATCTGTTTTTATGAATAATTGTTGGTTGCAACTTGTTACAGCCTACCCTATATTAGGAATGGTGAAACAATTGCTACACATGCATCTCTGTGTCAGCAAGCCCTGCTGGCACAGAAATGGTTTCCACTGGTGAGAATGCATGTTTGTGTGCCTAGCTTGTGTTGGCTGTTTTGGGGTCAGGGTTTTTTTGTTGTTCCAGCTGGAATAATTACATCTGTGTTACAGTTTTAGCTGTTTTAAAATGGATGTCAAAATCAAACCTCTAATTCACAAAAAACAGTAGTAAAAAGGGCAGAATAATCTTCATCAAATCTGCATATTCTGTGTAGCAGTAAAGAGATGAGGCGTAATTTATTCAGAATGGTTTAGATATGCCTGATCCTTCTTCTTAGGTAGGAGATATAGATTAGATGGCCTCTCAAAATCCCTTCCTGACCTAGGTTTTGCTAGTCTTAACCTGTAAGTGGGAATTGTTTGAGATTGCTTATGCTTTGCTTGTGACTTCATTCTTCCAGGACTTGAAATGTTTCCTTTGTTCTGCTCAGGTCATTATGTCTGCTTCCCAAAAAAAACCCAGTGATTTTTGCAAGTTCTGCTCCACAATTTAAAATTATCTTCTCTCTCGGATAAGATTTGTCTTGTGTATTTGTCAGCTTTGTATTACATCTTTGATTTCACTGCTGTATCTTTTTTAAAATTATACCTATATTTTCTTTCTGAGCAAAAGCTGAGATGCTTTCTCCTTCATTATTTTAGTGGACTTTTTTTTTTTCTTGCTAAAAATATTTATTATAAAACCCAGGAGTACCTTTTGTCTGTTTTATTTATTAGAACTTTTGATGCAGGTAGGTATGAATCCACCAACCCTGGATTTGTGTATGTAAAGATAAACTTTTTGAATGGATCTCTGTTTAGGTTTCAAATGAGAGCATTCCAAGTCCAATGGGAAAAGACCCTCTGATGCTCTGACTCATATTCTAGATAAGGGTCTCACCTTGTCTGTATAAAGGACAATGCCCTTGAAACTAAGGGCAGTTAACTTGTTAATTTTAGCATTTACATTGTGTGCCAAGTTAGCTGCTGTGAATTCACTTGCCCTTAAAATATGACTGAAAAATTATTTTCTACTTCTCAGTTATTTTCTACTTTTTTTTTTTTGCATGTCTCTTTTTCCTTATAGAAAAATCATCATTTTAGAAAAATATATGGTCTTATAGGTAAGAGTATTGCTTTTTGGATTGTTTGGGTTTTTATTTTTTGCTCACCAGGTTTTACTGCTTTCTCCTTATTCTGAAGATGTCTAAGTTGTGTGCTCTGAATGTCTGACTGTGAGCTGGGATGTGGCAGATAATTGGCCACCTGTCCTCTGCTGATTACTACTGACACGGTACAGCTGATGAGTCAGTTAATGAGTTCAGTGCAAAGCCAGCCTGTTCCCTTAGCTCTCTGGCAGACGTGCTGGAGCAGGTGAGGAGGGTTCATGTTGTCTTTCCTCTTGGAAGAAGTGTTTCCTCAGGAGCAGTAATTTTTCTGCAATACTTGTCCAAGTATTTTTCTTGAACCAGTTTAATTTAGCTTGAAAGAGTGTAATGGAGAGACTGGAGAGTGATCATAATATTTGTACTACTACTCCTAGTGGTATTTCAGGTACTGCTCTAGTAGTACCTTTGAGACTCAGACTGTGTGTGTGTCCTAGTCCATCACAATAGTAAAATAACATACTTTTAAGAGAAAAGCATACTGATAGAATAATAAGCAGACTGTGTTTTTCTTTGGTACTTTTTTGTCAACTCAGTCTATCTTTAGCATTTCTAATCTGATCTTCATACCCAGCACCAGATCTGTGTAAAAAGGAATACCATCCAGGCTGCAGGCTTGCAGCCATTAGAAAAATATTCAGGTGTTTTGCGCGGTACTCTTTTGAGTCTTGCACCTTGTAGAGGTTGTTTAGATGTTGTCTCTTTTCTAGCATTGTGTAATGAAAGACTTTAGACTAAAGTACCTCTGAACAAGAAGTGATGTTTAAACCATGAGAAGTATCTCTCCTTGCATTGCTCAGAATAATTTCAAGAATGAAAGTGCCTCAATTTGGACTTTCTGTGGTATCTACTACTGTGGCAGCAGAAGTGATACTGAATTTAACTATGTTGCACTAATTAAAAACAGTACTTTTTTTAATGACTAATTAAAAGTAGCTGTTTTTTTTAGTGACTTGATGAGAGCTTTACACCTGTTCTGATTGTCAGAAGTGGAAAGGAGATGACTTTTCTGCCAAAATCTTGTTTATCTGCTAGCAGTAGAGAAAGGGATGTGCCATATTTCCACTGTTGTTCATTTTACAATCTGCTTCTCTCACATTTGTGAATGGGATTATGGCACTGTAAGACGGACACTGGGTCTAAAACAGCATAAAGGTCACTGGTGATGGAGAAACAACCCTGATAGTAAAAGACTGACTGTAACTGGGAGAAGGGAATGCTGCCTAATGAATCTAATTTCACTGCAATAAAAAAATCATAAATGTGGATGTTCGAAGGCTGTGTTTTCTTTCCATATTTGTATAATCCTTCCATTTGACAGGTCTGCTCAGTAACGGGGGGGATGTTGGCAGCTTTGCTGTGTGCATGCACTTTCAAAGCCCTCTCCTACTCTCTCTCTTTCCCAGCTGTTGGGACTGGAGAGTGTCTCTAGGCAGAGGGTGAGAAAGCACTTCTTGACATCAGGGCTTAAGTTTTCCTTTGATATGTTGCCTGAAGGCCAGTGGGGACAGAAAGCTGAGGGCCAGATTGGTTTATGTTCTGGCTTCCAGTGGTGTTTTTAAAGCTGGTTAGGGAGATGAAGAGACATAACATCGAATATTTGAAACTGAATTAATTAGACTCTTGGCAACAGGACTTGGAAGATGGGGAGGGGGGAACCAAGGCTGCTGTAGTGATGGATCAGGAAGTGATCTGTAAAGCGGTGAGGTACTTGCAGATAAGAGAAATGTGGCATTTTATGTAAGCATCATCTAGGTCAGAGCAAAGCAGAAATTTTGCTCCCATTGCCTGATGATTAAAAAAATCTTCATCTGGACTTAACATAAGAAGTGGAGTTCATGTGGTAGAAAGGTGATGGTAAAATGTATTTCTATAAAGCTCTTGGTGCCTCCAGTTAAGATCCTCATGGGCTTGATATAGTCAGCGCTGCACTAACATGTGAATTCCCAGTTGCTTCTGTAAAGAACCTGGAATATAGAGACAGACATCATATGAAAGGTGGTGGTGATGAAGAGATATACAAATACTAATTGAAATAAAAACCTTGTAAATAGCTGAATATTGAATGTCGACAAAAAAGTCAGTACCGAAGTTTCCTGGATAACCTTTCTATTGCCACTTGTGCATATACACTGTAACAGTTCTTTGTGTAATTTCCTGGGATTCACAGGATGTTGCTGCCACATTCTAACAGAAATGTGTGAAAAATACTTGGTTGCCTTAAGTCTTGTTAAATGCATCAGTTTGGTCAGGAGACAAAGTTCAAGTCTGCTAGGAAGATCAAGCTATTTTGGCCAAGGACTTTGTTTTTAGGAATGTGTGCTCATGCGCTAAGAGTCTGAAAACAAAGGCAAAGTTGAGAGGCAGTTCTTCAGGAGATTTCTCTGCAGCCTTTTACTATCAAAAATGGTCTTGAACTTGGTGAGACAAGAGGCGAAGTAGAAGAGCTCCCTGCTCCTATCTGTTTACGCTGTCATGATTTTTGTTCTCTGAATGGCTAATTGCATTTTGTTTCTTGTCTTGCTAGATGGGCTGGTGATCCCGTTGGTGGAACTATCTGCAAAACAGGTTGCATTTCACATTCCATTTGAGGTGGTGGAGAAAGTTTATCCTCCAGTGCCTGAGCAACTGCAACTTCGAATCGCCTTCTGGAGTTTCCCAGAGAATGAGGAAGATATCAGGTAATGAATAATATTTCTGTTTCATTGATACCTAAGGTTCTGTTCACTGGAGGAGAATTGTTGTCCATTTGGCGCTTCTGCGGTTCCCATGAGCCTTTTGTAATTCATGCATAGATTACTATGTGATATGGGGTTTTATTTCAAGGTGAGCTGCCCTACATGTGTCCCAGGAAAAGCATGTACATGTCCAGGTTCTGTGTGGAAATGATAGCAGAATAAATCCACCCTTTAATTTGCCTAATGGTAACTCCTTATGTTAGTCTTACAAAATGATCTTTCCAATTTGAATCTGTTGCTGGAGTCAGAGCTTTAACTACGCTCAGAAATTGCAGGGGAGTGCTGGCTGTGCAAACCTTGGGTTGGTATAATATATATATGTAGAAGAACCTAATTTTCTAAGAACCAGAATTTGCTTTGTCTGTAATCAGTGGTTACAGTCAGATGGCTATATTTCTTATGTTTCCACATTAATTGTGTGAGTACAAAGTCAAAAACTCTGTGATTTTAGATCTTTTTCCAAGCTTTGCTTAAGCTTTTATGCCATAGGAGGCCTACCCATGTGACTGTGCATTGAGAATTTTGTTGCAAAGTACTGATATTGCACTCTTAGAAAGAATTCTCCTGAAAGCTCTTGGATACTATTGTCTGAGGTTCTGGTGTCCAGTTGAAGAGGTAATGTCTGAAGTGCTGAATTTTGATTGCCTGTGAGGAAACAGAGCAAGCCAGCTGGTTGTATGCATTTATTATTCTGATGAGCACAGGTGTAAAAAAACCTCACTGAGCATACAGGTAATTGATCTAGGAGTTTTTACTGTGGCATGCTAACATTAGACCTTGAATTACACTATATATAAAAGCTTAATTTTAGGCTATGAATTTATTATGTATTTCAGAGCCTTAGGTTGTAATTCCTAAAAATGCCAGTGTCTATACACAAACCCAGTTCTGAAGAGCCTAGTGATTTCTGTAGTTGAATTGTCATGTAGAAATGGCAGAAGAGAGCTGGACTTAACATTCAAGATGATAAGGATTTTTCAAAAGCCATGTCAGCAAAGAGGATAATACTGTGAAGTTTCTCAAAACCAGGCCAACCTCGACATGTTATGTTTATCTCTTGCAGATTGTACTCGTGCTTGGCAAATGGCAGTGCAGATGAGTTCCAGCGAGGGGAGCAGCTCTTTCGGGTGAGGGCTGTCAAAGACCCTCTTCAGATAGGTAAGAACATTGCAGCCCTGCATCTCTAGATAACTTCAGATTCCCAAAATCATATCTGCAATGGGATAACAGTCCTATGGTTGTGTCTCAAAACTCTCTGTAAAATGTATTCATTGTAGTGCCTTGAGCTTAGTGCTGTTTAGTTTGGCCTCAGGTAGCTCAGCTGTAAACTGACTGAAAGGCAAGGAATATTCTCTAAGTTAGATCTTAAGTCTGCATCAGCGTTTTGCAAACACTACGTAGGAAGCCTTTGTCTTGATAAAGCCTAAATTCCTCATTCCTAAAGAGAACTTGATTTTCTAGTTGTCTGATCAAATTAATACCTTGCCTAAAGTGCATTTATGGCACAGAGGAGGTTTGCAAGGTTTAGTTTTTCTTGTAGCAAAAGAGTTGTATTAACAGTACAGTTACTCATGTAGTATTTTGTTAGACAGAAATCCCTGGTTTTGGACAATGGGTTTTATAGCTTCTTCTACCTTATCTTGTTCTTTTTGTGTTTTATGGCTATAGAAGCTAATCTTATCTTATACAAAGAATTGGACTCTGGATTTTTCATTAAATTCTTTGAAGCAAAGAAGAATATTGAGCTAGCTTTTTCAGTGACAGCTGTTTGACGGGAAGGCATTATGTGGAATTAAGATACTAGTATGTCAAGGTGGGCTGTGTCAATCCAATGCAGATTTTTGTTTCTGCAAATGTAAGCTTCAGAAATAAATTATTAATTGGCATGTAGGAACTGAGCCTGTTTGTAATATGAAAAATGATAATATTAAAAACTGTATGATGTTAAGGAGGACGTTCAGGAAATTTCCTCTATTTTCCTGTGTTGAGTGATAGAGGCTTGTGTGGGCCTGTTCAATAAATAGCACCAGTAATACTTAAACCTCAGGGATCAGTGAAATGAATAAATCTTGCTAAAGAACCCTCAGAAAGGTAATAAAAGGGAGACATACTATAAAGGTTTGGGGAGAACAAAAAGAAAAGAAAATAGCCATTAAGACCAGATAGTAATTTTGGAATGTCAACATCAATTTGGAAATTGAGCTAGATAAGATTAAACTGTCTTTTGAGGGCAATCATGTCAGGACTGAAATGCTGAGAGAGGCCTCTAAGGCATTTCTAAACTTCAGGAAGCCAAATGTTTGAGAAAGAGAAAATGAGTTAAAATGCAACTGGCTGAAATTCAGTAATTCCTGGGACTTCCACGGTGCAAAAGAGCAGAATATTTAATAGACAGTAATGAGACTGTGGTCAGAACTTGTTTCAGTAATACATTAAAAAGGCAGGGAGGTGTAAAGCAATATAAATGAACAAAAGCTGGGAATAGTAGTGTAAAACCTGTGCTTGGGAGAGGAGGAGAGAAGTAGAGAAAAAGAGATTGTGAGTGATACATGGGAGAAACTTCTCAAGTATATGTATAGCAACTGCACTTCCTGCTGAAGTATTATGTGTGTGGAAGGGAAGGAAGAAACTTTGTTTGAACAGTAACATTGCTTCCTCCTTAGTAGAGGAACTGTAACTAAAGGAGGGATTCTTTTTTTTCCCCATGAGTAGCAGCCCAGAAGCGCATGTGGGGTGGATTTATTTTCCATTGTCTACTCCAAATGATTTTAAAGCATGTGATTGCAGTTCTGAGTTTTATATACCGACAAAGGGGAAGAGAAATACAGGCAATGAAGCAGCCCTTGAGACAAAATTTGATTTGGAGAGGGATTGAGCAGTGCACTGTGATACTGTGATCAATAGGACAAAGCGTGACGTGCTTTGTGTTCTTTTTGTCCCATTTCCTTTTGCAGTTGAAGACTATTTTTAAACATAAATGATTAATCTTAGTAGTTTTGTCCACATGCTTATTCTTATCTGTAATTTCTGAACAGTAGCACCTCTTCACTGCATTCTAAACCCCCACTTTTTTACAGTGTTCTACTGTGAGTACACATAGAATTGGTTTTTGTAGACCTTTGCCTGCCCATTCCCTTTGTAGTAATCACATACCCACATCACCACCCATCATTACTCTGATTGGATTATTGCTGTTATCAAACAGGTGTGTTGTAGATTTCAGGGCCTTTTTTTTCTGTCATAGTGTTAATTTCTTTTTAACAGCTGAGGAAGGCAGCAGCAGGTTCAGTTTGGATTCTAACTTTGCATCTGCTTGAATAGGGTCTCTAAGTCTCCACTTTTTAGAGGTTCTCCTATCTTGATTTAAAACAAACAAGTGTCCAAGATTGCCTTGCTTTACTTCCTGTCTAAAAGCTTTTGTTCAGCTCTTGTTTTCCTGCTTCTGTAAGTCCTGGAAGGCTAGAGATTATATTCTTAACTCTAAGCAGAGGTGTGTTTGCTGTCATTGTTTTAATGGTGTCAGAACTACCAAAGAGTGATGAAGAAAGCTGGGAATGTGTATTGCAAAAAGTATTCTTGGGAGGATGTTTTTATCTTATAGATCATTTACATGTTTTCATTCAAGTTGCTGACTGAGTAACTTAGGGTATTTTAAATTCGTGCATTACCATGAGGATTAATAAGGCCTCAGAAAATGATTAAACAGACCTGAAATTTCATGATAAATGAGTTTCATGATAAAATAAATACTAAAAGCAAAAGAGATTGACATAGCTGTCCTAAAATTCTGAAAAATGGATTTTAACCAGAGGAAAGCATACATTTCTTTTGGATACTTTTCCTGAAAGATTAAGTTTTGTGGTTAGAGCACTGAGAAGGACAGGCTATTTTGCATGTCCTAGTCTAAACAGCAGTTGATTTATTTCCAGCTTTTACATTTGATCAAATGATGTGTTTATCCCCTTTGGAAGAAGAGACTGTCAACTCAGGAGGACTACAAGGCTTTTGTGAGTTTATGCACAGAGAAATTTAGAAGGGCCAAAGCACAGCTAGAACATAATCTGTCTACTGGCATTAAAGACAACGAAAATAAATACTTCAGAAACAAAAGGCAGGCTAAGGAGAATCTCCATACTTTATTGGATGCCGTGGAAACGCAGTGACAAAGAATGAGGAAAAGGCTGAGGTACTTAATGCCCCCTTTGCCTGAGTCTGTAATAGCAAGACCAGCTGCCGTCAGGGTACCCAGCCCCCTGAGCTGAAAGACAAGATGGGGAGCAGAATCAAGCCCCTGTGACCCAGAAAGAAATGGTCAGTGACCTGCTATGCCACTTAAGACACCAACAAATCCACGGGGCCTGGTGGGATCCACCCAGGGGTACTGAGGGAGCTATTGGAAGAGCTCACCAAGCCACTCTCCATTATTTACCAGCAGTCCTGGTTAACTAGAAAGGTCCCATCTGACTGAACATTAGTAAATGTAAAGCCCGTCTACAAGAAGGGGTGGAAGGAGGTTTTGGGAAACTACAGGCCCATCAGCCTGACCTCCGTGCCAGGGAAGGTCATGGGGCAGATGATCTTGAGTGCTGTCATACCACACATGCAGGGCACCAGGGAATCAGGCCCAGCCAGCTTGGGTTTATGAAAGGCAGGTCCTGCCTGACTAACCTGATCTCCTGTGATGTCGTCGTAAAGTTAGAGGCAGGTCAAAGAAACGACATCGTATTGTTCCAAAATTAGGACAGGAACTTTATTGCATTGGTGGAATAATGCAGTGTGTGTGAGAGAGAGAAAGAGAGTGAGAGTGTGTGAGAATGTGTGGTATCAGAGGCTGCGATTCTTATAGACCTGAGTCTGGACACATGTCCAAGGACCATTGGTTTCTCTATACATAAATAATTCCTAATTGGACACACAAACCGCGCATGTCAGAAAACATTACTCATCACTTTAGAAACCGGATATCTGTTCCAGGTGTTACAACTAATCCTTCTGTACGTATCACCCTGACGTGTGCAGAAGGTTCCTAGCATAGTCCAACTATTCCACAGAGACCCCAGGCCAGCTGGAGTCTCCCACACACTGTGAGAAGGTGACCAGCATAGTGGAGGAGGGAAAGGCTGTTCATATTGTCTACCTGGACGTTGGTAAAGCCTTTGATGCTGTCTCCCACAGCATTCTCTTGGACAAACTGGTTGCTCATGGCTTGAATGGGTGTGCTGTTTGCTGGGTAAAAACTGTCTGGAGGGGAGTTGCACCAGAGGTGGTTTAGATTGGATATTATCTAAAATTTCTTCACTGAAAGGGTGGTCAGGCATTGGAACAAGCTGTCTAGGGAAGTGATGGAATGATCATGCCTGTAAGCATTAAAAAAAACCTGTGGACGTAGCACCTGGGGACATGGTTTAGTGGTAAATGTGGCACTGCCAGGTTACTACTTGGAGTTGATCTTAGAGGTGTTTTCCAACCTCAGACATTCTATGATTCTTTAGTTTTTCCTAGTAAAAGAAAGCATTAGCTGGAATTCAAACTTCTTTCCTGGTATGGTTTCCTGTGCCATCCCATTAAGAGTTGGTCAGTACAGCAGGGCTGGTGTTGCCAAAGAAGTAACTGGGCAGTGCTACATGAATTAGCAGTGACAGTGTCAGATGCATTCATCAAGCTGCAGGTTGATTTGATATGTCATGCAAAAGCCCTTAAACTTTGTCTCTTTTTATAAGTGTTCTTCCCTTATTGCATTGTCAGTTAACTGTCTTCATATACAAATCAGAATGTCACGGTAGGAGCTTGATAAGAGTATATAGCTGCAATCCAGTCTTCAACACCTTTTGAATACTTCTTTTTTGCAGTGGAACAGAATTGCTGCAATTCCACCTTGTGAAATGCTTAATTTGCTTATGTGAAAATCAAGGCATTAGTCTGAAATGCTTGCAGTGTACAGGAGGACTAGCTGAATTGTTTGGGTTGTATTATCCAAGTGTGGAACACAAATTAGAACTGTATCTAGTAATAAGCAATAATTTTGTGTGAGTGCCTTCTTTTGTTTTGATTCTGTTCCAATTATTAAAATGGCTGAAGAATTTGGGTAGCATTATGCGTAGTAATCAAAATAATCACCCACATCAGGAAGAGGATTTGAATTCTGGTGAACAGGAGAAATAGAAAGGTTAAGCAAGGTAAGAGCAAGTTTGAATTGGTATGGGGATTATATTTTGAGGAGGAAATGATGCACTTTATTTTAAATAAAATTGATTTAGTGGATCACGTGTGCTCCTGAACACCATCATCATTATGATCTCATGACATTATAATGAAAAACTTAGTAGTGTGGATTTAGGTGGAACTTCCTTGTCCTGGTGGTGGAAAAACCATTTCAGTCATCTGTTCCAAGCCATAGTTCTTCGGTTAAGTTAGAGTGTTGAAACGAGGTTTGACTGTGACTTTGATACTCTGAGTGCTTTCTGTGCTTCATTAAAACTGAATTCTAGACTAACAAAAGGGTTCTGAGGCTGATACTCACTGCTCTAGAGGATGACTAACTGCTGATAGGCACCTTCAAGAGGAGTAGAAGATTCATGCTCCTGATGGCCTTTTCCTGCTAAAATATGTGCTGCTGGATGAGCATTATATCCACAGGAAGCTGTATTATGAGTACAACTGCTACGCACTCTACATGAGTTTACATGAATCTGAGCCTTGTTCAAGTCCTTTGTCATCCCATCTGAGATGAAATTCATAGTTTATTCATTTGTGATCGCTGATTAATGGGTCTGAAGTAATTCAAGTGTTATTTCTGAAATTTCCATTTTCCATTGATTTCAATTTAAGCAAGAGGGATTTTTTTTTTTCTGAGTAGATGATTTATAAAAATGACATATTAAGAAAATTGCAAGGAGGCTTATAATTTATGAGAAATGGGTAATTTCTAAAGCCACAATGTGAAACTAAGTGTTCAGGTTATGTACTGCCTTCTTTAGTTGACTGTAAAATCATGAAAGTTGATTGACTTGGTGATAATTCTGAACAAGTCATCTAGCCTGTTCTGCACAGTTGCCAGAGTTAGCACAGAAGACATGCCTGAAATATGTACAGTCTAGTTTTGACCCTATGAACAAAACCTGAGACTTTTCAGTGATAACTTTATCCAGTTCTGCTTTTCTATGTCAAATAGTAATAGAAATAAATAAATTAATGTATTTAAAGCTGGTATTTTGGAACCTCTTACAACACATTATGCTTCTCTGCTAATATTCAGTCAAAGCTGATTGGGAAGAAGCAAGTGCTAGAGACTCCAATCTGTGTCCATCCGTATAAGGATGTTGCTGGCTAGACATGTTGTTTCAGTGTTTAAATGGCATATATCTAGATTTCCATGCTAGCTGAATCTGTTTCCCAAGTACCTGAGGAGTAACTCCGGCCTTTGAATTTTGACAGGTTTCCATCTGAGTGCCACGGTGGTACCCCCGCAGATGGTGCCACCCAAGGGCGCGTACAACGTGGCAGTGATGTTTGACCGGTGCAGGATCACGTCTTGCAGCTGCACCTGCGGGGCTGGGGCCAAGTGGTGTGCTCACGTCGTGGCGCTCTGCCTCTTCCGCATCCACAATGTAGGCCCTGAGACACGTTTCTGCTCTCTCCTTGGCATCTTCTCTGAGTCTCTCCTCATCACAGCTTTGTGCAACTCACAGTCAATTTATATGATGTCTTTTGTGCAACTCACAGTCTCTTTGGAGAAGCTGTTTTTGGCACTCTGTTTGGTTACAGATTGTGCAAATGTGCACTCACAGTTGTGCTCTGCAGAATGAATTGTCTGGGGCACTAAACTGCAGAATGTCCTTTGGTCACACAATGCAGATTGCATTGCTTTTTGGCCCCTTCCTGTTTCTCATTTAAATGCTAGTATTACGCATTCCCTCTTTCATCTCTGCAAGGAGTGTGAAAGGTTACCAATAGTTAGTCTTTTATTAGAAGTCTTTGTAAATATGGGATTTGAAAGCTTACTCTATGTTGTTTGATCAGAGTGCAGAAGGAAAGTAATTTTGATCACTGTTGGCCTTTATGTTCACTGGTTCATTTTAACACATACTGAGGCAGCTAAGTATAATTTTGACTTGTAGATTTCAAACAGTCAGTTGTTTATGTTTTATTTGACTGCTTTTATTCTCTGTGGCCTTCTATAGAGCAAAAAGTAAGCATTTTATACCCAAGCCAAATTCAGTCGAAAATGTGTAGAAATACACCAGTTGCTGCATACCCTTTAATTTCCTCTGTCTTTGGGAAACAGAAATACATCTTAAGGAGGGATTAAGCTTTGGTGATTGAAAGGAACAGAAGATTTTCTGCTGCCACAAAATATTTATACCTAACATGCTTATGATCAATTCTAGATTCTTAAATAAATGCTAATAACCCGCTGAAGCTTGTTAATATCACAACGGATAATTGTAATTGGCTTAAATTGATCCTCCTGTGAAATCATTGGAATATTGGTATACTGTCTATACTTAAGACTGGAGAGTTGGCCAAAAAACAAGTTCTGCTTTGAATTATTAGTTTGAGTTTTAAAAGGTGGGTATGAAGAGTGATGATAGAAAACAAATTTTCATTTATATTATTTACTCTCAGAAAGTTTGGAACCTGTGTAAAACAAAAATCATTCTTTTCCTTCCAGTCCTTTCTTTACCTGAAAAATGGTACTGAAAGGATTTTCATGTTTTTATAAACTGCCTGCTGACACTAGCAATCAGGGTATATTGCTCTATGTAGACAAGACAATATCAGAAGTATCTTTATTATCAAAGTGCTCTTGCTTGTTTACAGTAGAAATTTTAAGTAGGGAATTTTTGTTCTGTAAAGTGAAAAAGGCTAAGAAACTAGTGATGAGGTTTTTCTTATAATCTAAGTTGTTCTAAGATACAGAAGGAGACTGATTTTAAGACTGAATTAAAAAACCCTAATGAGATAAATGAGGTGGCTGTGATTCTGTGAAACAGTCCCCCACAGAGCTGGTTGGTTTGGCAGAAGCTTAAGGAATAATGTCCTGTTTTAGAGGTTTGTTTGTGAAATTTCTGCCAGTATTTGTGCAATTGCTAGCAACAACAGATCTTATGCACAGCTGTTAAAGCAGTTTCCTTGAAAAAAACACCCTCTTAAAAACAGTTTTTATAAAGCCTAGACAGCTTATTTACATCTTATCTGCGACACACCACATAATTTCAGAGAAAAAATTTGCCATCAAGACCAAGCATGTTATGTGTCAACATAGCTACTGTTCATGACACTTCATTCTTTTGGTGGACACAGCTTCATTAAGTCTGCCCTGTTAATATTTTCTTTTTCAGGCATCTGCAGTATGCTTACGAGCACCTGTTTCTGAGTCTTTGTCTCGGCTACAAAGAGACCAATTGCAAAAATTTGCTCAGTACCTAATCAGTGAACTTCCACAACAGGTAAGTGGGGACAATTGATATGACCAATTTTTTGTTAAATTCAGTTTATTCTGGGTCAATTTATATGATGTCTTTTGTTGCAAGATAACCAGTCATGCTATTCAGTTTGAGCTGTGGGGAAGGCATTCAGTTCTTGCTCTTTTCATGTTTGCTGTTCTATTACTTGACAATTGTCTATTGCCAAGTAAAAGATTAGCAGTGTCTTAAAAGAAGAAAGGAGAGTGATGGCTATTTGTATCAGCATGACTATGTGTTGAGCTTGTGGAAGATCAAACACAATAAATAAATGCATGATTTTGGAAAACTTGGGTCAGCCCAAATCAGGTTGTTTCTTTTTTTGTCTGTTTGGTTAGGAAAGTGGAAAAGACTGCCCAGGGAATGTATTGTATATGCCTTAAGTGGGCACCTTGTAAGGCACCCAACTAGTGACCTTTTGACGGCCCCCAGTGTAGCTTCTTGGTGATTCATAAGAATCATTTGGAAAGTAATAGACATAAAATCTTATTAGTCAAAGGCAAAGTCTTCTCGCTTACTCCTCAAATGTTGTTCAAGGTCAGGTCATTTGTATCACCTGCCTAAAATGTTTGCACAAAATGCCCTGGGATACACAAGTGATTGTGAAATGTATGCTTAAAAAATAAAATGTCTTGACAACTCTTTTATGCTGATTCAACTAAAGTAGATTGAGAAAAACTGACCTGCGTGTGTATCTGGCACCTTTCAGTAGTGTGTTTGTAATGCACTCCGCTTAAGTAGGAGTTAGATTACTGTCAACATGTGCCTAAAATTCATATAATGGTGCTGTGCTTGGGACACTAAGATATTCTATTGCTAAAATGTCCTCTGAATTTCCTACAGAAATACTAATCTTCTTATGAGAAGAAATAGAGAAATTGTGTAATACGAAAGTGAAATAAAAATACTACCTTTTTTGTTGCTGAGAGATGAGCACCACAAGCATGTTCTTCTTGCTGCATTATGTAACAGGCAAAGCTTTTCTTCCTAGGTAAAGACTCTGATGTTAATGGCACATGGTCTGATGCTTAATAGAGGAGGGCTTTGAAAGGCTACTTTCAGGCAGCTAATGTATCTTGGTGGTAGTTTTTTCCTGAATAGCATGTAAGTTGTTTGCTTTCAAATATGCTTTGCTCCTGTCTGCAAGATTTATTTCTCCTTTTGTCATGTGTACCAGCAGTGCACCAGGAACATCTGGATGAATTAATTATTGCTATTTTGCCACAATCTGATGGATGCTGCCCAACAGAAAAGTTTGGGGTTTATTGGCAGATATGTCTTAACCTGTGTCGTGTAGTTCCTCTGAAAAAGGCAAGGCACACCCCAAACTCTTCCAACAGTCATTCCTGGTCTTCAAGATTCCTGGGTAGAGATAGATACTCTGATACCTTGGGACCATGTATTTTGACTGCATGATGTAGAATTAGAGTAGGCTATACACATGATTCTATTTTATCCTTCTTTCCAGTTTGTGAATGACATGGTACAGTAATGTAATGCTGAGTTATTGTCAAGTGTAAGGGGCTGGTGGTCTGTAGAAATGCAGCTACATGAGATGTTTTTCAAAATCTCTGTAGGAAGCGTTTAGTGTCTATGAAAATGACAGTGATTCTGAACAGCTGGAATTTCTTTCCTAGTTCTTCGCCCAAGAGCTGTTTCCCTTCATGAAGCCAGTATTTTTCCAATTAAATGGGAATATCTTGGCAAAAATGCCTGAAGGAGAGTCACTGCAAGTCCCTTGATACTTTAGCCTTAAGGTGTGATATTGCCTAGACTTGTGACTTTTCTGCTTTGTGGTGACCTGAAATATGCAGTTGTGGAAAAAAGAAGAGTAACTTAATGCTGAGTTTGTTTCTTCAGGTGATTGAAATGTGAAGTATCCTTCTGAAGCATTTTTATCTTCCATCTGTTTGAGATGGATCTGCATTATTTGCAAATACAGATGTACTGAATGTGCCTTGCTTTACAGTAAGACCTGAGCTGTTGTGCAGAGAAGGGTGAGGGGTATCAGAAATTCTGTTGCAAATCATTTAAATCCAACTATATGGATTAACAATATACCTGTTGTAAGTGTGCATACTAAAGGCTAAATGGATCTACAGTTTCAGCACAGACCTAGTTTGGGAAAAAGCTCTTTCTACTGTGGATGTTTCTTTCAAAAATAGTGTGTGAAGAGTGTGGCTACATAGGATTTTACAGTCAGGTGTGAGCCTTCTCTGCTTATGCTCTGAGCTGTTCAGAAGCTGTGATTAGTTCAGTCCTGAAATTACATTAGTTTATTGTTGAGTCCCTGTGCTAACAGGATGGTAAATAAGATAAAGGCTGCCCAAAAGGTTATGTGTAGATGTATTTTATAGTTTGCTCCTCTGCTCCCATTAGCTTGGGTTTTACAGAAATAATTTAGGAACAAGAAATGCAGAACTTTCAAAGCGTGGGAAAATGGTGACCTTGACTGCAGTGATTTCCCTCTCTCTCTCAAAATTAGCTACAATATCACTCTCTATAGGCTGTTATTCCTCAAGAAATGAGAAAGCTGCTAGTGATGCTTTGGTTTGCTTAGAGTGTGACCGCAGAAAGCGAGCCATGCATAGGTGTTGGCTTTGAGAAAGGAGAAGGGTTGACAGCTGGTTGCCATTGTATGATCTCTAGCACCCTCTGTCGTCCTTTCTGAAAACATAGCACTGTGTATTTGCGACTTCTGAAGTTACCTGTGCTTCAGTCGTCATCTTTGGCTGGGTGTATCAGGACAAGCAATACTGTGTATATTGAAAGTTTGTTTCATGTTTTCAGATTCTTCCAACAGCTCAGCGCTTGCTGGATGAGCTGCTATCTTCTCAGTCTACTGCCATCAACACAGTGTGTGGAGCCCCAGGTAACTAATATATCTTGTTTCAGTAATCTGTGTCCACAGGTAGGAAGAGAATGTATTTCTGCTGCTTCAGGTTTCTGAAATGATCTGTTACTTTGTAGCTTGAATTGCAGGTGGAGGTGAAGGAAAAGGGATGAGTATAGGCAATTGCTGGTGTAATGGCCTCAGAGTGTTGGCAGAGGAAGACAGCATCAAGCAATGAACCTTTCTAACAAAGTGATTTTCTTTTTCATTTGGTATTAATTACAGACTCCTGGAAATGTGGATTGTGAGGACCTCTCCAAATTCCTACTCAAAACAGGACTATTTGCAACACTAGATTGGGTTAGCTGTGACTTGGGCTAGTTTAGCTAAGTCTTGGTTACCAGAGGTGTTAGAGTATTCCTATTTTATTGCTGCATTACCCTTTTGGTCAAGAATTTTTTTCCTAGTGTCCTATATGAATATCCTTTTTTATTCTCTTCTACTACAAAAGAGAGTTTGTCTGCATTATATTTGTGATTCCAAGTAGTTATAGGTTGTTAATGATCACCCCTCACCCACTCCTTTTTGGATGAAATTAACCCATCTTCCTCAGTCTCACCTCATAGGTCATGTGCTTTGTGCCCCCAGCTATCTGTATACCCATTTCACTTATATCACTGAATCAGTTAAGTTGGAAAAGACCTCTGAGGTCACTGAGTCCAACCTATGTCTGACCACCCCTATGTCAACTAGATCATGGCACTAAGTGCCATGGCTAGTCTTTCCTTCAATACCTCCAGGGACAATAACCCACCGGCTTCCTGGGCAGCCCGTTCCAATGTTTAATCACTCTTTTTGTGAAGAAATTGCTCCTAATGCCCTACCTAAACCTCACCTGGCACAGCTTGAGGCTATGTCCTCTTGTGCTGTCATGAGTTGCCTGGGAGAAGAGGTCGACCACCACCTGGCTACAGCCTCTTTTCAGGTAGCTGTAGAGAGTGATAAGGTCACCCCTGAGCCTCCTCTTCTCCAAGCTAAACAATCCCAGCTCTCTCAGCTGGTCCTTGACCAGTGCCAGGCAGAGGGGATGAACTGAATTCCTTAAGTCTGCTAGCTGTGCTTTTCTTAATATAGCCCAGTTTTCAGATCTTTTTTTCTGTTTTGTGTTTTCAGTGAAAGTTTGCCATTGATTTGTGTTCAGCTTGATATCTGCCATAATCACCAAACCCTATCAGCTACTCAGCCATTTGGTTTTCCATCTGTACTGATGCATGGGGTTTTCTGTCCCAGGTACAGAAGTGTATGTTTTTCTCAGTGAACTTGGTGAGGGTTTTGTTGGCACAGTCCTTTAATTTCTCTTGGTCTCACAGGTTATAGTGCTACCATTCAGCATACCAGTCATATTTAGTGTTGTCACTGGTGAAGGTAATGTTATGGTAGAATTTTAAGATAATTCTGAATAGGGTGTTCAGCAATGGGTGAAATAAACTGAGTAGCACTGCCTGTGTACTTCCTATAAACACTGTACTTGAGTATACAGAGTAAAATATCTTCAAGGCCTGCAGACTGTAAATGTGTTTTTCTTTTGTAAGATCCCACTGCTGGACCTTCTGCATCAGATCAAAGCACCTGGTACTTAGATGAATCTACTCTGAGTGACAACATAAAGAAAACCCTTCATAAATTCTGTGGACCGTCTCCTGTTGTTTTCAGGTAAACTGTTCGGGAAAATGTGATATTCATGTAATCTGTAAGCTTGTTCACCATATAGCCTGTATGCTTACATGATGCCTTGGGCTGAAGGGTGCTCAGTTTCATGGTCACTCTTCTGGACTGTATTTTTGTGTAGCTTGTCTCGTGTTATTTCAGTATTGGTACAATATTTTGCTTGTGTGGTGTTCTTAGGCTCATTATGCATTCAGTCTTTTAGGTTATGCATCTCTGTCCCATGGAAGGTGCAAATATATTTTTTCATGTAGATTATACTCAGGATTTTGTATGACTGTGCTTGATTTAATTTTTTTCTCCTCCTTGTTCTTCTGTTTTACCTACAGTGATGTAAATTCAATGTATCTGTCTTCCACGGAGCCACCAGCTGCTGCTGAGTGGGCCTGTCTCCTGCGTCCCCTGCGAGGAAGAGAACCTGAAGGAATCTGGAACTTGCTTTCCATTGTGCGGGAGATGTTTAAGAGACGGGATAGCAATGCAGCTCCTTTGCTGGAGATTCTGACTGACCAGTGTCTCAACTATGAGCAGGTATTCAAGTCTCTTTGCTGTAGGGCCAGGGGAAATACTGGGGAACCAGGGCAGAGCCTGTGACTGGTGCTTTGTGTCTATACAATCCACTGAATACAGTTTTTTAATAGTCTGTATGTACTATGGGCATGTGCTTCTCCACATTAAAATTATTTACAATTTGCTCTTGTTCTGATTTAATAATATCCCAATAACACTATATTCCCCAAATGCCTCAGTCCTTCTGACATGAATATGTAGAGTCTGATTTCTTTTGTTCAGTGTATTTGATTTGATTTTTGCCCAATGAAGTTGATTTATTTTAATGTCGTGGAGTTTTTTTTAAACTAAGAATTTTGCATATGAGCTGTCATTTTGATAAAATCTAAAGATGTATGTTGTATGATAGAATCTCAGATTCTTTTGTGGAAGATAGCTTTTGGTGGATTTAAGTAATACATTTTTTTATATTTTTTAGAATAATATTAGGAAAAAGGTTTCCTTTGACAGTTCAGGACACTGATCTCAGTTTGTAATATAAATTGTGGTGCAAGTTTCCTTATTGCTCCACACATACCTCAGTTTTGAGCAGGAGACAGGAAATAGTTCATTTGTCACATTTGTTCCCTTTTTCCCTCCAAGTATGAAGACCTCTAGTATGTGAACCTCCTGTGAGTGTTTTGTTCTATGGCCATGTGCCTTCTAACCAGGGAAATTCTGAGGCCCTTATTTTTCACAAACCAATACTACTTTAATGGTCATAGTTATTTTGGAGTTGAATGAAAACATGGTACTAACCACAGATCCCATTTTCTTGTGATTATGAGATTAAGTGAGAGCAGGAGATCAGATGTTGGCCACAAGACAGCTGCACTGAGTTGTTTCTCCTGCAGATAACTGGCTGGTGGTACAGTGTACGAACATCTGCGTCACACAGCAGCGCCAGTGGGCACACAGGACGCAGCAATGGCCAGTCAGAAGTAGCTGCTCATGCTTGTGCAAGTATGTGTGATGAGATGGTGGTTCTTTGGAGGCTGGCTGTCCTTGACCCAACTATTAGTCCACAGAGGTGAGTCCCAGAATCAGATCCTGTCTCTCTTTCAATTTCTGTGATATTCAAGAGTTTCATCCTGTAGGTTTCTTATGTTTGTGTCATTACCTCATTACCTGTTCAGGCATTAGTTCTTCTGGTCTGTGTAAGGTTCAAAGCACAATAATTACTGTAATTGCTATTGCCCCTTGCTTTTAGCGACATCAGATTGTCTGAATAATTTGTTTTCTGAGACTCCTCTTTTACATATGGGTGTAATTCTGCATTGTAGTGTCCTGGTGGAGAACATTTGTTTGAATGATAGCACCAGCTACTAATTAATTTTAATGGTTTCTATATTTAACCATTCAGCAGTTTAATGGATTTCTCTTCAGCCCAGTCATTCACTGTTGTCTATTTCAAGATGAGCCGATTCTTGCTTTCTGTGCTCTGAGGGAGTTTATTCTCTGCATTGTATTGGTAATCAGTGTCACCAGTGTATGATTTTTCAGTCAGTGTTTTCAGTTGTCTGAGAAAAAATTGTGTGGCTTCTGCAGATTTCTGAACCGTATTGTGCCTTGGTAAATCACTGCTGTCTGTATTTAGCACCAGTTGAATAGCAGAGGAGGAACTGAGAGTTCATATTGAGATACTGTGGTTGACATTGCAGTAGTTTTTGTGCATCTTGTCTACAAATGTCATGTGCAAAATGTATTGGAATAGTTTTAATGTACTGTAAGTTCTCAGGAAAAGTTTCTCAGAACAATTGAAAATGGGATGGTCTTTTCAAAACTATTACATGTTAACAGGATTTGCTTTCTGTGAATTGTTGTGTAACATTAATAAAATGCCCTATCTATGTAGGGTACATCAAGGATGCTAAAATGGACACAATCTCTGTCTTGTACATATGAGGTTGCTAAATATAGGAGTTGAATACAAATGAAAAACTGTAGGAAGCTGGGTATGAGGCTTAAAATAAACACAAACATCAATCAAATCACATGGAAAAAACATTAAAGTTTTTTGGCCATTAATAAAGTATGAAGTTGTGCTATGTACATTCTAATTTGAGTTATTTGACACAGTTCAAATTTGCTCAGATCTCCTCCTTGAGTTAATGAATAATTGAAGTGCTCCTGCTTGATTACGTATTCTCTTGGTGTTGGAACAGTCTCCAAGAAGAACCCTGTTCTGCTTGTCCTTCTATACTTCCCAGTGAATCATAAGGAGACTTTGCTGGCCCTCAGCCTTATGTTGCCTTTACCGAGTAGTTCCCACTCCTTCTTTTTCCTTCTGAAAATCATCTCCTTGATTAAGCCCTACTAGTCTGCTCCCTTGTTAATTAATTTCTTGAGTGGACAAATACAAGTAGTCCATTTTGTTTAGTCCCTTTTGTCCTAATGCCCTTTGTACCTAAGTTGGGTCACCCCGTATTTTTTTTTTTTTTTTCTTTGTTTGTTCTTTGATTGAAATGTAGGGATTGTACCTCGGATGTCTGAAATCTGTGTCAGAAATAAGGTGACAGTTGATTGAGACCTGTGGTGCAATTTCTAGAAATGTCTTTTCCTCTTCTTGGGTTAGATCATCAATCCATTTAGACTATTTTGCTCATGTGCTTAGGCTCTTTGTGAGACGTGGAGCTGGGAAGTGCAGAATTATTTTGTTCTTCCCATAGTAACATTGGACATGGGGCAAACTGCTGTGTAATTTAAGTTTATATAGCCCTGCCAGCTTGATTCTTTCTCAAAGTTACTTGAGCATCAGTTATTATTGTCTTGCTTGCTCTGTGCCTGTAGTTTGAACAGTTTATTCTCTTGAGGACAGTCTGCTACAGCCTAAATTAAATTGTTGGGTTCTGTATAGGCACATCAGGGTAAAGAGGTAAGCATCTGTGAGGCAGATTAGTTGGTCCTGTCTGCCATTGTGCTTTCCTGTGCAGGCTGTTTCAGTTATACTTGTGAATGTCTTGACTGGAGCTATTCACAGGGCAGTTTCACACCTGCTGCAAACTGTTTGAGTGTTTCCAAGAACATTTCCCCACAGTACTCATTGGTCTCACACTGCTGAGGCTCATGTCTCTAGCACCTTATTTATGGCAGATAAGCAAGCAGGGCAGGCAATATTTAATTTTAAACCTTGCAGTTTGTATTGTGCTTTCATGTTGGTAGTTTACATTTTGTTTCTCTATCATGGACCTGTCTAGGACTTGGTGTTAACATACCTGTTTCCTTTTTTCAGCCCATCTTCTTACTACTGCTGTCTATACTTAATTCAGCAGATGATGTTTCTGGCCGAGGGAAGTGTTCTGTGGGTTAAGTAGTAGTTTGTTGCAGTTTCTTTTTGTGTCTGCTTCCTAACCTGTCCTCTTATTTCTCTTAGGCGCAGGGACCTTTGCTCACAGCTCAGACAGTGGCAGCTGAAAGTCATAGATAATGTTAAGAGGGGTCAGCACAAGAAATCACTGGAGAAGCTCTTCCAAGGTTTCAAGCCAGCTGTGGAAGCCTGTTACTTCAACTGGGAGGAAGCTTATCCCATTCCTGGGATTACATATAGCAGCACTGACAAGAAGAATTCATTCTGTTGGGTAAAAGCCATCCAGCAGAGGAGCTGCCGGTTGCAGTGCTCAGAAACTGCCTGTGAGGCTGGTAGAACCCATGGACAGGAGCCCGGGGGACCATGTCTGCAGCCTGGGGACAGGCTGCGGCCCTCTCCCCAGGAGCCAGCAGTTCGTCCAAAGGAACTTACTGGAAAGCGGAAAGTTGTCTCTGAAACGCCACAGAGGATCCTGAGACGACTGTCAGCAGAAGGGGATAAGGCTGTATATAAGACTGCAGTGGGCAAAGCAAAGTTGCCAGTGAGCAAAGGCTTGACCAGTAAACATAGCGGGAAACGGCGCATGAGCAGTGAGGACAGCTCTCTGGAGCCAGACTTGGCAGAGATGAGCCTGGATGACAGCAGCTTGGCGCTGGGGGCAGAAGCCAGCAACACCTTCAGTTTTGCAGAAAGCCCGCTGAGCAGAAGCTACAGGGATGCCTTTGAGGAGGATGGTGGTGTGTACTTCTCTGAGGGACCTGAGCCCACTGTCAGGAGCACTTCCATGGCCAAGAAATCACCCAACGATCCTGTGGGGGAGATGGGTAGTGGTGATGATGATCTGCCTTCTGCAGATGAGAACACTGGCGGTGTGAGTCTGAAGCCAGAAGAAGTGGGAGAAAATGGTGCAGTGGGGGGAGGGGATGATGGAGAAGAGGAAGATGATTACCAGGTGTACTATCTGAATCCACAAGAGGTAGCAAAAGAAGATGATGACAAAGCTGAAGGGGGAAATGAAGAGGAGCAGGATATATTTGCTGGTATAAAGCCTCTGGAGCAAGAGAACCGGATGGAGGTGAGTGAATCTAGTTCAAAACACTGGTTTGTGGTTTTATGTATTGTGTAAATCATGGTCTTGCCACCCTCCCAGCTATCACACTTAACCTAGTATGTTGTTAAATCAAGTGCTTAATTGTAATGCCCTTATAACCCATTGTATCATAAGGTATTTACAGTCTTAATGCAGTGGCAGCATACATCTGTTTTCCGCAAGCTGACTCCCTTCTTCTGTGCTAACAGCAACTGTGTCCCAGTTTTAGGTAGTCCCATCTCACACTCCAGGGTTTACAAACATGGACAAAACAGTGTGTGCTTTTTACATAGTCTCACTCTTGGAAACACCAAAATTGAGCTGGAATTAAAAATAAGTAAGACTGAGACATGCTTAGCAAGAAAAATTTAATGTCAAACATGTAAGCAGAAATTCTCTGGAAAGGAGAGGCAATATAAATACACTGTGTCAGATTCCTATAACAACCACAAAATGTATTTAAAGCTTGCAGCTCTGTGAGCAAGCAGCAGAATGGAGATGCATGGAAATGTCACGAAGTTGTGTTGGAACAAGTTTAGGTTAGATACTAGGCCTCTTCACCCATTAGGTTCTTCACCTGGAGAGTGATTGGACGCTGGAACAGACTCCCCAGAGAAGTGGTTGTGGCACCAAGCCTGACAGAGTTAAGCAGCATTTGGACAATGCACTCGGGCACATGGTGTGATTCTTGGGGTGTCCTGTGTAGGGCCAGGAGTTGGACTTTGACCCTGGTGGGTCACTTCAAACTCAGAATAATCTCTGACTTTCTGAAACATATAGTCAGTCAGTTTGGGTTTTAGGTTTTTTTTAGTTTTTCTATGATGTCTTGCAGCACTTGGAGGGAGGATGGGACTTAATCACGGAAAAAAAGGTGTTTTAGGGAAATACTTCAAGGGTTGATGGTGGAGGTCCAGGCAAGGAGGACTCTGAGAAAGACTGCTGCTGAAGTTAATCTTGAACTGTGTTTGCAGTCTTTGTGACAAGTGGTTTGAGCAGGCTGAGGAAGTGTAGTTTGAATATGACCATCTATTTTTTCTTGCAGATTCTGTTTGCCTGTGCCGAGGCCCTGTATGCGCACGGATACAGTAATGAAGCTTGCCGTTTAACTGTAGAGCTTGCCAGGGACCTACTGGCCAACCCTCCAGATCTCAAAGTGGAGCAGCCACCAACTAAGGTAGCGAGAGCTTGTCTAGTTTTGGAGCTAAAGAGTAAGGTAGAAGGAATATGTGGGGTGGATACAACAGCATTCCCAGGCATTGCTCATTTGCTGTGATTCAGGGCCCTTCACTGATGCTTCCTCTGGATTGAACTCTGCACGTCATTACTGCCCCTTATCACTCTGTGTGTGTTTGTGAATAAAAGGGAGAAAGAAAATAAGAGGCCTTTTAGCAGGACTTGAAGTCCTCAGAAACTTGAGATTAGTTAAAAGCTGCTTCACTTTTCCTTATACTTTAGAGAGAGGCTTGATTTGTCTGTTGAAAGCTGCAGCACTTTTAGGAATCTATTTTAAATCAATTGAACTAAAAACTATATTTAACATAGCTTCAAATGGTATTTTGTTTAGGAGATACCTGCTACTGTGTGCTATGAGGTGATACAGCAGCCATAAGAAATTATGTTGGTTATTGTGTTGTTTCAGGAAAAGGGGGTTGGAGAGGAAAGAAATAAGCATAAACTTCTGGCAACTCACTCAGAGTGACACTAAGCAGTGTCTGTTGTATGGAAGGGGTCCCTTGGAAGGGACAGGCCTGCACAGCATCAGTACAATAGTGAACATGTGTATTATCCACAGGCCAGCTCTTCCACTGTGTTGTGCTGGGGTGATATAGGGGAAGTAATGTTCAGCAGTAACCACTGGAATTTGAGATTCCTCAGCAAAGGGAATAAAATTTAAATTCTTTCTTCTCTGTACTAATTATTGTGAATAATAGGGGGGCAAGCACAGGGTCATTTAGGTTGGTTTGGAAAGTGTCCTGTGACAAATTCTTCCTCAAACAGGGCAAAAAGAACAAGGTATCAACCAGCAAGCAGACATGGATGGCAACCAACACCTTGTCTAAAGCTGCTTTCTTGCTGACTGTGTTGAGTGAGCGTCTGGAGTACCACAACCTGGCCTTCCGAATAGGCATGTTTGCTCTGGAGCTGCAAAGACCACCTGCCTCTACAAAGGCTCTGGAGGTATGAAGTGTCTCAACAAGGCCTATCGATTAACAACATTGTTCTGCTGGAATGCATTTGCTCTCATGGTTTCCATTTCAACTCCTGAAGCTTGGTTATGCTTTTATATGTTTCCTTAAAATTGACTGCAGTGGGACTAAATTAATTGGGTGCACATCCCATTAGCACATGTTGATCTGCCAGAAAAAATATTGGAAATATCACTTCAGCTGTTGTTACCTTCATTGATAGGAAGTTCAGACCTCATGTGCCAACAGGTCTTTGATTTCACGTGAAGCTATAGGCCTGAAAATATTTAAATGAATCTTTTATGAATATATTATTTTGATTAGAACAGCTTACTTCTTATCCTGAATATATTCCCATTTTGCTTTGCAAATGTGGGGAAATTACAGGCGTTTTTAAATACCCATATTTGTCCATATTTGCATTAGAGAAGTTGTTTGAAACTTATTTCTTAGGATGCATTGATGTGATTGTTACGTGTTTGAAAATTGTTGCTCTTGCTGGTATCTCATTCATTGACAAGTGAGCATTATTTTGGACACTCCTTGATTACTATTAGGGTTCCTGTTTAGAAAAAAGAAGTGTCCAGGTAAGACCTTGTCTGTGTAATTTGCAGCCACCTTGACTTTCACTGCAGCGTTGTTCAGTCCCTCGATGTGTGTACTGTTGCTAGATACCCACCAGCTACACTTGTTATGCTAATTATCTGTACTTCTTAAGGTCTGATCAGAAGATTGTGGGACTGGCAGTCATTTGCTGTCTAAAAGAAAACAATGACTTTCACTGTTAAGAATGGGGAGAACACAGGCACAAAGTGGTGAAATGTTTCATCTTGATGGCATGTGTGCTTCCACCGTGTGCCTCTTCTTCTGCTAATCAGTCTCTGTTGTCTCAAACGGGTATATCACTTAATGTAGCATTCTTTCTTCCTACAATTATGAGTAATCACCTTTTCCCGCTGGCTTATCCAGTCAGACACTTCTGCTGAAGTTCTTAGGAAAGCTGGTACATTTTTTCTATATACAGCTAGAGTGATAATTTGAGTGAAAGATTTTGTGTATAAATATGAAGCAAGACTGTTATTAGATTTGAAAACCTATTTTCATTGTGGAGAGAATCATAAAGGTGCCTAGGCTGCTAAGAGGTGCTGTAATTTAGTGATCCAAGAAAAACAATTGCTGTACTTTATGTATAGGGAAAAATGGTGTGCCGCCCACAGCTGTTGACAACTTCTGTTTCCTTATGGATACTACCAGGTGAAGCTGGCTTATCAGGAATCTGAGATTGCAGCCCTCTTGAAGAAGATTCCCTTGGGCACCAATGAAATGAACACTATTCGAGGAAGAGCTGAAGAACTGCGAGAAGGGACATTATGTGATTACCGTCCTGTCCTGCCTCTGATGTTGGCAAGCTTTATATTTGATGTCCTGTGCACTCCAGGTACTGACTGCATTGGCTTATTCTGAGATGCCAGGTCTTGAGGGATTTTCAAAGAGAAACTGTATTCTGTATAAGAACAACCTAATCTTTATTCTTCACACACTGTTTCTTGCATTTCCCTTCATGTTGCTTTAGAATTACTTTGTTCCCCGGTGGAACTATTTCTCCTTCTGCTTACATTTGAAAACAACTGGATGCTCACCACATTTCAGCACTCTGTGTGCGTTTGTAAAATAGTTATGAATGACTGACTTTTCTGCTCTTATGCTGTTTGTATTAAGAGGAAGCTAATATTCATCTTAGTATTTAAAAAGGAACACAGCAACCTGGGGCTAGAAGACATACCTGGTTTGGAGCCTTCTGAGGTTAGAGAAAGAAATGGGAAAAACCCAAACCCTAAGGTGCTGTGGTCTAAGCTAGGAATAGGACCACAGAAAGCCTGCAGATTCAGAAAGGTCTCAGAAATGTCTTTTGAGGTCTTAGGTTTTAAAGCTGAATACTAATTCTGTTATCTGCTTTCAGTGGTTTCTCCTACAGGTTCTAGACCACCAAGCCGTAATTGGAATAATGAAATGCCTGGAGATGAAGAGCTTGGTTTTGAGGCAGCTGTTGCTGCTCTTGGTAAGAATCTTTTACAAGGAAAGTCTGTCTTCACCCCTGTTCTGCATCCTGCCCCATTTTGAATGGTGACAGTTAGTAGTTCATTACAGTCTGGTGCGGAAATGAAAGTGTTTGCACAGTTTGCCAGAACCAGATGCTACAGAAGGATTCTACATGCCAGGGTTGAGGTGTCTTTGCAAAGCTGTGGAAAATGGAAGGGGAATATGGGATGAGAACTGACTGTTAAAGTAGTAACATGAATTTTAGCTTTCTGCTTGCTCTTTTGTCATGGAATCTGTATTACCTGGACTTTAATGGAGATGGACAGTGTCAAAGAGCAAAAGGCAATCATTTCAGAAGAGGTTAGACAGTGATTGTGAAAGGCTAGCAGAAGTACTTTCAAGCATTATCATGTAATTCAGAATCTTAGCATAATAGTGTATTCTTGCTTCATTTATCACCTTCAGCAACAAAGCAGTGGTTATATGTATGTTATGTTGACACCATTGTATTCCTGTTTTAAAGCAGTGTGCGAAAAGAAATAGAAGGGATTAAACAAGGCCTATTCTCTGTTGCCTCATCTTTGAAAGGAGGAAGATAAGTTCTTTATGGTGTGGGAATGCTGGTTGTAGCATCTGCAGAAACCAAAAAGTTTGTTTCAGGATAGGATTGTAGGCTTGCCTGGACTCTTCTGGCGTATTAGTATCGTATCTGATTGTTCTGACAGTAGTAGCAAACCTAATATTCTTGGGACAGACAGCAGCTCCTGTTCTATTCCTGAAGTTGACAGAAAAATAAGGGGGGAAAAATCTTCTTTTGCCTCTAACAGTGAGGTGAATAAAATAGTCTGATGTATAGATAGTGCTCAGGATGTAGTGTAGTCCCATGGGCTCACTTGTCTCTTCATCCTCTCTTTTCTGGCCTGTAGGCATGAAAACAACTGTCAGTGAAGCAGAACATCCTTTGTTGTGTGAAGGCACACGAAGGGAGAAAGGGGATCTGGCGCTAGCCCTGATGATTACTTACAAGGATGATCAGTCTAAGCTGAAGAAGGTGAGTTTCCCTTTGAAAAGGGAGAGAGAGATAGGAAGCAAATTGTTTGTGTTTTGATGGATTTGATAGTTTAACCAATGAGCATAAGTTGCTGTGTCACATACAAGTGTATTGTGGTACTTATATTGTTCCACTGATGCAAAGTCTGATTGTGTAGTGTGCATTGCCCTGGAGAGGTACTCTTTTTGTAGGTTTCTTAAGGTCCAGTCAGGAGATGTGTTGTCTCTGCTTTCATTGCTTTGTTTACCTGCTAAAACAGGTCTTTTCCCAAGAGTTTTCAGTGTGCAGTCTGTGTGTGGTCTAAAGATTGGTTATGTTTTGCTGCAGGGATATTGACCTGCAGAACAGTATTATCTAGCAAAGCCTCTTATTTCTTAACCTGTCATCTCTTTCATATATTAGTTCAGTACACCTGTGCCTTAATTTCCCATGAAAGAGAGTAAAACTCTACCCTTCCACCCCAAAGGAAAAAAAAATACTGAAAACTGCTGATGCTTCAGAAAGGGTTTTATTAATCTTTTGTTATTAGTGTCTTTGTCTCTTAAAGAAGAACACTTATGCTATGCTCTTCTCTGGGGGATAACATGGACACTGTGATTTCAATCACCTGCAAATAAATGTTCTGTCAGCTTTGTGGTGGTCATTTCATGTGGGGAATAAACAGTGGAAATGGACAAACCTGTAAAATCTGGTCACACATTGTTCGCCAATTACATAATAAGATAGGAAAATGTTACTGTAGGCTGTAGGAGGCAGTTTCTCTCATGACTTTGCCAGTTTGTCTTTAATGTATGACAGGATTTTCTGAATGGTAATCAGAGAATTTTTGTGATTTAAACAAGAACATCTAATGACTGGCAGCACTAAATATAGAGTCCTCCATTCCATCCTTGTTGTACCAGATTTACTTAATTTTTTTGAGTTTTAGGTACTTTTCAAATAAAGCCAATGGTCATTTCAAGGGAAAATGGATGTATTACTGAGTACGAATGAATCTTCACTTCCTCAAGTAATGCAGACCACATGGGTCTCAGTTGTGCGTTGCTGATCTTCAGTGCAGGAAGATGATGCCTGCTTTCTAGAGAATAAGCATTTCCTTTTTTTTCTCCAACAAATGGAATTTATTGTCCACCAGGAAGTTGTTTTGGTACTTTCCTTCTTTCCCTTCCGCTAAGTGCCGTTGTTTTTTCCCCTTGTTAAAGATTTTAGACAAACTCCTGGACAGAGAGAGTCAAACTCACAAACCACAGACGCTGAGTTCCTTCTACTCATCCAGCAAGCCTACAGTTGCAAATCAAAAATCTCCTTCCAAACATGCTGCCCAGTCCACTGCAGCTATCCAGCAGCTTCCAGGGACTTCTGTCACTCAGCAAACCGCTGTAAGCGCTGCAGTCCAGAGCAGCCCTGAGACCTTTGTGGAGAAGAGTACACAGGGTAAGAAGTGCTTAAGTGCTTTGCAAGGTCTATACAAAAACCTTTCTGATATCAGTACAAAAATGGAACTGTACGTTTTTGTCTGTTTCAGGAAGTAAGTCAGAGTGATTATATTACCATCTGGCTTCCTAGTGGTTGCTAGAATGTCATTTCCCCCATCGTCAGTTTAGCTCTCTCCATTTCTATATTCATTCTTGTTGTGTAAAAATTCAAGTTAGTTTTCAGGTTGTCTGATCTTGAGGCAGTTCTATAAGCAGTTAAAATAAAACTACGGAAAATATCCCTTTGGTCACTTGAGGTCAGCTGTTTCCCAGCTTGTGTGCATCCCAAGTGCACTCACTGGCAGGGTGGTAGGGGGAGCAGAAAAGGCCTTGGCTTTGTTTAAGCGCAGCTCAGCAGTAACTAAAACTTGCGTGAATTATCAACACTGTTTCCAGCATAAATTCACAACACAGCCCAGTACTAGCTGCTATGAGGAAAGCTAACTCTGCCCTAACCAGAACCAGCACAATGTGGTTTGCTTCAAGCCACACTTCCATATTGGTGTAAACATCACATACAGCAACCTCTGGTGGAAAGTGAGTGCTCTATTAACTATTTCCAAAAAGATCAATACTAGGTGAGAATGACTGCAATGAGGTTAGGGTTGCTGGTGCATTTTTTATGCTAAAATTTTCCATAGTTGTAGCATATTTTCCGCATCTTGAGTTAAGTGTTCTGGTCTGGTGTCAGATGATGTGCTTAATACTGAAAGAAAACTGATATAATCCTGCTCATAAATACCATTCATTAAAATCCTACATATTTTGATATTTATATCTTCTAAATGGCCGTGACTGGTTTTAGAGGTACAGAAACAAATTTTAACTTTTACCTTGTCGCTGTCCTGTTTATGCAGAAAGCTCTCAGAGGTCCCCCTGTGAGCCAGCTGCAGAGGCCACTGTTTTGAAACAAGAGGGAAAGGTCCCCAGTCGTCTGGCCCTTGGAAACCGAGGTGGATACAATGGGAGATGCTGGGGTTCACCTGTCAGGCAGAAGAAGAAACACACAGGTAGGAATGGACTAGCTCATACTGCATCTGGTGCTTTACTAGGCAGTCTGCTGGGGTTTACCCCTTGTTCTCTTATTCACACAAGAAAGGCAGAGAGGGACTTTTTATAAGGGCATGTAGTGCTATGACAAAGGGTAATGGCTTCAAAGTGAAAAAAAAGAGATTTAGATCAGATGTTAGGAAGAAATTCTTTACTGTGAGGGTCATGAAGCTCTGGCACAGGTTGCCTGGAGAAGCGGTGGATGCCCCATCCCTGAGAGTGTTCAAGGCCAGGCTAGATGAGGCGCTTTGAGCACCCTGGTCTAGTGGAAGGTGTCTGTGCCCACAGCAGGGAGATTAGAACTCAGTGGTCTTTAAATTCCCTTCCAACCCAAACTATCCTGTGATTCCACTTGTCAGCCTTTCCTGTACTGAAGCAGCTGACTGTCTCTGAGGTGTTTGACCTGGAGAAATGAGATTTGCTCCACAGATTTCCTGGCCCTTCTATATGGCAAGTTACCATACCTTTCTCTCACTAGTATGTTCTCTGTGATGGATTAGATATCTGGAGCGGATTGATTGCTGGATTCTGGGAGTGGAGTATTGTGCTCCTGGATCCAGAAACAAATTCAGAGAAGCTCCTGCCTCACTGCACTTCTCTTGGGAAGAGTGTAAATTAGAGGCCGAGGATGTGAAGATTGTGCAGCATGTATCAGAAGGGTTTTCTTCATACTCATACTGTCTGTGGAACTTGACTTTGTATGTATATTTGCTTCTTGTTATTGTACTCTGCTACAAAGCTTGGCAGATGGAGGGAGGTGCTGTGATGGTGTAAAGGGGGAAGTAAAGATACATTGTTCTTGGACTCTTCTGCATTTTGATCCAAGAACTACAAAATTACACTGATGTCTGTGGCCAAATTGATTTCATTTAATCTCTCTTCATTTGCAATGAATGCCTGACAGCTTTAGGGCTGGTGCACAACTGATCTTAGCTGATTTTGGAGGTGATTGAATTAAGAGCTTATGTACTTGCATTGCATTTACCAACCTTGGTGACATTTCTGTTGGTTTTGGTATTGTAGGCATGGCTAGTATTGACAGCAGTGCTCCTGAAACCACCTCTGACAGTTCTCCAACGCTCAGTCGGCGTCCCCTACGTGGGGGATGGGCAACAACATCCTGGGGCAGAGGACAGGACAGTGACAGCATCAGCAGTTCTTCAAGTGATTCATTGGGATCTTCCTCTTCCAGTGGCAGTAGGCGAGCCAGTGGGGGAGCCCGTGCAAAGACTGTGGAAGTTGGCAGGTAATGAATAATACCAATGCACAGAGGCAACTTCTAGGCCTGATCTCAGGCATTTGAGCATTGGGAAGTATTTTATTGGGAAGTATTTTATTCCTCTGGACCCTAAAGACAGGAACTCTGCACGTCCAGCTAGCAGACTTGGGGTGCTTCTTGTCATCTGAAAGATTCCTCTTTCTTCTAGGTATAAAGGGAGACGGCTGGAGAGCCATGCTCCTCATGTCCCAAACCAACCCTCAGAGGCAGCTGCTCACTTCTACTTCGAATTGGCCAAGACAGTTCTTATCAAAGCAGGTGGAAACAGCAGTACCTCTATCTTCACCCACCCTTCCTCCAGTGGTGGGCACCAGGGTCCACACCGCAACCTTCACCTCTGCGCCTTTGAGATTGGGCTGTATGCCCTGGGGCTGCACAACTTTGTCTCCCCCAACTGGCTCTCTCGAACTTACTCCTCCCATGTCTCTTGGATCACAGGTTACAGCAAAACTTTATGGGGAAGCTTACTTTTGGGCAGGAAGGGGGGCAGGGAGGCAAGCTTATTTCTGAAAATAGTGATGCTGATGTGCTATAGTGGCCATTTAAGCATCTCACACAGCTGGCAATAGGAGCTGAGCACCAGTGATTTACACAGTGGTGCTTGCTTTGGCCTGGAAGGTTCTTGTGACCTCTTTCTTCTTGTTGGTACTGCAACATGACCACTTCTCACACAGAGATTGGTCTTCTTCAGGGGTATGCTGAAGAGGCAGACATTTGGCAAGTCTGAACATGCTCTGGCTGTGTTCAGCGTTTAGTTCTCCTCCTCCTTCTGTTTGTACCCAGACCTACTATCTGTCCAGAGACCTGAAAACACACCCTTGAAAAATTCTTGCTTTCCTGACATGATGGAAATAGACCAACAGTCCAGAGTGTCTTGTGGGTACTAAAATCATCTATAACAAGTTTCTTTCACTGTTTCAAATACATTTTTAGATTAACTTTGCTAATAGTATTCTCACTCACCACTTGCTTATTGAGGGCTCTTGTCTATCGTGTCAAATTCAGGTGCTACCTTCCAAAACACTTGAAGCCTAAGGGAAGCAAGTCCTGAAGGGAAGCTGCTCCTGAAGGAAGTTAGGCGTGCACCTGCTTTTGAGGGAAAGCTGGGTGTAACTGTGCTGGGCATACAGTGGTGTGAGAGTCTTCTCTATTCCTCTTAGGGCAGGCCATGGAGATTGGTAGTGCAGCCTTGAACATCTTGGTGGAGTGTTGGGATGGACATCTAACACCCCCAGAAGTGGCATCACTGGCAGACAGAGCTTCACGGGCCAGAGACTCCAACATGGTGCGGGCAGCTGCTGAACTGGCACTCAGCTGCCTGCCTCATGCCCATGCCCTGAACCCAAATGAGATCCAGAGGGCTCTGGTGCAGTGTAAGGAACAGGTAAGCATCACATAGCAGCTGGCTGGTGCTGCTGATTTCTAATATCAGGGATGTGCTGCTGTTACTTGTGGGGTTGGCTCCTGAGCCTTAATCCCAGTTCTGTGCATTTCTTATGTTTCATGAGTAACACTGGTTATTCTGCTGCATAGCATCTGTCTGGTCTCCATTTTAGAGTGCCTTATACTTTTTTCCTGTTGTAGTTTTTTCTTTCTTGTGTTTCTGATTTTACAGTCTTGTGCTTTTGTTTCACTGATCCCAGGACAACCTGATGCTGGAAAAGGCCTGCATGGCAGTAGAAGAGGCAGCCAAAGGAGGTGGTGTGTACCCAGAAGTCCTGTTTGAAGTAGCTCATCAGTGGTACTGGCTTTATGAACAGACTGTTGGTGGGACCCCAGCCCAGAGAGAAGGTGCTACTGGCTGCAGTGCCAGTGGAGCACGGGCCACATCTGAAGCAGCACGTGGGTTGACAGACAACCGGGTGACCTCGGAGCCAACCACTGTAACAGCGGCAGCTGCAGTAACTGCAGCAGCAACAGTCATGCCAGTGATCTCGGTGGGGTCGACCATGTACCAGCAGCACACAGTGGCAGGGCCAGCAATGGCACATACACACACGCAGGGTCTCCACCCGTACACCACCCTCCAGACTCACATCCCCTGTAATCCCCAGTATATCGGACACACTATCCAGCACATGCCACGCCCAGCTGTCTTCCCGGTCCCTGGCTCAGCGTACCCACAGGTGAGTTTTGACTGTGCTGTGTTCATTTGCTGTGACCTTGTTGGCTGCTTCAGGAGGAGTATGTCAGACTGGGGAGAGCACACACTCAGGCCTGCCAAGACTTGAGATCTGGCTTCTGCTCTCACTTACTTGCCAGTTGGCAAAATACTTACTTTGGCCCCCCAGCTCAGCACTGCACAATAAGGAGCCTTCTGTGGCTGCACTTAGTCTCAAGAGAATATAAAATATAATACATCAGTAGTTTTTAATTTCTGTTGCTCTGTAGTTTCTCAGAAGGCACTGGACAGAAAGCTTGTTGTCTTGATAACTTGCAGGCTAAATGGTGACTACAGAGGGAAAACCAAATACAGGTTATTTTAACCTTTACCTGTTTTTGAAGGTCTTGGTGTGGTTTTCTGCAAACTGATTAGATTTTTAAAGGGAGGAGGAACAAGCAGATGTAATGCTCATATGGTTCGTGATTCTTCCTGTGCTTCTTTTTCCTTGTCAGACTGGACTTCCCATGTTTTGGGGTTTGCATGGGGACCGTTGTGTTTTGAGCTACTTCTAGACTTGCAGGCAAAGTAGACATGACTGTTATTACCTTCTGTTTTAGGGTGTCCATCCAGCATTCATAGGAGCACAGTACCCTTACTCAGTAACGACACCATCACTGGCAGCTACAGCAGTGTCCTTCCCTGGTGTGCCCGTCCCGTCCATGACGCAGATTGCTGTGCATCCCTATCACAGTGAGACAGGACTGTCACTGTCTTCCAACGTAGCGAGTAAGTGTTGCAGCTCTGGGCTGTGTGTAGCACAGGTTTATTAACTGTCTTGTGGCTGGACACCAGTCAAGTCTTGTTCCTCACTGATTACAGGTGGAATGAGGGTTCTTGCACTGAAGAGTTCTGGTGAAATCCACCCTGTTCTAAAGCTGTGCATGCTCAGGGGGACTAGGAATCATAAGGGGGCCTGATTCAGCTAGCAGAGAGTTATTTCTGGTTAGTTAAATTTCCAGTATGAGGCTGTTCTGGTCTCTAAAGCATGTTCGGAGCCCTCCTGGCCTTTCTGATTTCTAACTTAAAATAGCTTAATTCTCCATCTCTTTGCGCAAGGTGAGCGTAGATGACCTTGAGCAGGCTCATGTCATTCCTTTGGGTCAGGTGAATAGAGTGCAGGAAGCAGGCAGACTTCTGCTACAGAAGCACTAATAAATGTCTTTTCCTGCCCAAGGGGTTTGAGGCAGCCAGTACCCAAAATGTGGCACTTGTGTGGAGGGGACAGATGTTTTGGCAGTTGTGTCAATGGGAATTGGAATGATTGCTCTCATGTTGTGCTGGGACTTCAGTGGTGGTGAAGACCCATCAAGTAGTGTGTAGCACTGGAATAACAGATGTTGACTTAATTGTGGACATGCTGTCATTGCCATGGGGTTTTACACCAACTGGTCATAGCCCCCAGGCTTTATTATCCCCTCACTGGAGAGGCTGTAATGTTTGCCTATTTTTACAATGCTTTGCAACTCAACAGGTGCTGGAAGACAGGTAGGTGGAAAAACACTTAAGAGCTGTGGTGTCCTTCTTCATATTGAGAGTATCAGGAGAATCTGTCCTGTTATTTTTATCTTCTGTTTTGATGCCAAAAAGCTATCACAAAACAAATAGAGTAGTCCTGAAGGTCTTAGGATCTGACAGCTGACAACCTTAGTCCTGGGCTGATGCCGTGACTCTTAATTGTGAGAAACCATTTCTGTACGCCTCCAGAGAGTTATGAATCTTCCAGAAGTGCTAATTCATCCTAGAACACTTAAAATAATGACAGGAAAAAACAACCCCACCTTTTCCAGTTGCCATTGTTCATGGCTTGCATAAAAGTCTGTTTTCAGCTCTTAAAGTATTGTTTCACTGTTCCTGGAGTACATAGTCACGTGGTGATGCTTGGGCTCCGGCAGTAGTTCAGCTCATTCTTATGACTTACTCTCCTTGGCCAGACTGCAAATGCAGCATGAATTTTGCCCCACTTCGTGGTTTGTTTGGCATTGTGTGTCTCCTTGGTTGAGGAGGTCAGATAGATCTTCCCGGGGAGGCACACTGTTCTGAAGATATTCAACCATTCACTGGTAAACATGGAGGAAAAAATAATATTGGAGCATTGTGCAAGCTGGTGTAGCACCACAGTTGAAGCTGTGAAGTACGGGTAACAGTGTGCACACACCTAATGGCCTGTCTGCTCTGGAGTTCTCAAGCAAACCTTGCTTTTGACTCTCTGTACCTTTCTTGAAAGGGATGGTTAAATAAATTTGAATCTGTTGTCAGAGTACAGCTTACTGGCTCAGTGTTAACTGCTGTCGGTACAAATTTAGGTGGTACAATGCAATGGTTTTGCACTTGAAACCTGTGATTTCCCTTGATTTTGCTCATACTATCTGAAGGTGACAGCTTCTCAAGTCTCGATGCTGTTACTACTGTTGATACATGCTGCCAGTGTATGCACTGGCTGTTCTTTCCAAGGATGGATTGGAGGTCAGCTTCCGGTAACACTCTTCCTGCATGGTACCTGAACGGAGGGGCAGCTGTCTTACAGCAAAGGTGGAAGAACCTTGCATTGTTGGACCTGGTCTTTGACTGACTTAATACTGTTCCTGCTCAGTAATTTTCTTCAGCAGTTTCTCATCGGGTGTAGACGTACACATTTCTTTGGTCAAGAAAGCAGAACCAAACATTTAATAATAACAATGAATATATTTGAGTCAATGCATGCATTTACACTTAAAACGTGGATGTTGTGCATGTTTGTGAGATACTGCAGAAGAAGTGGACACACACATAACTGACCTTTTCAGACCCAGCTTGCAATCAAAATAGAGATATTCCTGGCCCGTGGTATTTCAGTTATAAGTCTGTGGGTTTTGGTTGCTGTATTGTTCTGTTTAGGGGAACAGAACACTACATTGGCAGGGGGAGGTGACGTGGAGGAGATGGTGTCCCAAATAAACCTTCTTTTAAGCTGGTGGTGGATCCTAATGCTGCTGTTTTGCTCTCTTCAGTAGGCAGTGTCCATGCAGGATCAACGTTCCCAGCGATTCAGGGGGCTTCCTTGACAACTCTGTCCTCACAGCCCAACTCCCTTGTTACAGGGGGTTTTCCTGCCGAGGATGAGCAGCACAGTCAGCCTGTGAGCCCCCAGGGTCTGCACTACCTCCACTCTGCATACCGAGTTGGTAAGGATGGCCAAGTGGGTTTCTGCAGCCTCTGTGGGAGGCATTCAGGGCAGGGCTACAGGTTTTCACTGTCATTTGGCAATTAGCACAATTATAAGTTGGGAGTGATGGCATCTTAGGGACATGGGAAAAGCAAGCTGATGATCATATGTGAAGGCTGAAAGTGAAGGTAAAGCATTAGAAGATTGAACAATTGCTTTTCAGGGCCATCAGAGCAGAAGAGAAAGCTTAGTAGGTTAGAGCTGGGAAGAGTCTTGCCTTTCAGCAGGTGTGCATGAAGGGATCTGGATAGGGCTCTGAGGATGTGACTTTGCAAATTGTGACTATATCAAAAAATGGGTTTTGGCTCCTGCTGCTTACGGATGGTGAAGGCACACCTCTAGTTTAATACCCACTGAGTCTTCAGAGGCACAGAGGGGTGTGCTCTGTGCCTTGCCAGTTAGGTTGTTGAAGATGGATGCAGAGGGAATTTATATTTTGTGAAGAGTGGGTATGTAAATAGCATTCTTTTCTCAGTTATGGTTATGAGGAGATAGAGTCTGTGCCTGAACTGATATCAGTCTTAGGGTTTGTGATTAAGCTTAGGTTTCAGTAAGCTACTGTAGTAGTAAGTAGTAAGCTACTTATACATAGCTGTGGTCCAACCCAGTGGATACTTGGGGAATGAGAAGAGAGCCTTTAAGATGAGCAAAGCCAGCAAAGGAAGAAAACAGAAGGAAAACTGTCTGGAGGTTGCTTGAGTTTTTTTGTTGAAAGCTAGAGTGGAAAGTACTTGCTAGCTAGAAAGGGTGCAGTTGTCATTGGAAAGATCACAGTGGTAAGCCATGAAGGATGTTTAATAGCCTGAATAACAGAGGCATGGGCAGGGAAGGAGGTCTGGAAGACATGGCATGTGTTGGTATTTGAGAACTGTTTAAATGGCAGGATTTGCCTGAAGAACTGCAATGGTATAAGTGAAATGCTTGGAGGTTGGCAATGCTGCAGCTCAGTGTTGGCCTGTTGTCTTTGCAGCAGAGCAGGTTGGTATGGGTAGCTTCTCCATTGCAAAATTTAGATCAAAAGCATTGCTTTCAGGACCCCTCTTGTAGTGCAGCCTTTGAGGCTACCTGGCTACGCTGCGGTAGGTGCTTGTGGAGTGTCTCTCTGCAGCTCCAGTGAGGGGTGACAGCTCTGCAGGTTTCCTGGCCTGGAGCAGTAGATCCAGATGTTCTTACAGATAGTTTCTGTGCTGGCAGGCTCCAAGATGGGCCTTTTTATTTGGACTCTTTGCAGCTATGCAATTTTGTGTTGCTGAAGGGCAGGCCAATCAGGTTGTGTTGCAATGAGTGAAATGCTAGGCTAAGTCTTACTGGGCAGAAGTGCTGCTTGACTGTGGCTGCCCCTTTCTCACAGGGATGCTGGCTCTGGAGATGCTTGGCCGAAGAGCTCACAACGACCATCCCAACAACTTCTCCCGCAGCCCACCCTACACAGAGGATGTAAAATGGCTCCTTGGGTTAGCTGCAAAGTTAGGTAAGGCTCAGAGCAGTACTTCAACAGAAATTCACTTGCTGGGATTTGGACTATGGTGGGAAAAAGTTCTCAAAAAAGTGGAACTTCAAAGATTGGGTGAGCCTGATGTGGATCTGATTCCTGAGAATGTTCCAGAAGATCCCTACTGTTCTTTCATCTAGTCATTTGTCCCATTTCTGGTTTCTGTAGGCGTGCTGTTGAATTTTGAGGCACTGGATGAAGTACATGAGATTGGACAGGGTTCAGAGCTTGTATCTCTTCCATTCTATAACAGTTATTCTTTCTTTTCCCTTTCCACCATATTGTAGGTATTCCTCTTTCTTATGTACATTTGTACTTTCTATGAAGAACTTTTATAGCAATAGGTGTTCAAACCACCGGTTGTTTGGGTTGTTGGTTTTTGATTTGGTTTTATTTGTTTGGGTTTTTGTTTTACTTCCATTTTGCTCTTGGTTCTTTTTTGTCAGCTCATTTTTTCAGTTCTTTCATAAGCAGTAAGAGCTAAAAAATCCAACCACCTTTACAAACAACTTGTCTAGTGGCACAGTTTCTGCTGCTCCTGCTGGCAAAGTTCCACTGTAGGAAGGGGTGAGAAAGCTTGACTTATGTCTACAGCCTCCTTAAAGCCTGAGTGCTGGGGCATCTGGGTGCTTCCTAGATGAGCAGTCAGGAACCAATGGCGAAGGTGCAGCGTATCCTCATCTCTCTAGTTACCTTGCCACATAGTTTTCTTTCATATCCCCTTTGAAGAGAGGTCAACTTTGGAATACCAGTGACTGAGGTGGTGGTACCTGGTTTCTCCTCAGACCTGATGGATAAATCAGAATATTCTCGTGTCTCTGCGAGTGTGCTAGCCTGTCTCCCCCAAGCCTGCTGGAGAATGCATTACACTGAGAAGAAGGTGCTCCAAATCCAGGTTCTTGCTGGGAAGTATGCCACTTCTTGTGTGTCTCTTGTCTTAACACTGTTATTCTGACTTCTCCTTCCTGTGCAGGTGTAAACTATGTGCATCAGTTTTGCGTTGGTGCAGCCAAGGGGGTGCTGAGCCCTTTTGTGCTTCAGGAGATCATCATGGAAGCTCTGCAGAGGCTCAACCCTGCCCATGTGCACAACCACCTGCGCACCCCAGCCTTCCACCAGCTGGTGCAGAGGTGCCAGCAGGCCTATTTGCAGGTAGAGTGTGGCTTGTCTTCCTGCCTGTCAAAGCTGCCAAAGCATTTCCTGCCTCGCAGGTACTGCTTATGTGTGCATATGCAGAGGGACAGGGGCCTTGGGTACTGGTAGCTGAACTGGTCCATTGGCTGATGCCTCCCCCTCCGTCAGCAGGGACTAGAATAAGTATCACTTGCCCATACAGAGGCTGCATACAGAGGAACTCATTGGACTGCTTCTTCCAAGGCCTCTTGCCTCCTGTGCTCTCCACAAAAACTGGGGTGCTTCTGTGTCTTCCTCACTCCTCCTTGCCTTTTAACTTCTGAACTTTTTCTCTGCTATGTTTTCAGGCCCCATGTCCACTTAGTGTAAGCCTTACTCCACCCGTGTGCTTTAGCAAAGCAGTTGTCCTGTGAGCAGGCTGGGTCCCTGAGTGTAACCTGCAGAATGAGAGTTGTGAGGGTTAGATGCTGGCGGTGGGGAGCATTGCTTGGCCCTTTTGTGTTGTACTATGGCCCAGTTCACTGCTCATGAAGGGGAGAGAACCTGCTGATGCCTTGTGCTGCATTTAGGTGCTCTGATGGAACATTGGCCTTGACTGTGTTGGAATGTACAATACAGCACTGCTGGCTTTTGACATAATTCTCCTCTGCCAGAGCCCTGAGTCTTGGGAGTGCTGGTGGGTAACAGGATCATGTGATATATTGCCCTGGGAGCTTGAGCCCTCCTCCGAGTGTCACCAGCATGAGAGTGGTGAGCAAATACCTTAAGGCTCTTTTCCTGTTCCCATCCAGTACATCCATCATCGGGCAATCCATCTCACTCCAGCTGACTACGATGACTTTGTGAATGCCATCCGCAGCGCCAGAAGCGCCTTCTGCCTGACGCCCATGGGCATGATGCAGTTTAATGATATTATCCAGAACCTAAAGCGCAGCAAGCAGACGAAGGACCTATGGCAAAGGGTCTCTCTGGAAATGACCACCTTCTCACCATGACATCGGTTGGAGCTCCATGGACACACAACCCTTTGCCCAACATAGTTGTAGTTCCATTTACACCATCCTTCCTTCTGGTGTCTTTTTTAATTTAGTTTTAACTTGTTGGAAACCACTGATCTGATGTATTTATACCATGACATTCCTCTCCAGCACTGTTGCGTGTTGGCGCTCTGCTTTGCTCGCTCTTCCTCCTCCTTCTCAGTGGGCTGCAGGCTTCAGAACCATCAGGAAATGAGAAGGAAGTTGAGCTGGCTGCCCTGTGGTGTAGTCACTGCTTTTTTCCCTGAGCCCCAGGAGGCTGTCCTGCGAGCAGTTTGCGGTGTGATGGCGCACATGTTAGAGGGGTTGGGGATTCTGTCTTAAATATTTATTTTGGCATTTATAAATATGTAAACTTTTTTTTTTGTATGGGCTTCTCTTACTCCACACACCATCTTCTCTTGGGAGTGGTTGGGACTGCTGTGCACAGTGAGTGCTCCCTCCATCCCTTTCAGCAACTCCTGCTGAGAGAAGCTGAGATGGAAGTAGCAGGGCCAGGGCCACCTCTGCAGCTTTCTGCAGCAGCAGCTGAGGGCAGAGGCTGGAGCTTGGGCAAGCAGTCCATGACTGTGCTGAGCTGCCTGGGGACTGCCAGAAGTGCTTGGGCTCTTTCTCAGGAGTGTCCCTGACTGGGCACTGCTGGCTCATAGAATGTTTTGATCCTGGTTGTTACAAGTTGTACAATCTTGTTTCTTTTGGCTGGGGTATTACTCTCCTGTAACCAGTTTCTTATCCCTCGTCTCTTCTCGTTTCCTGATTAAACACTCGTTTTCTTAGACTGACTCTCTCTTCTCTCAGCTATGATGTTGACAGTCTGATCCAGCTGGCCAGCTGTGTGCCAGTGGGAGCTCTTGTGAGCCCTGGTAGATAGCTGTCTTGCCTTGGGGAACAGCAGTCCAGCACAAAGCAGGCAGCCAGAGCCTTTACAGAAGCTGTGAGCCGAAGGTTTCTTGCCTGGTGCCACTCTAAGAATGACATGCCTCTGCAGAGGCTGAGGTACGTGTGGACTGGGCTGTTGGTGGCTGTCGGGAGAGGTGGCAGTAAGCCTGGGATGTTCTTGCCTACAGTTCTCTCAGTCACTATGTTCCTTTTCTAGTCTTGACACCAGTGATACTGTGTCATAATGCAGAGCTTTGTATTTCCAAACTATTGTGCAAAACAGCAGCTGCTCCCCCTCAATGTAATTGTTAAAGAAGGTGAGTGGACTGCTCCCATGAGTTTAGAGAGAGATTTGGTGGGCTATGAAAGATATCCAATAGGGACAGCATTGCAGAAAATTAAATTTAGAAAGCTGAAGTATATAAGCACATAAATTTCAGGGCCTTTAAAACTGGAAGGCAGGTGATCATGGATGTTAGGAATCCAATTTCTCAATAGCGATATATTTTGCTTCTTACTTGGGTTTAGTCAATGACAATGGGGAGCTTTTAGTTTCTGCAAGTTAGAATTATGTGCCTGTTTGTATTTGGTATTTTCATTGATACTGTTAAAAAATAAACAAAGTAACCCATAGGCACAGAGCAAAACAGATGAACAGACTCCTTCGGTTTGACTGGCCGGAGGTTATTATTGAGGTTCCTCTACTTCTACTGTGCAACAGTGACTATTTAAAGATCTCCTGACACCTCCTTGTATTCCTCCGTAAGGTGTCTAGCTATGTCCTAATTATAAATGCAATGTTCATAATAATGTGTTAAGTTTTGTGTTTTTTTAAACTAAAGTCAATGTTGATTATGAACTTCCTGTTATGGGGCCAAACATCTGGATTTGATTGGAGAGCATAGCCTGATATCTGGAAGGTTTGGGTTCCTAGAACACTTTCTGTAGTGCCTGGTTCTTGCATGTTCTGAACTGTGAAGAGAGCTTGGAGAAAAGTAAGTTGTCTAATAAAAGCTAATCTTTTCCTTTCTACTGCTATAGGAGAAAATCTGTGGAAGAGAAGGGAGCATTTTTAGAAGAAAAGAAGCAGAAGGGAAATAGGGAAAAGAGCTGAACGTTAAGTATCAGGAGAAGAAGTGAATGCAGTAAGGATATGGACTAAAAAGGGAAATCAAATGTCAGAGCCTTATCTGTGATATCTATTAGAAGACTACACCTAGACCGTGAGGAGACAAGTTTTCATACTACTGTAATTATGAAACACCAGGAGAACGAGAGCACTGTCACCAGTATCTTTGTTTTGAGAAAATACAGGGGAGCTGTTTACTGTGAGGTTAGAATGGACTTCATCTGGAAGCATACTTGCTTTCATTCTGTGTAGTCCTCATAAAAACCAGAAGAAATCACAATGCTCATTATCTTTCATTGTGCTCAAAACTTTCTCTCTTTGGTTATTTTACCCATTCTAGTCCTCATTCAGATTGCACTTCTTCCATATGTGAGATGCTGTCAGACTTGTCTTCCAGCAGCTGCAGAGTGCAGAGGAAGAGCCAGGGAATCTCACCTCAAAGCTGACATTGGCTGGACATGCAGCTCAGTGGTATGAGACACAGGTTGGTCATTTCAGAAGTTTCCAATTTTGTCTCTGAAAAAGTTCATCAGAGTGAGCAGACAGAGATGGAAGCTGTGTGGAGGTGCTGCACACTCACTTAGATCTTCCAGAACACTTTCAGTCCTGGATCTCTGCATCTGTTAGTTTGTTATTCCTGAGCGGTGTCCCATGGAAATATATCTGAGCAAGGACAGGAGAAAGTGAGAAAGGAGATGATGATGTTTTTCTTTGCCATGTGGCTGGGGTGGGGGATGTTATGGAGGTATTTTTCCTTTATGAGATGGGATGAGCCCTGGTGGCCTGTTAAAACAGAAAAAATTATTACCACTGCAGTTTGGTTAGTTTAATCACTATTCCAGCAGTGTAAAAAATACTTAAGCTTAGAAATTCTGAAAAGAGGTTCAGCAGAAGAACTGCAAAAGAGGTTGCAGGCAACTCAAATTTCCTTTGTCTTTCAGTTACCCTGTGTGTTTTTTCGATTGGAGCAAATGAGCTCTAGGACCTTGCGTTGCCAGCAACATATAAAGTGACTGCAGTCAAGGCCAGCTACTACAGCAGTTGGATGCTTTAGAGCTCTTCAAGTGTGGAAATGGTTTTACATGACTAAGAAGCTTCTTCTGTACTGGCCACCACCTCTTCCCAGGTTGGGCAGCAAATGCAGAATTTAGTCAGTACTAATAGCTACAGGTAGTTGTCTGGATAGGGCTTGGCCCCTGCTTGCATGAAGGGAGCTGATATTCTCTCATGGGAGACCTTGCAATGGGTTGTTGTCACGTTTGCTGAAGTCCAATTCACTCTCTGTTCCTGAAGGTAAGATAAATGAGGTCTTTGGACCATGCTTCTTCCTCTGTCCACAATGACTTGCTTTCACTTGCTGTATTTGTTTCATCTTGTGCCCACAGGAAATATACTTGCCCTGTTAGCTGTTACTGTCTCTGGAAATAACAGCTCACTTCAGGGGGAGTTGGAGAAGTCAAATTTGTACAGGTGCAGATGAAACCAACTGAGAAGTTACTGATGTCTTTACTGCAAGACACCTGTGGGCTGGTTTTCACTGTCCTGCTACTGTTGATGATTGAACTGCTTAATAGCCTTAATTAGGGCAGTGTGCTCAGGGCAGCCTTGTACTGTGAGTAAACCCCCTGTCTGCACTGAAAGTTACGTGGGTACTTCAGCTGCACGTGCTGTGGTGCACAGATGTGCGGTTTGATCTCTGTCAAGAATCAGCACAGGCAGATAAAAGCAGACGATGTTCCAGTGTTAGGATACATAGAAGCATTTCCTTGAAGATGGAGATTGCCTCTGTGTCTCATTTTATGTATATACAGTGGGGACCATACCTGTAAAAATGTAAGGGAGATGGTATGAGAAGATGAGGTACTGTGAGTGAAAGGGCCTTTTTTCCCTGTCCCCTTTCTCGAGGACATTAGTGAGTGGCCATGTAGTGTCATTCCCCTTCTCTGTATGTATTCTTTCCCTGTATCTGGGACAGCAGCATTTTCCTAAAACTTGAACTGTTGATCTCTGCATGGTTTCTGAGTCTAGGGCTATCTTGGCATAGTAAGTCTTGGCATTAGCGGAGTTGTCAGAAGATACGCAAAGACTGGACTTCAGGTCATTGTAAAGAATAGCATGGGTTTTGCTTTTATGGAATGGATGAAACAAAGGTTTTAGCCATTGCAAGCCTCGTTCCTTGGAACACATTTCATGCTGCAGATGCTCTTTTTTCTGAATAGGCTGGGTACGCCAAGCCCTGAGAAGGCCAGCTCCCCTCCTCTGTCTGGACACATTCACCTCTAACAATCTTTCTTACCTGTGAAAGGTGGGTTTTTTTGAGGTACTTTCCAGGAATATGAGTTAGCATTTGCCTTTGGACTTCCATGTCTTTACAACCAGTGAACAAGGTGAGTTGGAATTGTCCTGTGATGAAACAAGATGCCTAGCAAAGTGTATGGCTGGAATTAGCTGAAAAGCCTGCTTCTGGCTAGTTTTGTTCATGGTCCTTACTGTTTACTGGGATATGTATTTTTATTTTTGGAGATCCCATTCTAGAAACAGCCTTCTGCAGAATTGTTGGTGTCGGTGTGTTTTTTTATTAGGCCTGGCACTGCTGTATTTTGGAGCAGAATACAGGCTTTTGCCCTTGAGCTTAGTGCCAGCTTGGCTAGTGCTGCACAGTGCTGGAGTGCACCGAACAGCCTTGAAACCCCAGTCAGTGGAAATGGGGTAGGCACTGAAGTATCCATGAAGTTTTTCACCACCTCCTTGTAAAAATTGAAAGCTGTAACAACATGATATAAATTTGAAATAATTTTCCAAGAGGTGTAAAAATTGTATCTTTCTTACCTAGACATTAAGAGATAGGCAGGATGTAACTGGGAAGATTAAGTTCCAAAACAAAAGTGTGCTCGCAGTCTGCTACTAATTGCATGGTTTTTGTTTGTTTTTACTTAAGGCACAGAAAGTAAAAGAGCAGGTTGGGCCATGAGCCATTTTGTGACTGTTGTATGACATTGCTTTTAAGCCCTACTGCTAGACTGAATGGCTCTCAACTACAGTTTATTTAAAATAGTTTGTTTTATTTTTCCGTGCCTGAACTTAGATACCCTTAGCACAATTATAATGCAGTCTTTTGGTTGTTGTTTTTTTAATTTGCCACCCCACACTATCCCTCAGCCCCAGCATAATTCACATGGCTTTTGAACTCATTTCTGCTTCCTGTTTCCATTTTTTAAGGGTATTTACCCTTGGGGGAGGGTGGTGGAGGTGCCTCTCCAAGAGTTGCATTATTCTGTGGAAGCTGGAAGTGCAGCTTAGGGCTATTCTGTGTGAGGATTTTCATTTGAACCTATGACTAGTAAATCTTTTCCTGACAGTATCCTGCAGATGCAAACTGTGTGTGCTGTGGGGAGCTAAGGTTCCTGAATAGTGTTTCTGGTTGTTATAAAGCCAGTGACTGTGCTCTGTAAGCAAGTGACTTTATCTTGTTGGCACTCCCTGCTTACAGGTACAGCATTTGTAACTACTACGTGCAATTCCATTATTGCCAGGAAGGGAATGTGAGTTAGTTAAAAGAAGGGGGAAATGCTGGAAATGCATTAGAAGTCTATTATAAACAGGGACTGGGTCCCTAACATTTCCTTCCATGCTATACTTCATACTGCCACATTTAAGTCAGCCAGGAGAGGTTATCTAAGTAAGTCCTGAAAAGCAATTTTTCCGATGACCTGAGGAGTTCTGAGTCAGCCTGACTGTGATCCTGTCAAGTTACATAAACATGCACTGGATTCTGACTGCTGGGGCAGTGTCACCAATACGGACATGCTGGTTTGCAAGCCTTTTGGAGGGAATGTCGAGGTTTATTTTCACTATAGAAGTGTAAGTGTAATGTTTAAGTGCCTAGCAGGTCAGTATCTATTAACCCCTCACTAAAAAAAAAAAATAGTTTTGTTGGCTTATTGACATCCCAGACCTTCTGTTATTATACAAGCTTCTCTTAGGAGCAAGTGCTTGTTTCCACAGCTTTGAAGGGATGTCTGGAAAGAGGGTAGCTTCTGCAGCAATGTGCTGGCAGGGAGAGGTAGCAGATTTGAAGGCTGCTCTTCATCAGATAAAGACATCCTACATTTGGAGCTGACCACAGCAGCTAATTTTTGTGTTTGCCATTAACATAAGCAGTAAGAACTAACAGAGCATAGAAATTAAACAACTGGGGCAAGGGAGGGAATAAATAATGAGCCTACACCATTGTCCTTTGCTGCCTGAAGTGCTGAACTTGCACTAGTAAACTAACATTAACATTTAATAAGCCCCTCCCAACATTTATTCCTCATACCTTGTTTATTTTTAATGTTTCTCTGTCTCCTTGAAGATGTACCATAGTCTGACATGAAGAATGAAGTAATTGTGTAAGTAAGTGACAACCTATAATGGATTAAGACCAGGAAAATGTTTAAGGCAAGGGAGCAGCAGTAGCACTGGTCTGGGATCCTTCACCTCCTGTAGCAGCATGTAAAAATTGCTGCCTTGCTGTGGTTATTTGTGACATACCCTGATGAAGTGAGAGCTGTAAGACTGTTTCGTAGTGCTGTCACAACCGTGACTATTTAAACAATGTTTTGGTTCTAGTTCAGTATGAGGTTGGTTATCAATCAGTGGAGGGCTGTTCATGGGCTTCTGGCCCAGGCATACCTGGACCAGAGGGACAGAGCCAAGCTCTGCTGTGGCAGGCACAGCAGCTGGAAAGAGCAGGATCAGGGCTGGCCCAGAAGTCACCACTACAGCAAACCAGAAATCTCTAACTGCAGCCTGGGTGCTGTCTCAGCATCTGCAAACCCAGAGGTGAACACACAGAGAGCACAGCCTTAGGACACTGTTTCTGTATTGTTTCCAAATAAGTTAAACACCTCTGTTGCCCTCCAAAGTATCAGCTCTTAAGGCCTGAAATACGTTTTTCACTTACCCTTCTACAAGCTTATGGTCCATGACATCACTCCAAATCATCACAAAGAAGAAAAATAAGTAGTACATTTATTGAATCTCCACTTACTACTACATCTACCCTTTATTCAGACACGTGCTCAGCTTCGAGAGCCAAGAATTGCATTATCATTCAATGTGAATGATGCTATACAAGAATCCAGTGCAGGAAGTTGGGTTTTTCTCTCTTAACAGGAGTGAGAGGGGGGTTTCTAGTCTTTCCATCCATCCTTTTTTTGGCTGCACAAAGTAACCCTTTCCAAGGGCACATGAAATAAAATACTATATTGCATACTATATACATTTACATACAATGGTAAATGCACCATTCATTCAGAAATACACAATACCTAAGGCTCAGTGGAAAAGCTCCACTGAAGCAACTTCTCTCTGGCTAGGAGAAAAGTAGCTCATGATAGTTGTGGAAGTTTCCGTAACCTCTGTTCAGGTGGATCCTGCCCCTCTGTTCTCTGGAACTGCAGCAATCTCCAAGGAGCATTGGCCCCAGGGAAGGCAGGACAATGGCCCATGCCACTCCAGCAGCCCATGGCTCAGTGACAGAAACCGTGTACGGCCATGATGGAGGATTTTCTCTAAAAATGATTATCCAGCAACTGCAGGAGGCAGCAAAGCACCTGCAGAAGTAGTAAACTGAACAGTACTTAACTGGTTTTTGCCTTTCTTCTTGGATGGTTGGACTGCAAAGAGATTAAAACAGGTGCCAGCTTCTGGAGTATTTGGTAGGGGCCCTGGAGTTGTTGGAAAGGGAAAAATGTTGCCTTTTTTTTTTCTTAATTGATCAGACATAGGGAACTGAATTGTCTGCTTTCAGTTGTCGCATCAGCCTTATTTTACAATACCTGAGCTTTGCCTCCCCCAGATGCTGTACTGTATTGACACATGCCTCTGAAGTGCTCTATGGGGACATTACTGCTCCTTGGTTATCTTTTGAAAATGTCCAAAGTCCCTGCAGAGAAATATTTGCCACTTGTGGCAGTCTTTTTCCTAAGACAGCAAAGCAATTCTGTGTCTGTCAATACTTCCAGCTTTGCATTATCTCCCACTGCCATTGACCAGACCCTGTATCACACCCCCCAATGCTGCAGATAAGGAGAGGCAATCTTCCTTGCTATCACATCTGTCTCCCAGAAGGTGCAATCCCCACCATCCACATGCACTAGCACTGTAAGCAATGGGCATGGCCACCCTGCTCTGCATGGGGAGGAACAAGGCATTCTCGTACCCTGCTGTGCCAAATATGGATAGAATTTGGGGTTCACTGGATTCCCCCTTTATTAGGCTGCTTCTCAGCAGTGGGCTCAGTAGCTCACTCTTCAGTCTTCTGGGCTCAGAGGAGAGGAGTAACAACTTCAGCTAGTGCCTGTTTCATAGACTGAAAAAGTAATTTGAACATATACAAAGTGTTAACTGCACTCTCTCCACTGCTCAGAGTAGGGGAGGCATTCCAAAGCTGTCCTGTAAATGAAAGTCAAATTGTAACACACCATTAATACTCAAGAATGTGACTTGCACTCTGTGCCCCAGGGCAGTGTCAGAGGCAGCAGCCCTTTCCAAGGGTGGGGAAGGACTCCACACGGACATTCTCTGCTCCTGCTCAGTTGTCCAGTTGTTTTGGCTTGACAAGAGATGGCATCATAGCACACATTGGAGCACCACACATCCCAATGGCACTGGAGGCAGGGGAGTCCCTCTCAGCTCCAGCTGGAGTTCTGCAGTTCCTCTCGGAGCCAGGTTGGAAGGGGCTGCCCCAGTCTGTTCATCAGCTTGGACAATTCAATGTTGTGCTCCCGGTAGAAGTCTCTTAGAAACAGCCGTGACTGTGTGGAAAAAACAGACCTCATTAGCATAAAAGAAAATGTTACCCTCAACATATATTCCATAGGTCATCAGGACAGATGGTAGGGAAATTGAGGTTGGTTTACTGGGATGTTTCTACATCTCTTGCTGCCAAGAGATGTGACACAGTTACTCACCAAGGAATCCATATCAGGGTATTTTCTTCCTTTACTCTTTCCTAGGCATTTAGTCTTTCCTCCATCTAGCAGCTGGCACCAAAATCCTTTTGCTTCATCAAATCTGAAAAGAACACTTGTCTTTAAAAGATACAGCCACATGCCCAGTTAGCAGCAGCAGAAATTAAGTAACTCCACAGGTACGTCCTATTTTTGTGCTTTTATTATTTGTGGTATTGGTTCCCTTTTTTTTCAGCACTTGCCTACTTTGACAGGAAATCCATTCCAAACGTGACTCAGCTTTATGCAAATTGCAGAGGTAAAATGGTATGACATTTGTTCAGCTGGGGAGGGTGGTGGGGGGGGAAGATAATAATCAATGCTTTAGTGTATGTAAATTCTTTTAAATCACCCCACTCTAGTTCAGTATTAGAGAATCCCCTGACTGTTTAAAGAGTCAAGGGTTTCTTTTCTTGCTCAAATAGGCATAAGGCAATGCTGGGAACCATGTCTGGATCTGGTCTGTCCCTTGGTTGCCCAAAGGTGAGCTCAAGGTTTGAACAAGTACCCCACCAAACTGACCAACACCACTTGCTTTCTGACCCTGGCTGAAGGGTACCAACCAGCACCACTACTGTACCACTGCTCCCTTTTCCACTAGCACATGTGCTTCAGCAAGTAAAGCTCTCAAGTAACCTGACATTTCTCTAAATCTGCTCTCCCCTGGGGAGCCATGTGGCCACCCCCTTGGAAATCAGCTGTAGGAGGAGGAGAACTGAACTGGTTCTCTCTCTTCACTGCAAAAGGAAAGGGCAACTGCTGTAAGCCTAAACACACCCCCACCATCCTCAGCTAACATAGGCTGTGACAACAGAGAAAATGTGAAAACACACGTTTCAGCTGCAAAGAACAATACTCAGCCTCTCCAGTGGGCTTGCAGAGTTTCCACTGAAGACTGATACAACCACAGTTCAGCTTCAACAGCACTTAACCTACTTAGAGTAACCGTACTGGCACTGTGGGCAAGATCACAGGAATGGCTGAGTAACGTCCTTTAACGTAGTAGCAGTGAGACAGTACCTCTGCTAACACTCCCTCAGATAGCCCATGGCACCTGTCAAATCCATGTCTTCTGTAATAACAGGCTCTTTACCTCAAAACTGTGCAGTGTGTCCCCAGTCTCCATCTGGGTGAAGATATGAGCAGCTTGTCACACATTTTTTATCACACTTCCTCTACTTGCTGTCAGATATAGGTATAACACAAAGCATAAGGAGTGCGCATAATTCCAGCACCTTTTCTGAAACCATGAAGACCAAATGGAAGAAACATCATACCTACTGCTGTGAGCAACGTCATGCTTCTCCACGACAGTGCCAAAACCCATCCCTTTCCCTCTAATTTGTGGAAAGACTAAGCTATGATTCCAGTCTTGGCAAAGTGTCTCATGCCATCTGAACATAATTGTAGGATTAGACATACCTAACCTTTGCAGGTCTTGTGGTCACAGACAAAAATTATTCTTTCAATTAAGAGCTTACTGGCTGAGAAAGCATCCTCCCAAAACCAATTTCCCTACCTGAGGGCCTGGGTGTAGTTGAAGAGCGGTGTAACTCCCAAGAACTTCTGGATGTTGTCCATTACAGAGGCAGGGTTGTGTCTCAGCTCCTGGCCATCCACAATGAGAAGCTGAAAAGAAAGCAGTTCCATTAGCCTCTGCCAGCTTGTGCTGACTGACATCTCTGAGCTCCCTGGACCTCCAACTGCCCCAGCCTTTTGCCTGAGAGTAAAGGCAGCCAAAGCCTGTCTGTTCTAGAACATGAGGGGGCCGATGTGGCCCATTTGTCACCACAGACAGACAAGTTATGATATGGGCCACAAGTACCGAAGAACAGTAGAACATGACACACTTTGCTTAATAAAGTTCTTTGGCAAAACCCCCTTAGTAACTAAGCACTAAGACCCAGCAGTAGCATGTACAGATTGCCTCTGGAATACTCAGGTACTCTTTATAAATGTCAGGAGCCACTGTGCTGAATATTATTCATCTGTAACCTGTGATTATTTTCCTGTTAGATGTATCATAGACAATAACAATTGTGCTAATAAATTACCTGTTCCAAAGAACAGAACAGAGACATAGTGACATAAACTGAAGACTGGGGAAGGCAGGAGACCATGGCCCACATCAAGAACAAGGAGTGTCTGTGTCTGGCTCCATCATTCTTCACAGCAGTAACCTCCAGGAATAGTAAGTCAAGGAGATGCAAGCCCAAGAATGCTTTACCATGGTCTCTTTTAGTCGTGGTAGATCTGTCATTTACAGGTTAGGCTCTGCTGCTTTGGCAGAGAATACAAGACTAAATGGGCATTATAAACTTATGCTGGATTACAGACTGACTGAGGATAATCCCAGCAGCAGAAAGGAGCCTGAAAAAAACATCCTGAGCCATACTAAATATCTCTCTATATAAGACAGTTTAAAAACTTCTTGGAAATTTTGAGGCAATAATGGTCTATACTGTTTATTAATTGCATTTTTCAAATCTGTACACAAAACACAGAATTTTGACATCTCTGCACTGAGCTTCAGCAGACAACTGAAGTCTTCGCAATATGGGAACTGACAAGAGGCAGACTGCAAGAGCCTCTCTTTAAAGCAATGAAACCACAGCAAGTAGCTGAAGGCCTGGGCCTGAAGAGGGTCCCTGGGCTGCAGGCTGCCAAGATGAAAGGAACAGAGTGCTAAACACTGATGTTCTTGCTGAACTTCTCAGTACTGTGAAGCTCTCCAGATCACAGTGTCCTCCTGCACTCATTTACTTTTACAAATACAATAAAGTGCAAAATTGGAGTACTAAAGCCTGATTTCTTACCTGCTTATAACAGGAGAAAGCAAGTGGTGGCTCCTGTTCCAAAGGCCAAGACAGAAGGGGAGCACACACATATGAATCAGTTTGTTCCCCTCTCCTCTACACTAACCCTACAAGGGGCCCCACGAGAGCCTCTGCTGCCAAACACCTTACCTGCGCCGAGGGATAGTAGGCGAGCCAGCGCTCCAGGTGTGTGGAGTACCAGCCAGGGAGCAGGCACCGGCTTTGCAGGTTGCGCAGCTCCTGAGGCGCCTGGGATTTCGCAGAGATCACTTGGTAGAAGGTGTAATTGAGTGCCACAGGGTCGTTGTGAGCACGCTGGTGCTTAAAAACACAAGTTGAATTTAGGAGCAGGAACATACGATCCCACCTTACACATCTCTGTGCAGATCCCACCAGCTCAGCACAGCCACCCACCAGTGCCTTTGTATATGAATCTGTCCACAGCCTGTCTCCTCCATGGAAGCAGAGCCATGGGTTTTCTGCCTCACCCCACTGGAATCTCTGACCCCCACCCACAGAACAGTGCAGAGAAGTTACCTGATACCATGAATAGGCTCGGTCAGCAGGGTTGATGAGAACAGTAATGATTTTGGCTCGAGGCAGCAGGGCTGCACCACGTTTTGGTACCACCTCTGTGTCAAAGTAATTGGCACTCTTCTCAAACATGAAGTCAGTGCTGGCATTGGAGGGGATGGGAAAGAATTCCATGTACCTGCCAAACAGACGGGATGCTGCTGAGCAGCATGGCCCAACAAAGAAACGGCACCAACACCACGATGCCCCCTCTCCTCTTCAACAGACTGTCTGCAGCACAACTGCAGCTGCCCAGTAACGCAATGAATGGGCAAACGGGTGCAGAGCTGGCAGAGGCGTGCCTTGAAAAGAGGTGGTGGCACATAGACATAGAAAGTTGAAAGATGATAAAAAGGTAAAGAAGTATTTTGTTAAGAGTGTGTTTCCCAAGTCCTTGGGCAGTGGAAAGAAAAAAAATACGAGGGTAAGGTACCAGTTGCAAGCTCTAACAGAAAAGACCCTTGGTCCAAGAATAAGGTCAGAATTGCCTGCCTACCCTGCCACTGATAAAGACTTGTCTCTGCTCAGATTTAAACTGTACAATTAAATGCAAAGATACTACTCTTGCATGTGATAGTACTTGACTCCTAGGAGCTTTGCTCAAGTACCAGCCACCTTCCAGTATCTTTTCAACAGTCCTCTAAATGATCAGAGAAGTCAACCTCCCACAGCAGAATGCCTTACACAGCCGTTCCTCAGGGCCTCTCATGAGGGAGGGTCAACCAAAGCTCATGCTTTGAGCAAGAAACAGCTTTTAACTTTCTCTGCCTGAAAAAACACAGTGGCATAATAGTGCCACAGTGACACTAGAATTTTCCTGCCAGGTGGGAACACTTTACCATAATGGTGTACTTTTACAGGTAAAAACCAAGGTATGCACATGGACATGGAACCAGCACAGGGAATACATTGGCAGTTCTAAGTCTCAAGAGCCCAGAACAACAGTAGGGAGGTTGTCCCCTCTGTATTACATGCTTTAACTCTGAAACCATGAAGAACTTTTTAATGAGAACACTCTTGTCTGTTTTCCATGTCAAAGTAAAAGTAACTTCACGACAGCAGTGCATTCAACAAGGACTTGCTGAATATTTAAAGCTAAATCATGCATGCAACTCTCCTGGTGAACAGTCAGTAAAATCAGAAACTACACAGTTGGGTTAGCTGGAAAACAGGGAATGTGCGCTGAGCAATCTCAAGGAAAACAGCTGTTCAGAAATAAGAGAAACTGCCAAGGGGGCTGAGGTGGAAATACAGAGAGACTCAGGAGAAGACAACATGGGTGCACCTTATCACAGAAGAACATGTGTCAGGTTTCTTACCAATCGATTCCTTTATGATAGTTGGGGCCATTAAAAAACTGGATCTCCTCAAAGGTGGATGGACTTGGGAAGTTACTGGTGACAGCTGGATGCATGGTCAAGAAGAAGTGCACAGCTGTTGTGCCTGCAACAGGAACCAGTTAACGGGACCTGGGTCACATACAACACTTGGCTGAATGAACGGCTTTACTTCACTGTAAAAGCCAGTTCCCAGACAGGCACACTCCTATCATGTGTGGCTAACCCACCCCTTAACTCAGGCAGGTTACAACAGTAGCGACAACCAAGCACCTTGGGATTGAACTTGCTTGAGCAGTTTCATCCCGCATTTCAGCTCACGCAGATGATTTAAGTCACCTCCTTAGCATGACAGCTGTCACCTGTGTCGGCTACCCCCATGCTGGTTGCACAGCCACACCGTCACATGGCAGAACCCAAACCTGCCAAACAGATGTGCTAGAGACAACATTAGTGTCCTTGGATGAGAATTTAGCTGCAGATGCCTTGGCATACCTGTGCTGCTAATGTCTTCCCTTTACCCCACCAAACATGACAATCCTGCTCAGCACACAGCTGCAGGCCTCCAGCAGGCCAGTACATCACCCGAGAGAACGGTTTTCTTACTGTGCCACGGGAAGCAGCTTGGGTTATGATACAGGAGGGCTCATACTGCACACACACCAACAGAGTTTCACAGTGACACAGCCAGGAGACAGCAGCTTGGCTGGGACAAGCTTCCTTCCAAGGCCAGGATCACTGTTTGCCGTGGATGGTTGGTGCTGCTGTTCCACCACACTACACAAAGCCAAGGCTTCTAGGCTTGCCTTCAGCTGAAGAGATTTTGCTCTCTTCAGCCTAGAAGGAACTTGTCAGTACAGTATATACAGCCATGTCATTGCCAACCCCAATGCCACAGCAGTTAAATGGTGGTGACAGAGATCAGACTAAAGAATTTCTCTCCCTCCCACTGCCAGCGACACAGAGCATGCAGTGGGTACACGGACCTGTCACAATCAAAGCTCTAGGGTACATTCACTGTAACCTTTGCTAAGCGTGTGCATGTAGTCCTGCTGACAGCTTTTGTCTGTGGCACACTAAGGTTACAGCTTCCCTGAGCTTAGCTGGAAAAGCCAAAACACAGCTCTGCAGGTAGGGCAAACCAAGCACAGTGCCACAGTGGAAAATGCTGACAGACTTCCCAGATTTAGGTTAGGATATATCTGAGATTGTCTGAAATGTCCTCTGTGGCCATTTGGCAGCTTGCACAAAGGGCAGCCATACAGACCTACAGCTTTCTGCTCTGGAAGAGTGAGATGGAAGCTGCAATCCATCTTTAGATAAAGTATCCACATTTACCAGTTTTTTGAGGTCCCACGATGAGGAACTTGGGAAGTCGATCACATGTTTTCTCTTTGGACCAGATATCCTTGTGCCTTTTGTCATCACAGGGATTCTGTAGCACAAGTGATGAGATTAAGCATTAACACAGGAGGTAATGGCAAGGGGAGGAAAAGCTGGAAAGGCCAGTCCTCTGGGGAAAATGCTATTAGCATATGAAGAACACTTCAGAGCCACACTGCTACTCTGCCAGGCATCAAGAGGTGTTATGTGAAAACACTGGGACGATTTTCAAAAGCTCCAGAGTGACATGAGAGCCCAAGTCCCTCTGAGAGTGTTAACCACAGGCCTTGCCCTGTGTAGCCACACTAGGCTGGGCCACCATGTTAGTGCAGCTCAGCATCTGTGAACTCCTGGCAGACAGACAACTCTATCACTTTCAGTTAATTTCATCTGCTTATTACCATGCAGAGAGCTGCTGCACTGGGATAAAATGGAATAAGCATGTTTTTATTTAATGAACATGAATTCTGCAGTGTGAAATTACTTTCAGATTAATCACATTAACATGCCAGTGAGCTCTTCTAGCACCAAACACAGTTCTTCCTTGCACACATTACATTTCACAGCAGCCTGCCCTAATACAAGCCCTGTAATGACCCAAATGCCTGCAAGCTGGCCCCAGGTGACATATGATAATTGTCCCTGTCCCCAAACTCATGCTGTGACTGTGCCATACTGCTCCTACTCCTCCCTTCCCTTCCACCTTACAATTTGCCACACAAAGCCTGAAGCCACAGGGCTAAACCTAGAAGATTTATGCTTTACTGCCCTGTGGTCTGGATCGGTAGCTTAAATGTGGCATAAACCTCTTGGAAAACCACTAGGAGCAGTTAAAGCTGCCTTCTTACCTGCCACAAGGGGTTCTTCTCCTGGGGAAAGATTTCAAAGTACTTTTTTGCAAGCTGGACTGGAGGCAATGTTTGTAGGCGAAGGTTGGTCCAGCACTGCACAAACTTGACCAGGCTCTCAAAAGTGTACAGTCCCAGACGGTCATTTCCATAGTTGGAGAGGTGGGTCATGAAGATGCTTATCTGAAAGTAGGATACTGGTAAATCATGTGACAGAACTGTTTCCCCCTAGCTCGATTCCACAGTCAGCAAAAGGCTGTTCACAACTTAGATTGCCATGGCTGTTTTGGTTGACAAGTATCCATCTGCAAGCAATGCCCTGAGGCAAAAGGAAAGAAACGTAACACTTGCAAGACAGAAAGAGCTCAGGAGAGAAGGGACACAGACCTCTCAGTAATCCCTGGGAATGGTGTGTGTGGGGATAACTGAGCCCTGGATGTGAGTCCAGAACAGTTTAAAAATCCCACTCAAGTGGCTCTAGGACATTTAGGGGAACAAGGCTTAGTCAGTGACTCCCTTACAAAGCCTCTTTCATGGGAAAACAGGAGCTTCCCTTCACCTCCCCAAGGCACAATCAGGGCAACCTTTCAAGCTGCAGTCTGCTACAGCAGGGAAGCAGGCTGGGGAGAGGCACCAGGCTGCAGGGCAAGGCACAGGGACAGTTGTCACAAGAATTCTTTCTAGGCCAAGAACCTGTCAGTTTTCATCCTCTTCGGAGCTGACATCTCAAGTGTAAAGGAACAACTGGCAATTTGGACTTTAAAATATAAGCAGGTATATCTGGGGATCAAAACAGGAACTGCAAAGAGATACTGCACTAGGATACTGTCCTGGAAACAGACATCAGCTGCTAAGTTTTAGTTCTCAAGAACCTTCAGCACAGGCAGCCCCTGAAAAATGTCCTGCCAAGCCCGAGGATGTTAATCCTTAGGCAAAGCGTCACTCAACACCCATGGCAGCCACCCCAGCACTGCAGTGCTCAGGAGCTTGTGTGCTATTTCTGCCTTGCCAAGTCATCTCTTCTCTCAAAGCAGATACACTTCCCTCCTGTCAGTTTTTCACTATTTTAACTTTTGGATAAGAGTGCAAAGGACTGTTGTCAGCTTGACTCTAGAGCGTGGGTTTGACAGGTCCATGGAATTCAGTATCCCAGTGCCCGTAATACAACAGCACTTCGCCAGACACAAACCAAGCCATGGCTGGAAGTCAAAAGAACAAAAACACTGAGGCCAAGGAAGGAATGACTACCGGGTTGATTTAGTGCTCCTCACACAGTGTCTGCCTAGTGCAGGGTGAGAAACCGACCTCAGTCACAGCAGAGGCACCCGCTGCTGCACAGTTCTGTGTTCAAGTCTGATGACATCAGGTAAGGTCAGAGGAAATAACAGGCTTCCATGGCAGGGGGGCAGGAATGGCTTTCCCACACACAGTAGGGAAAGAGCAAAATGGGGAAGCAGGAGACAGATGGTCTTGGGATGAAGACATTTGCTGGCACTCAGGAAGTCTCAATTCAGTTTTCTGCCCAGTGTCACCATGGACTAGTTTCAGTAAGACAAGAGGTACTGATAGTAGCTCTTTGTGCCTGAGCAATCCCCAAGACACTGTGAAACAAATTTAATCCATAAGGTGTTCACAAATCAGGGTCTTTGTATAGGCAACAGAAAACAGTGGTAGGACTCTGGGACCCATGAAAAGTAAGCAGACTTCAAGATTTATCACATTTGTCTGCCTGTCAATTTTTCACTTCTGGTTTGCTACTGAGCTGACAGAGAGGCCCTGCCAGACAGGCACCTACACTTCAAAGAGCAGTGTGTGCTCGGTGCTGTTGTGTAAGAAGGATGTGCTAAATGCAACAGAGCACAGGACAGAAAGATCTGTGTAACTGCAAGGCATGGTGGCAAAAGGATGCACCTCATGTTGTACTTTGCCCCTTTCTGAGAGACATGAGGAAGGTTCTGTGACAGCAAAGGGTGGCTCATCCCTTTGACTTGCTAGTGAAATATGCAGAAGAAAAATTTGTTGCATGAAGAATCTGGCTCACTGGCACAAATCAAGTACTGCAGCAGGGAGGACACAGGTCACCACCTGGGACCCTTTCAAGATTTCCAGAATAAAAAAAAGCCTGCCTGTTACCTAGGCTGGCAACTGAGTCTCAAGACTGACTACATCTGATAAAATGGCTCACATAGGTAATGCTGCCACCTGCGAACAGTCCCAAGCAACTAGATTTAGAAGAAGAAAAGACAAGCCCAATCCATGAGCCGTTTCCCTGTACTTCTGAGCATGCAGTCACATCCTGTAACACACTTGCACTGTTTAACACACCTGGCAGCTTGCTCTGTCCCATCACAGCTACTGCTGCCAAAACAGCTCTGAGCACTACTTCTGACATAAGCTACACTCAAGTGCCATCTCTCCCTCCCTTCTATCCACACCCACTGACCCCGGGGACTGGCTTGGAAGTAGCACTTCCCTCCTCTCCCCCTCCCTTCCACTGTCAGTATGCCCTGATTTCCCTTCCTTCACACTGAGGAAAGATGAGAGCAAAGGTCCAAGAGACCCTAGATGGAATACAGAAACAGGAGGGTATGAGCACCCTTGCAATACATAACAAGCAGCTGCAGACACAGCAGTAACTGGCCTGCGCAGTGTAAGCAGAAGTGTTTGTGAGGAGAGATCAGCCTGTCTGCTCAGGATCAACAGCTATTCTCCTCTGACATCAGACCTTGTTCACTACTCAGAAGATCAAACATCTTCTGTTTGCACTGTGGAGTTAATCATACACATACAGGCTTGGAGATTCCTGCCTGTCTATATCCACTCAATGGGAGCTGGAATTACCAAAAACGACTGAAAGAGCCTGGTCCAAGTCTGCTACGGATCACTGCTGGGGCTGCGGGGCTGGCCAGCTTTCTATCAGGTCCCTGAGATGGCTCTATCAGGAGGGGAGGAATGCAAGGTCTGAGTCACTGTACAAACACGAGCAATGAAGAGTTTAGAGTACAGTACTCACTCTGACAGAGAGAAATGCTACACTGCCAAAAGGAAACAACAGTGTAAACATGGGAAGCATCTGAAGATGCCTGAAAGTTTTGAAAAGTCACTATGAAGAGCCAATAATAAATCTGGCAAAAAAAATAAAGCTCATCCGGTACCAGAGCACAATTTTCCCAAACTTTTATTTGATCACACATTACTGACAACCAACAAGAAGAAATATGAGGGAGTGTGATCTGTGGTTGGAGAGGGCTAAAAAGCGGAATCTCCTGATTCTATACACTCTGAATTTTCTAAAAATGACTGGGTTTGGGGTTTTTTTGTCTCTTGCCACCTAGTACATATTCCCAGACGCAATGGGAAGCGAGAAACTCATGTGATTTGCCATCCATGGCTAAGACTGGGAAGGGACTGCAGGGTGCTGAAGGTACTGCATTAGTTTAGTGGCTTGGTGGAACTGTCAAGTACTGAAAGAGAAAAAGAAACACTTGTGTTGGACTGGTATCTCACAAATAAGGTTTAGTGTGACAGCTACATCTCAGAAAAAGAACACAGAAATCATTTCAAGTGTCCACATATTGAAAGAAAAGGGAGAGCACCTCATAATGAAAGCCCAGCAAAACAAAACTCATCAGTAAGCCAGGGGAGAAGCCAACAGGCAGCAGATGTGTGTGGAACAGAAGGAGCATCTCAGTTCTGATCCATGAAGATACAGGAGCCCAGGTAACACCCACTGTACCTTGGGCCACCCTCAGTGTGTCACCCTGGGTAGTTTCTACCTGCAGAGTGCTGCACTTGTCAACACACTTGATACTGACGCTTGCTTGCCAGCATGCAAAGCAAAGCAGCCTTCCTTAGCAAGCACTTCCTTGGCCCTCTCTTTCACATCTCCTCAGCATCATGCTGGAGACACCCACACTGGGATGGGTGGTTATACTGAATGTCCAGTAAGGTCTAGTCCTTTCCCATATCAGGCACATAAGCTGAGACAGCCATGCATCGATTCCCCTGCCAGGTAAACTTACAGGGTTCAGAAGCACCGTCAGGAAGAGTTCACCACCACGAATGCTCTTGTCCAACTCCTTTGAGCCACCAGGATATTCATTATAGAAGATAGTGTGAGTAAAGAGACCACAGGTCTGTCGAGGCAGAACCTGGCAATATCAGAAGAACAGCAAAGTTAGACAAGAGGCAGATGCAACAGAATGTACATGTGAATGAGTCAAAGTAGCACTTTGTGGATCAATATAAAGAGTAAGAGATATCAGTGACATCAGTTCAGAGGATGCTTGCTATTCCTCCCAACCACTGAACTCATGACAGTGCAAAGAATCCAGTGAGACCTCAGCTTAGTCCTGCTGGGCTTAGGTTTGTTCTTCATTCAGTACTAACCTCCGAATTGTTCTGAGAAACACAGAATTGGCTTTAGCCAAGTTTTTTTTCTTTGTTTCACTTAATGATTTTGGAAACACTGGTGATATTAAGGTTAATGTCTCCGATACAGGTGACTAGAAGACCATTCACCAGGCAGAAAAGTGGGCTCTGCTGGCCCAGCTGTGCTCACCATGATTCCATTATGGATGAATCCACGCCGGTACCGGGCAGGCCGTAGGTGTGGGTATTCCTCTGTGCTTGTTACTTGGATGCTCCAAACAGATTTCCATGCTTCATAGAGTTGTGTGTGGACAGGATAAACCCCAGAATGATGGGGGGCTACTGCATAGCCCAAGTCTGTGGGAATCCCATGTTCCTGGAAGCAGAATATGCAGCTTGATAATTCAGTTTTTAACTAATTATAGCCTTAATAAGGATGATCTTTAGCAATAGAATCCAAGTTGGAGCAAGGTGACAGAGTAGCATGTAAACTCTCTGGATTGGGAAACCCGAAATACTGTCTGTACTTTTTGTTTTATGCATCTATAGAAATATAAGGACAATTTTGTATCAACAAAGACATTCACCACTGGTAACAACTGCTGTGAAAGAATGGTCTTGTAGCTTGCAGGTATGACAAATCAGATTAATTCAGAATGCTCAGGTCAGACTCCATGGTTACTACAAACTAATCAATGCTGTTAAGTGACATATCTCAGTCCCACAATGCCTAGATGTGAGTCACTAGAGAAGGAAAACAAAATTTCTTTAATTGATATAGAGGAAAGGAAGATGATGGCCAGGATCTGCATTGTCTCTAGCAATTCAAGGAAAAGCACATGGAGCAAGAGACTATTGAGGGTGAAGACACAGGGCCTGCAGCTTTACTACAATGACAGGAAGTACCTGAATTTCTTGGGATTTAATTCCACTATATGATTCTAGTAACAGCCTCAATGATGGCAGCGCTGTCCTGGTGGTGGACCACAAAACCAGAGCCCCTCCATGACACAATAACCTTCTTTCACTGCTAGCCTGTTTTATGTTAAATATGTGTAATTGTGTTCTGTGCTTTGTCTCTCTTTGCAAAAGACTGCACTGTTACTTAACTAGGAAAAGGAGGAGCCTAAACTGTTTCTATAATGCTGTGACTGTGCTCTGAATTCAAGATCATTCTTAATCTGTGTGTGTCACGGGAACAACAAGACAGCAGCCTGCTAGTCCCAAGGGGATTACCATCAAAAGAACCAAAATAGAGGTGAAGAGGACATTTATTTTCAGGGAAACATCTATGCTATATTCAACTCTGGGCTGTAAGCATCAAACAGACATTGTTCCAGCAATGCAGGATGTTCAAGGCTTCCCGCTCCTCTGCCAAAACCCAGGGAATTTCCCCTGTACCTCCTAGGTAAGCAACTTCCTTCAGCATAGTCTGGGAAGGCCAGAAGTAGGGCTGTTAGCACACAGCATTTTATACTATCGACCAGGTGACTTCCTTACAAAACCATACCAAATAAGGACGGAAAAGAAAATGTCGTCTTAATGCCAGAGTCTGTAAATTAATTGGATTTGGATGGTAATGCTACAAGTTCACACCTCAGCAAACAAGAGCCTTGGGATTTGCACCCTGGAATGTAGCGGAGCTGCTCGGGGCCATGCAGGTGCCAGGAAACACTTTCCATTGCACAGGCAGGCATGTGAATGGTGTTGCTTGCCTGAAGAAAGCAGGCCCCACACATCTAGCTGAACTTTCAGAACTCACTTTCTGAAATGCAGCTGAATTACTAGACTAGTATTTGAGTTCAGTGGGGTCCAAACAGCTATTCCAGGAGAAGAATGCTTAAGGATTAGTACTGTAAATAAACTGCAATGCCTCTTACCATAGCAAACTGTTTGTTGAGCTTCATCTGCTCGGCCAGCACAGTGACATTGTGGAAAAGATGAGGCTGCATGTGACTCCACATGTGAGGGAACCACCAGAACTCCTTCCTGTGTTTGAGCAGCATGTCATCCCCTTCATCTTCCTCATCTGTACCTACAGCGAGCAGAAAAGGAAGTGCAAAGACAAAAGGCAGAAGAGGAGCTAAATGTTTAAAAGCAGTGGCTAATCCCCTGAAACACCAGGTGGTTCCAACAGAGCATGATGCTCTCTCTAATGCATGACACACACACATGAACATGGGGGCTGTGGGCAGGTGCTGGGACAAAGGGGTGCCAGGGGCTTACCTGTGTGGTAGAATTTCCCTGAGAAGCCCAGGTTGAAGGTGAAATTTGGGACTAAAGTTCTTAGCTTATTCTGGGTGCTCAGTAGAGCCTGTTTAAACAAAAGGAAAAAGAAATGTTCATGTTTTTGCTCTGTAACATTTCTCAGTGCTCTACTGGTGCCCAGTTCAGTCTGAATAGGTATCACAGGGTATGGGGCTAAGGCACTGTTGCCCTAGGAGTGAAGCAGAACAGACAAATGCTCCATATATAGGGAATCTTTCTTTGAAGTAATTCTGCTGTTCTAAATTATGCCCCTTTAAAACCATAGTCAGATGATCCTCTTCCATATGAAGGACCCAGAGTGTCTGTGCTAAGGAAAAGGGACAGCAAATCTCACCTGCATGCAACAGATCCTTTACACTTTCCAGATTCAATCTCAATGCTCCCTCTCTCATGTTGGCTGGGACTTTGCTATTGAATCTCTCAGTCTATGTGTTAATGAAAAGGAGGGTGGGGCAACACATGATGCTAAAATGAAGGAAAAGAAGTCAATAATATGAACAGTAACTGAGTGATCCAAAAGGAGGGGGCTTTTATTTGGAGAGGAAAGGTGGATTCTCAGAACTACCCATGCAATGAGTTCTACCACAGCAGAGAGGTATCTCCTGGCTTTGTGTTCCCTTGAAAGTGACAAAATTATTTTGTAGCAGGAAAAGCTTCCTGTATTTTGGGAAGAAACTTGGGAGAGCCAACATTCAGTCACTTCAGCCATCTTCCAGAGGTTCTCTTGAGCTTACTTGTGTCTGCTTTAAATATCCAAAGTAATTTTTCTAGCCAAAGAGAAGGTACCTTGTGCCACAAACCTCAAGGTCCAGCAATGTACAGAGTAAGACAGCAGACAGCCTTGACCAAAAAAAAAACCCAAAACAAATAAAACCCAGAGGCTCAGTGTGTTACAGACAAGTAAGGTATAAACTAACTCCAGTCAAATTTCTTCTGCTGAAAAACCACAAAAAGAGAGAGGCCCTGAGATGCACACTCTGCTGCTACCTGGATGCTTCAGGCAGAGTGCCGCTGGTGCAGCTCCCTATGGGAGAAGTTCTCAATCAGACTGGCAGGAGGGCTGTTGGGCAGGTGACAGACACGTCCTTGTCCAGGCTATTTAGATATTAATAGCTTTTCTAAGAAAGCAATGGATCAGTGACTGCACCAAGGTGAAGACGAAGACCTCTCAACAGCAGACTTGGGCTGGATACAAATACAGAGGCAACTTGGCACGTAACTCTGGGGAAAGCACACAGACTATCAACCAGTGAGGGGGAGAGGGACAGATCTTCCTGCATCAGCTGCCCTTTCTCAGATCCATGGAGCACAAAACAGCACTGCAAGGTGCCTTCGCAGGGCTCACACTCCATAGGCACTCTTTGGGTGCACCAGTCCCTCAGTGGGGAAAGTGCACTCACAAAGGCAGACTCTCGTTCCATGGAGGAGCCTTGACACCTCCCACAGGTCAAACCTGACCAATCACTGCTGTAACCAATGTAGCAAAACAATGCTAACCAACACTAGCCATCACATTAATTTAAAAATTACTTCTGTAATTTACTTCACTCACCCATTCACTGCAAATGTATCTTGGAGCAAAGAAGCTCTGGTTTTATTCCCAAGGCACAGAGTCCACGACCATGGCAAAGTGAGAAGACTAGAGAGATTCTGTCTGCAGTCCCACACGAAACTTCCAATGCTCCCCCTGAGGGAATTCTAGACTTTTCCCTACAGATGCACTTAACTGCCTGTTCCTCATTCCCACATCCACACAACAGTGACACCAAATGAGGTTTGGGACAAATTTCAAAGGTTCCAGCTGCTCCATAGCCACATGCCTACCACATCCTTACCCCAGTCTCCCACCAAGAATAATATTTTGAGAAACGTAAGGCATGTGACATCTCCAGAACCTATCACAAACACTGGCAGTGGTTTTGAAAAGTGACGTGCCATGAGCACCAATGGCTGAAGTGCCCTTTGCACAAGATTCAGCATTGGCAATAAGAGGTCAAGATCCCCTTACGCAGCCCAGCAAGTCACAGGGACTCATCCCACACCTAGGGGAGCACAGACTAAGAGCCGTGCATCTCTCTACAGAGAGGCAACTGTCCACCCAGCTGGATCACAATATTGCTTCAAATTTGGGACCAGCACCTTGAACATGTCCCCCAGTAACTTAGACAGGAAGGTGCCACTTGCTTCCCTATCTGCAGAGCTGTCCCAAGCCTCACCACTTCTTTCTGCTGCCCTGAAAGGCACATCCAGCTCCCAAAGCTCGGGTAGGAAAATGGAGGTAGGAATGACAGCGGTTAAGAGGCTTAGCATTCCTCTGCATGGAAAGAGATTTACAGCCTGACTGGGGTTACCATGACGACACATCTGTCTGATAATAAATCCCAAAAATCCAGCAGGCTGCAATCCTTTGTGTCTGGGGAGGGACCAGGAATGAACTTTGGGGACCCCAGAAATTTAGAGACTATGGAACCCTATGGAGCCCTGCTTTCCTGGCAGGTTTATTGCTAACTGTGTGCCACCCCTCTGCTGATGCTGTGCTCTTGTCACAGCCGCATCTGCCAGGCGGCACAGCCTAGGTTTGACGGAACATCTTTCCCTTGAAGAGGATAAAAGACAATAAGATGCCAAGAAAAATATTTGGACATTTGTTTCAACAATTATGCATTCCACGTTCTCTTGAATACTGGTTCAAAGAGGTCTGTGAGCTGTAGTAAGGTGCAACAAAACAGGTGGCATGTTTTTCTGCACTCTGTTTCTCTTCCACAAAGTAGGACAAATATGGGAGTACTAATATCTTACAGATGATTCAAATGGCATGTCATTTATAGCCATGTGCTGTGAGATTGTTAAACAAAAGGCAATCAAGAAATGTGGAGTAGGATATCCATGAAGATATAAAATAGCTATCCAGATGTGAACAGATCTTCATGCGCATATTTAAGAAGTTGAATTTCTCACATGGTATGAGACAGAGGGCTAGCATTTGAGTTATCCCCCACTTCTAAAAAACAAATTTTTTTCCCTTAGAAAACTGCCCCTCCAATCCATCTAAGTATCTCTGGTTTATATTTTTGCAGTATTATATCTGTTTTTATGTTACTATCTTTTATTTAAAAAATCCTTCCAAGATGAAAGCCAAAAAGGCCCCTACCCCCAGCTAAGCTCCCTGTTAGAAGCTCTGCAAGGTTCACCCGATCAAAGAACAGATGGGGTCTCCAAAGAGATTCTAAGCACCGGCCACCAGAACTCAGGCTACATCAAGGCCAGACCTGCTTCACTGCAGGTAAGATCATCCTCTACAATTTAGAAAGGCAAGAGCTGTCTGGCAGTCACCCTCACTAGGTTCTCTCTTTTCCACCTTCACCATTCATAACCCAAAAGGAAATGACTGCCCCTGATTTGCACTTAGCTTGCTCTCAGACTCACCAGCAATGACTGCTCCCTTGGAGAGATTACCAGCAAAAGAGGCAAAACATCATCTACTTAATCTTCTTTCCTCATACCTAAAGACAACCAGGAAGGATCACAAAAGCCAGATCTTTTTGCATTAGAAACAGCTTGTCTTTGTTGACCAGTGCCATGGAGGTTTGGTAAATTCCTAGGATTATGATTTTAGAAGAGGCTGAATGTGGAATAATCGAGAAGAGAAGGGATTCTCCAAGATTTTGTTTCGTTAATTACGTGCAGCTCAAATCTCTGGTAAACCTTCCAAGGGAAAAACATCTTTGTGCAACTTCCAACTGTTCCACTTTAATTGAGGACTGCAAGCTCCTGCTGCAGCCCTTCAGCAGAAAGCAGGAACTCAAGGGTTGTCATCTTTAAAGTAAAAGCAAGCATGGTTCTTTTTTTTTCTTGCTAAAGAAGAAAGCTAGTCAGGTCTCCTTTAAGCACCACAAATAAAAACATTTCTTTCATGTAAGACACATACCATGGGCATGCAGTTGATCAAATGATATTCAGTGTTTTCTTTTAATATTAATTTTGACTGGGAAGCTCTCTGAACATGGACCTGAATACAGCAAGCCGGCTCACTGGGACAGCGGAGTCAATTTTACACCCTCACACAACATCCAATCTTCAAACCACAACCCTGACCACTGTAATCTAAGCTTTGAGATAAGGAGCTGTGTGTTGAGATAACAGCCCTGAAACAGAGCTTTCATATAAAAGGCCAAAGAAAATGCCAGCTGTTCTGTTACTATTATATCCCCTTCTCTCCCCACAGTGAGAGGCTATCAACAAATCCATGTAGTTATTTCTCACTTTTAAAAAATAAAAATTCATTAACCTTGCATGGCTCTGCAATCAGAGAGCTTCTTTTAAATGGATAAATCTGGGTTTTATCTGCTTTGCCTGAGATTCTCTGCTTACTGATCACAGATTATTCCTCCATTTCACCCTGTTAAAACCCAAACAAAGCATCTTTGGGAATAATCTTGTCTGGGTTTGTTTCGAACATCATTAGAGCTGCCTTTGTTCCCAAGAGCTTTGGCCATCTATATTCTGTTTTCTCACACAGGTCTGTAACCTGCACAAACACTACAGAGGTGAGAATCTCTGACAGTTTGGAATACAGGGTGCAGGGCCTGCTTAGGACCAAGATAAGACTGTGATCCTTCAAAAAAAAAGAAATTTCAGAGCATTTCAGCACCTCAAAACATAAGGACACTCCAGTGAAATGAAGAAAATGTTAGACTTTTCCTCAAGTAAGTATTACATACAACTGTTTCGTTTTCCTACTGTATGCCAGGAAACACTTTTTCTATACCTCTGCTTCGAGTTTTATGGTCAAAGTGGCTCTAAACAATTATTAAAGAATGAAGCAAGCAAAATAATGGCATGCAACTTCAAATGATTTGAAAAGATAAAGCTGGCTCCAAACAGAATGCAGGGTTGTCCTCTACCCCAAGCTAAACATGGGATCAGAAGCAAAACATAATACTGCGAAGTCCTAAAAACATGAACTAAGAAATATCCTGCATCGATACATGAAACATGCAGAAAAAGTGGTAAGACTCCTAGTGAGGTGGAAGAGTGCTCTTGGGCACATGGAACAGATGGGGTCCAGGTAAGGGGCCAAGCATGTACAACAGTATTTTGTCTTACACCCTTGCCTCAAATGCTCTGTGCCCTTGGAAGAAAGTTTAAAGGATGCTTCACCTTGAAGTTGTTCTGGAAACAAGCTAAGGCAGCTGCTGTCACAGGGTTATCATCATCATAGCTGGCGCCCAGGGAACTCCATCCAGGACTCACCTAAGGGCAAGTGCTAAATGGGAATCCAGTGTGAAATACCTGTGAACAACCTCAGTACACCTGGAGAAACAGGCAGTGCACCTGCCTCACTGGCTACAAACCAGAACTGATGGGGAAGATACAAAGGGTTCCACGAAGCAGCATATGCATGCATATCACAGACTTCACAGAACACTTTATCACATCCTTTCAGGACACAGAGAATTAGAAGGGGCACTTAGTTTCTTACTTTCTTCCTACTTGTTCCCTCTCCTCCACAAAATCTGCCTCTGTGCCTTACCCATAACCTTTTCTAATAGGTCACTGCATTACTCCAGGAACTGCCAAGGAAAGCAAACCACAAAGATAGCATCTCTCTTTCCCAACCGTGCAGCCACAGAGATGGTTCTTGTGAAGGCTTGGTCTAACTGTGTTTCCCTGGTGAATTTTTTGATATTCCCTGCTCAGGGATGAGGGTTGCTGGTGGCAGATAGGAGGGGAGAAAATCCTTCCTTTCCTGGATGGCTAGAATAATAGACTATATCAATTTGCACTGCATGGACTGGCCTACAGTTTTGCCATATAACACATACAGTTTATACATATCATAATAAATAATAAAAACCACACTTTTTTCTGTTCTATTCTAACACAACTTGCCTTTTCCTTTTGAAAGGTAGAGTTTACAGCTACAAATATGCTTGCAGAGGAAACCTGCATATGCTTGTTCCTTGTGTTAAAGACAGACCACCACAGGCATCTTCCTCTTAAATCTGAGACACCAGCTCCTGAAACGCTCCCTTTACACCTACAAAACTGCTGAGACCATTACATATGGTGCCTCAGCATCTTAGGAAGCTAATTCTCTGTTTAAGGTGGGAACAACTGCAGCAATTAAGTTAAACGCCATCTTCACTTCCTGATATACCACACACTAGAAAATTGTCTAGGGCCTCTGGGTATAGTTTCTTTGGGGAATTTTACCTCTACATCAGACACTTTCATGCGAGTGCCCTCCTTTCCCACAAATATATCATCAATGTCCACGAGGATATAGCGATCAAGTGTGAGACAGAGGCGTTTGCCAGTCAAGTAGGCAATGGCATCCACGAAAATGAGTTTGTGCAGCCAAAAATTGAGGTTATTGCCAAAGAGAACCCGCTGGATCCCATCGTGCAGACCCAGGTCCTGCACCACTGTGGCATGCAATGCTTTGTGAGTGGCCAGGTGAGGAATGGACTCTGAGGACTTCGTGCTGGCCAACAGCACCGGCTCGTAGGTGCTGTGGTTTGACTGAAACACAGTCCAGTCATCACCAGGCAGAGGACCCTGCTCCACCTCATTAGCCCGGGTGACGTAGAGCAGGGGAGCACTAGGATTGATGTGGTAGTCCCGCAGCCCCAAGTTGGAATGTAGGAAAAGGGGGAAACCCTTGAGCTGTGCACTGAGCAGGCTGTTCTCATTTGCTTTGAAAAAGCCTATAATCCCTACACCATACTCTACACAGTATTTGTCCAGCAGCTCTCGGTTCCAAGCATCGAGGTTCACATATTTAAGGATGTTCTCATAGATAATAAGCGCATAGCGTCCTCTATCTTTGTCTGTCAGGGTGGGCATATCCCCTTTGCCAGGGGCGATCTCTGTCCTGTATTTAAACCGGCTGGATTCCAGGATGGCCACTATTTCCTGCCCCAGCTGGGAGTAAATGCTTTCCACAAAGACTAGCACCACAGGATCTGTGCGTGAGGTGTCCACAGATTTCGTGAGCCTCCAGCTGGCTTGTGGCGGGATCAAGATGCGGTGCTGGTTGCTGCAGTCACTGAAGGGCAGGGGTGGTGGCTCCTTGATTTTGGGGCTGTTAGTGACGTAGTAAGCCAGGATGCACATGGAGATCAAGCTGAAGGCAATGAGCAGCAGGATCAATCTGTGGAGCTCCAGCTGTCGCACATGCCGCACCACTTTCCACAGCTGAATCATGGTGAGGCGGGCTGCTCACCCCCTCCTCACACGCTGTACCCACAGTGCTCCTGAAATCTCCAGTGCCACTGCGGCAGTGCCCAGCGGCAGCTGGCAAAAAAGGAAGAGGAGCTGCAGAGAGAGAAAAAGCTAAAGGAAAAAGCTACAAGGCTAGACTCCCAGGGATCTGCCATTTATCTCAAGTAACCATGGCCCTCAAATCCCATCACTCCTCTATGTGCTTCCTCCTGTTCCTCTCCCCTCACTCAGGAAAGTCTTCTGGAGGAGCAAGGATTCCTGAATCTTGGCTCCAGCAGGAAATCAGTCTCTCATCCTGTGCACAATCAGTTTCAGCTCAGCCTTCCCAGGTGTCCTGTTTCTTATTTAGCCATTTCACATTCACATGATGGCACCTTCTCTTTGCATCCTGCAAATTAAAAAGAAAAAGTCAAGTCTCAGTATGGATTCATTGTATTTAATGGGTTTGAGATGAAATGGCAGGACTAGTAGGTGTGAGGTGGGCAGTGTCACTTGCCCATCAGCAGGCAGACCTGTCCCCTGAGAAGTGACGTGCACCATTTGTGCGGAAGGCAGACAGAAGAACCATAATGGCCTTCGGAATAAAGGTCTCGACAGCGCACAGGGACTCAATATTCACCTTGGGTGAGATCTTCACATACACTACAGCAAACAGAGCCAAATACCTAGCCTTCTCCCACCCCTCTTTATGCCACTGAATAGAAAACATGAAATCCTTTTATTCCAGCCTATATTTCAAAATTTACAAGAGGAGGAGAGCGCCCTCAATTCTCTGTCTTATTCCATTCTCATGGATTGTGTGTCCAAGTCCTGGCCAGTGACTTCCTAGGCCCTCAGGATACGGTTGTCCTGAACCCAAACAGGACATCTGACATTCCCACCACCTCTTGCCCCACAGTTCCCCATTTCCCTGGTTCACAGCCCTCTCTACAAGGCTTCCCTGTTTGTCCTGGGAATTCACATTCTTCCAGACCTCTCAAAATATGGCTCTGGAGAGGCATCATCCCTCAGGCATCACAGAGGGCAGAGGGCACAGGCTGCCCACTCATTTGTTGCCAATTCATTCAGTGGCAGGTGGAGATGAGACATTTCTGAAACCATTGCCTTCTCTCATATGCTGCTGAAGAGCATGAAGCCAGTTTTAAATCACCAACAGCACAATGCAAATTTGGGTTGGTCTCAAATACATGAAAGCTTCGTGTTATAAAGCTCTCTCACCTCCTGCTTTGTGTTTATGGCAGCAGACTATTTCACCATATGTTGTTATTTTTCCAGGAAAAAATGCTCAACAAAGCCAACAAACACCAAGTCTTCCAAAACATAAACACCAGGGAAAGTAACTAAATTGCTCCTTAGTTTAAAAATAAACCAAAAATCACTGTGGAGTCTTCTCTCCCTTACCAGCAGTGACATAACAACATTCAAGTGTGCCTTTACTGGGATACAAGCACATTTTTGAGGAGCACCTCCTGCCTCTCCCAGCACAGTGCAAGAACACCCTCAATGCCAGATGTTGCTCACCAAGTCAGTAATGCTCAAGATGAGCTCTTTGTAAAAGCTAAAAATTAAACCCCACATTTTTCCTTCAAAACCTTTGTTATTCCCCCCCCCTCCCCACAGGCATGCTCATCACCACACAGATACCCTCCAACTACCTCATCAACTCACACACGTTACAACGCCAGGAGGCAGCCACAAGAACAACAATAACAAAAAGTATTACCAAACCAGGTGTTCATCCTTTCTCCATTCGTCCCATTCATCAAGCCTTTCTGTCACCATCACTCTGATGAAACAATGAACATCAGAAAACTAGTTTGTCTGAGTTTAAGACAGATGTAAGGTTTTTATATAGTAAAGTCAGGGTTCTTTAACAACTAGCCCCACCAGAAAAGAAACTATTTGTGAGACACATGCTTATTTTGCTCTACCAGAAAAGAAGTTACTTGCAAGACAGATGCTTATTTTGTAATGTGTATTACTAGACAGAAAAAAACCCTTCTGAGTTGGGGAAAATATCAGTTCATAGATGAGACCAGAAGTCCCACTCTGAAGACTCCCACCAGGCTGTTTTCCAAACTGTTGGTGCAGCTTGAAGCAGAGACAGAAAGCACAAACAGATTTTATATGAAGAGATATAGTATTGCTAACTTTGTCACAGCAGATAGAAAAGAGTGAGAGCGCTCTTTACACAAGTCTTATAATGATCATTAAGTATTATCTCTAATAACTTCTGTGCTATAAGCTCAGCAGTGCAGGAACTGGCTTGTGTAGTGCACAATGAAACCTTAGCCCTCTTCAGAATAGCTGTAAATTGTTATTGTAAAGTATATTACAAAATAATTTTTCACTGGAGAAACTGAGACACAGCAAAACTTACTGAAGGCCACACTGCAAGGCAGCTGAAGAATTAACATTTTTGATAAAATAATCTCTGTTCCCAAGACTCCAAATGGATTAAGTCTTCATTCCCACATGGGCCTCTATAATGACAAAGCTGGGCTTTGGAACTCCAGCTCAGTCAGCGACAATAAGATACATTTTCTTCATCATAGACAACTGATTAAACTTTCAGTTTTGTCTCTACATACTGTTAACTTTTTATTGGAAAAAGGACAGGGGAGCGAAGGTGAGAAATTACCATGTGAAGACGTAAAAAACAGACCTCACATAGTTTTTTAATTTTCTTGTTACTGAAGTAACAACCTATTTTTGAACGTACGATTCTCTGGACTGAGCATAGGATATGGCTTGTAATTCCAGCTCAAGTGAAGTTCAGTCCCAGTGATATAGCAGAAATGCCAGTGCTATACCAACATAATACCCAGTACAATACCAGCACAGTACCCAAACACATGTGCTACCTTTCAAAAGCAACCAGGAAAATAACCTTTCCACCTGAAAAATGAGCCTTTTCCATCCCACTGATGCTTCAAGGAAGGCCCCAACATTATCACCTTCTTGCTTGGTGCTATAGCTCCACAGTCACAGAGAGGCAGAAGCCAGCGGAGGCAGAATTCAGCAGGGCAGAGAGAGGTTTAACAGAAATATATAAAACAAATGCTGTACCCTTTTTATTAGGTGAAATCCTTGTAAGACACAGTAATACACAGCTCTATGCATATCACAATGCTCCATGCATGAGAAGTGGTCTTCATTCTACTCCTGTGCAACAAATTCACTCAGACTCTTATCTAACCAATTTTACTGAGAAAACCGAGAACTCCAAGACAGTGTCTTCCCAAATAGCACCTTTCCCTTTGCTTTTTAATCCCACTGAATAAAACAGAAACATAAAGCTATTCTGGATTCAAAGAGTCACTATCCTAACATGTATTAGACAAAAAGTTGTTTTTGCAGCAGAAAATGTAAAGGAGGACTAACAGCTCAGGAGCCCATGTATTAATTGCAAGAACTTTCGGGGTAACGTTTGTAATCTAAACAACCATGGTAATAGTGAGAAAATTGAGAACATGTTGATCTATGCAAAAGCCTGGCAAGGTACCACTTTTACAACTCTGTATCCCCAGAACATCAATCCGGAAAACATTTCTCTTCCCTGGTTACACCCTCTCATCTCTCCAACTTAATTTTTAGTGTTGAACTGAGTCTCTTTTATGTAAAGAACTGCAGCTTCAGTTTCCCAGTTATCAGTTTAAAGATGAAAATCACAGGGCAACTGCATTATTCTGTAGAATATGGATGACACCAGGGTTTAAGTTAGCCTGTCACACCTGCAGTGCCCAGCTGAGGAGCACAAGGGAAAGAAACCCCCTTTGCTGGGCACTTCTGAATCACGGCAGTGTTCTGATAACAATGATTCCATTCAAGCCTCTAGCGAAGCTCCCAAACAAGCACCCATTTGTTACATGGGTGAGCTCAAAAAAACAAATTTAAAAAAAAAGGCCTGTATCAGATTGCTGCTCAAGAATCTGTCAGCTCCAATCTCTTTAACAAGGCTTCACAGCCAGAGGGTATGCCAGCTGGCACGAGATGCACTTCACTCTTTGGGGACTGCATCAGCTGGTTTAGGTTCAAATGAAAAGAGAAAGAAAAAAGCAACAAACAAATATACCAAACAAATTTTATATTAAAAAGCAAGAGAGCTGTCAGAAACCATCCCTACCCAAAAAGGCCAGAAATAACTATAGTGGAGAAATAATAAAAATTAAAAAAAAAAAAAGACCAAAAAACCCCCAAAAAACCACACAGTGAAAATTATTCCTTCTTAAAGGAAAAGAAAATACTTGCGGTCCCTTTTAACACTGAACTCCTTGGAATCTAACAGCACAAAACCCCTAGGTTTCTAGACAAATTGAGGCCCATTCCGAACACTGGCCAGGGCTGCCCCAGTGTGAGCTGCGGGAGGCAGCAGCCAGCACACACAGCAAGGAAGGACTGCTCACTGGTCCAAGGACACGGGTTCAGCAGCCACCCATCCTGCCAGAAAAGCATCTCTAGATCAGACAGCATCAGCTCTAAGGTCAGCTATCTCAAAGATCACCAGCATTAAGACAAAGGCTATATAAAACTTGGATGTTCTGTTTCCTAGTGATACACGTTGTTAATGAGAAACATAAACTGTTTTGTGAATTATCAGTTGCTAAGCCACATGGCAACTGATGTGATATGAAAGTAAGATAACAATCAGAACTGTTTGGTTTTAATGTCTGATCTCCAGATATTTCCAGCTCTTAGAAATGATTGTGGGAGATCAGTATAAAGACCAGCACTTACCCAAAACCAGTGACCAGAATATAAGTATTTGGGGCTTCTGGTACATTCATACAAAAGCTTGGAGGATAATAGGTATTACCTGACACCTTTATCAAGAACTGTCATACAAGATCCTTCCTAGCTCAGCTACAGAAGGTCTTACTACCCTAAACCTGTGTCTCACTAGTACATTTCTTCAGCCTTTTTTATTAATATGACCCCTCTTTCTGAAATCCACAGCAGCTCTATTTCAGAGGCCATTTTTTCTGCACTTCCTCTGAGATGGTTGTTGCCTTGAGCCCCAGGGGGACTGCAGTAATTGAGTTACACAGTAATCAGAGAAGGAATCTGATTGATTTTCCAACCCATTCGACTTTAATGCTGTCATCATGACACAAAATTCCTCACTAGTCTGCTTGATTCTGAGACACCACAGCCCCTCCTTGCCTACGGTGGTATCTGTATATGCCAGGCCTCCAGGCGCGGGTGGTCCCCTCTCTCACAGAGATGGGAAAGCTGGCAAGTATAATGTCAGCAGAGCACAGTGAGCAGCGACACAGGCAAAAGAATGAGTAGAAGCTCAGGAGAATGAACGGTGGTTGTATTCCACATATTGGGTAGGAAAAATACCGTAGAAATTACAGCCACGTTGCAATGTAATTGCCAAGCAAGCTCATTTTTGGGCTCTGGCTGTGTCTTTCAGCTAGCATCCACTGCCAGGCAAATCCTGCAGAGAAAAACTGCTCAAGGAATACAAAATTCAGATCAAAGAGGCAAGAAACACTAATGGTGCCCATGCTGCTCCAACAGACAGGGCTGCAGGCTCCAGCCAGCACTGTGCTCTGCTTCAGCAAGTCCTCACACAGGGATAGGCCCCTCAGTACAGACCTGTGGTAAGCTGGAAAGCTGCCAGCTGGCCAGCAGCCTTGGAATGTGTCAGTCTGATAGGAGAAGACCTGTGAGACAAATTAATAATTATTTTAATTTTTTGATTATCATCCCCAGACAGGTATGTAACTCCACATCTTCTGCAAGAGCAACAAAGAGCAGACCATGCTAAACAACTCTGCACAAACTCCTCTCATCCTAGCCTGGTGGAAACCCAACTGCAACCCAACTGAATTCACCCTTGTGCCAGTGCAATGAAGTCCGAAGACAGCAGGAAGGCCAAAATCTTGGAGCGGCCAGCTCAGGCTGCCAGGCCAGCTTCACAGGGGGGTGCATAGGAGTCCCATGACTCCTGCAAGGTCCTTGCTGTTGGGATGCATGACATATCCATTCTGTTTCCTGCAGACCTTTGTTCTCTTACTCTTTTAGAGTACAAAAAATAAACAAACCACAGGTTTAGTGTTTCCCATGCCAATGACAGAGGCACAGCCCAGCACTACCTGTTAGCAACATAAATCAGTCTTTCCCCCTGAAAACAAAAAGATCCTCTGCATAACAGCTTCCAGGAAATCTGGTTTTCAGCTCCCTGCCTTCTCCCAGAAATACTACACTCACTGGTTAGGGTCATTACAAGTGACCTGATTAATTTTCAAAAGCATGGGAATTTCAAACTTTTACACTGAGGTATTCCTTCGAGTTGAATGGCAGCACCACAAGCCCCTACAAGTTTCACTGTCTCAGCATAGGACAAATTTGGGAAGGGAAAACAGTTTGCTCTCGTTTTTCAGTCTGCTTAAAGAGCAGATGTGCAAATAAGGAATCTGAAGAATTGTTAAAAAAAACCAACCAAACAAAACTTCAGCCTTCAGTAGACAGTGACGCTACTTAATAAAAACAATATGCATTGGCATATATTGGCAGCTGCAGCTTTGCTGAAATGAAAAGGAAAGATAAGCACTGCAGCAGTCAGTCAGAGGGGATGTAACTGCCCTGGGGGTGCACAGATCTTTATAATACAACTGCTCACAGGAGAGAAAGGAGGCACTTTCCTCAGAGATAACTGCAGGGGCATAACCACTCCTTTATTTCTCGTGGTACTGAACCTTTAAAATCTAGATAACAGGCCACCACAAAAACAACACCGTTTCATTATGGCCTTATCTCCTGTTTTGTGCCTTTCCTGAAACATAGGTCTATGCACATTCTGACCCCAACCCTTTGCCCAAACCAGGTAATAATGTGAGACACGAGCTTTTCTCTGCACCCTGACACTTGGAGCTGTGGGATGGCAAACCACAGACAGCACAGGTTAGAGCCTGCCACACAAGGGCAGTCCAAGTTGCTCTACAATCCTCCCCAGGTGGGAAGCGAATACCTCAGTCATCCTCAACAGTGGGAATACACCATGTACAGCCTCTTCCTTATATCAGTAATCAACACATATATTCTATCACAGCAGAACATCTCCAACTGAACTGTGGGAACAGGAAACAGATGCAGTTCCTTCCACAGTAGATATGGACAAGAATCTAAACTGCCATTCTCTCATGCTCCCTGCTTATCACAATTCACATCAATGATTCTGCTGCAGAAAGCAAAATGTCTTCTCTGATGATTCCTTCCTAAGTAACTTAATCAAGTGGGGAAATCCAGGTAAACTGTGGCAACACCAAAACAACTCAGTGTCAGTCAGAACTGAAGTGTCTTAATATAGAAAGTATATTATGAAAGTTTATCTGTAATTATTATGAAAGCAGCCTAACCATTCTTCCTATGAGCTATACCTAGAAAATTTCACCTTCATTAGCAGGAGGCTGATCTTCTGCATTCAATTGCTTCCTCATGTCACTTAACACATAGGAGACAATATTCTTTTCCAATCAATTTTATCTAGGAACATATGACAGTAGGGAACAGATTCAGTACTGTTACACTGGAAGTTTCTCCAAACGGACACCAGAAGAAAGCTGTAAGTATGCTTTGCCAAAGCTCTTGCACTCACTTGTTCTTGTGTATTTGCACAAAGATTCAGAGTCAGAATTTGCTAGGCCTGTAAACAAATAAGTTCCCCAGCTGTGTACAGCCCCTCCCTTCTACCTGCTTTTAACTGAGGTGTTCTATTCCCAAGACTTCAACCCAGGGTAAAGCTAATGGCGTATCTCCCAGCCCTTGCAGCATCTGATACCCAGTTCTCTATCACCTTGGGGTGATTGACACAAGTAAGTCTCCTGGACTCAGAAAACAGCGTATTCACATTTTTGCTGGGTTGGCTATTACAAGACAGGTTTTAACACAGTGCAAACGCTTCAGAAAAAAAGGGATAAAAATGATATAAGCAATCTATAAATCTGGCCAGGCAAAAAGAGTACAAACAAGCAATGGGAAGAAGAATAGAATGGGTGGAAAAGGCATAGCTGAGGTCATTGGAGATTATACAGGCTTGGTGAGACAACAGTTTGGAGGCCTGGATTTTGCAAGACAGGAACAAATCCAAAGCACTCTACTGCCCTACCCAAGCCTTCATGGCCATCTGTGCAATGAAAAGTCATCATCTGCTTTCCACAAACATTATGGCACAAACAGATCTCAACAGCAGGGACTCTGTAAGGAAGACTGTCAGGGCACTGCATACACCAACATCCTTCGAATGCCTGAGCAGCAAGCTATACCTGAGCTCAGGCCATGACCTGAATTATGTCACAAGTATGTTCTGCCTTGTTGCCCTGACTTTGGCCCTGCCTGATGACTATGTACTCATCTGGTGATCACAGGACTCTAGGCTGAACCTGGCAGCTATCACTGATTGCCTCTACAGTTGTCCTATTTGGGTATTGCTGCTGAGGATGCTGCCTGTACCAGAGGGAGGCTGATGGAGACCCTCTGCATTGAGTGGTGAGGGAAACTCCACACTAGGGCTGTCTTTATGGCCCTGATGGACTGGGCAGCAGCTTCAGGGACGAGTTAGTTTTCCATCGATGAAGGATGTGTAAGTGACAGGAGGACAGAGACCGCTAGAGAAACAGGGTGATAAGAAGTTGTGAGTATTGTTAGACTTCCCTGTCTCAATGTGGGTGGAATTACTTAATTTTTTCTCAAGCCATCTGTGTTGGCAATTGTTACAAAATCAGAGCAACACAGGCAACGCACACTTATTTCCACACCTCAGTTTACACTATGCCACATTCACTACCATTTTTAAACAGTATTTTTAACCCTGTAACTTGTGTTCCCCCTTGTTTCTGCCTTGTTTTCAGATAATCCACAAAGAGAAAGAAAACTTATTTGAAAATACATACATCTCAAATATATTCATTTTAAACGGTACTGTAATTACATGCTGTGACTTCTTAGCCTTCCTCCCATTTTACAGACTTAATCGCTATATTCTTACATTTTTAATTATGCAACTGCTTGTGACTAGAATTTTTTTCTGCTATGAAGCACTGCATCGTTAAAATACTCTGTCATGCAAAGTTAAGTCCAGGACCTCATTAACATCCTAATTAACAGTACCCAGGACAGCTCAGGAACAAAAGCTGCCATATTTGCAATCAAATCTATCCTCTGACAAAAGAAGTTTTGTCAGGAAAGTTCAAGAATTTTGAGAGAAATGTAGATCTTCTTTAGGGACTGCAGCTGAAAAAAAACCCAGTCTGGGTACTGAAAACTGCAAGGTGCTCAATACTGAATTTTGAAGACTAACTCAGCTACCTCAGAGACTTTTCCCCAAAATTCACAGGTATTAGTAAAATGCTCAATGAAATGCAATCACTTACTGAAAATTGGATTCATTTTTTATTATTGACATGGAAACTATTTATGTTTGAAGTAAGAAACTGGGTTTTGGGGGTTTTTTTCCATGCAGAAATTTACTAGTAAGTTCACTTTTAGTTTCTGAAAATTTACAGGAAAAAAAATTCTGAAACTATTTCTGTTTCATATGTGGCAGCAAGATATGAAGTCAGATATTATCAGAAGTAGGACTTAAAACAGAAGCATTCAGAACACTTTATTTTGAAACAGCCTAAAGCAACATTAATATTTTCAAGGATTCTTTTGCTTTCTTAATAAATCTTCAACTTAGCCCAAATAAGTGAACTGAAAATAGAAAATTCCAGTAAATTTTCTAAAAATGCTCTGATTGCCTTAACTCAGTTGGAATGGAAATAACAGAATTGCCAGAAAAACAAAATTCTCTCCAGGTAGAAACGTGCATCAGTCTGTATGGAGAGGTGTTCAGTGGGAAAGAGAACACTCCTGTATCCTGCCATACATACTGTCTCACATTAAGAAACATGATCCAGAACAACAGATATAGGAAAGCAAGAATACAAAAGAGAGACAATTAGTCAAGTAAACAACTTGGGAATGATTGCTGGAAGAAATGGGTTCCCAAGTGCAGAGAAAGGGAGGGAGGATTTGGCAGCAGAGACTGGGAGACTGTTCCAGGAATAGGAGGCAGCATGAAACAAAATGCAAAGCTGAGAGTAGGAGGAAGAGATAAATGGAGGAGTGAACAGGGAGTCAGAGGGGAGTAGGAGAAAATGACAGCTCACACTGCTTAAGGAGGCAGAAACATAATGCCTAAAGACAGAATTTTCCTAAGACATTAGGTCGAGCTTGACTATGTTTAAAAAACATAGGTTCTCTAATAACTAAAAAAAGCATGTTCTAAAAGGCTTAACTATTCCTCTTCAAAGACAAGTTCAGGCAGAAACAGGCCACCATGCTTACAGCTTATATATTTAATGCTGATGAAGGAGGGTTCATACAGTCTGGAAGTCTGAAATTCACCACGCCATGCAATATTTCCAGACACATCACCACATTATTTCACCCATATTCTGACTAAAGCCATTGCTAGTTTGGTGGTGAAAATCTAACATATTTGCAGTACTCACTGCATTAATTCCCTCCCTTTGTCCAGAGTGAAGCATTCTGGAGCAACAGAAGGCAAGAGCTGTATTAGGCAGGGAAGTCACCACAACTACAATCCTACAGTGCTTTCTGCCCTTTCAGTTGTGAATCCTCTCCCATACCCAGACAAAGGTGGTGTTAGGTAACTGACAGTGCAGATTATCTATATTAAAGAATACTCACAAGAAACATTATAAATGCTGAGATTTCATCATTAATGTTGACTCTCAAGTTCAAATGTGCTAATTGATCTCCGTGAGGTAACAGATAATTCATAGTTTTCAGATCACTTAGCACTAAAATATTGTGCACGGATATGATGGGAGAGAAACAACCACATTTAGAGCATTCACGTAATTCAAACTCAACTTTGCAGCAACCCTGTAACTAAATAATCAATACTTTCTGGTAGCCCCAGATTAGATTAACACTGTACTTCCAAAACAAGATTTTTTTCCTTCTTTTTCTACTCAACAGTGTTGCAAAGGAGAGAGCAAAGGCAGCCTGGATATCTAAACTCTGAAGTTTCTTACATTCTTCACTGCAGACAAAACACAAGGATCAAATCACTTTTAGCTAGACAGAAACTTCGAAGGGATGTAATTATATTACTAAAAAATATACGATGATAAACATTTTAAAATTTTAGACATCAATTTTAGAAGTTAAATACACAAATTAATTTTAACTCTATTTGGTCTAGTTAATTCTCAGATAATTAATTTGTTAGCTGGAATATAAAGATTACAGGTTTTTTGAAGACGTGCTCTGTTTTCTTACACAAGAAAGAAATGAAGCCTCTGCTTGAACTGTAAAATTCAGTCCTCATTATGAATCTGGGTTAGTGTTTTACAGTAATTTGAAACACTTTGACTTTGTCCCCACTCTCCTGTGAAGCACTAAGTGGCTTGCAGAACATCTGTGAATGCAAGTATTAACACAAAGTGCATTCAAAGAACCTGCTGACATCTTGGTACCTATAGCAAGAATCCTGCCCCAGTGGTTTTATGCTTATTGTTGACCACATTCCCCTTTGCCTGCCTGTATTTCTCCAACCAATTTAGTTGACACAACCAGGCAGCACCACGAGGCAGCTGCCAGCCACTGGACACAACCCAGCCTCCTCTGCGCTCGCCAGGCGCTGGCTTTGCTGCCTGACTTCCCTCTCAGCTGAGAGGGCAAATGTGCAAATATACAGTATCTTCCCACCCCACCCAAGAGAGCAGACCTGAACATCCTTCTCTTCCTCAGCCACAAAGGGCTGACAGTTTGAAAAATGCATTGGTCATTCCAGCTTCTTGAAAGCCACCGATGCGACATTTTGTTTCAAGCCCTGGTGTCCCCGGACTCAGTGGGGCTATCCCTTGGCAGCAGTACCAGATATCTCTACCCAGGCAGCGCCAAGGGGCATGCGTAGGCGTTATCAAGTCATATGCTACCCTCACACAGCTCCTCCAGAGTCAAGACAGGATGACTGTTTTCTAACTCATTGCTGCACATGTAAACTGAGAACACAATTTTGTCCTCTCACCCAAACACCAATTACCCAAAGCGTTCAGAGAGGAAGACTGCACAGACTACAGGTGAGGGCTCTGTGTTCAGCAGACCAACACTAGAAACCAACAGGGAAATTTCAGTGCCCTTTTTGGCTTCTTTCTCTTCTTGCAGATTTAGAAGGGGCAGAAGGATGAGCAGCATTACCACAAGAGATGAGACAGGGTGGGATACTAAAATCTTAAACTTCTTCTGGTCCACAAACACCAGAAACAGGTTCAAATACCATCTTTGAGACAGTGAGAGCTCTTCATGTACTGTCTGGGAGGGAGACAGACATCATCCTAAGAGCTAGTGAATTTGAGAGTAAGGCTGACTACAGTCCTTTACTCCACTTCTACCTTGATGTGGTTACACATTTCCCGAACTCCATCTGTAAAATGGAAATCATGTTACACCAAGATGCTGAGCACCAATGCCTCAACAGCACTTCATGAATGTACCAGAATGAACTCGCATCCTGATGTTACCTGTGTAAAACGCACACTTTGAAACAGTGATAAGGGTGGGATTGCCACCACTTCCTGCTCTACTGCAAACACTCCAGAGAATGAGATCTAAGGCAGAAGGTGGAAAATTTTCTATCAGTTCTCAATTAGCAAAAGGATTGTAACTCTGCTTGCTTTGCTGACAACACGGAGGTTGTTCCATGGAAGGGGTGACAATTCTCTTCCCCTCCACTGCATTTTACCAGGCTCTCACACATTTCTTTTCCTTCACTGCTGCTATTTGCATTAAAACATGGGAACCACATTCATTTAACAACGGCCACCTATGAGGTTAAACTACTGGCAATGGCATTTAATTTATTGGAAAGGGCAAGGACAGTGAGTTTATTTTAGGTCAAATTGCTTATATGAAGAATCACCCTGGACTCTGCAAATTCTAGGAATACAAATAAAGAGGAGATATTTGAGTCCTCTACTTTTTTAGAGAGTTCCACTTTCCTTCATGATCCTAAATAGAAAAGTATCAACCAACTGATTTAACACATGCAGGCTGATCAATGCCATGAGTCCTACCACCTCAGAAGCAGCACTGCAACTTCTACCCTCTGCTCCTTACAAAAACACAAACCAGTACAATTGTGCATCTATCAGTGGGAGACACTGGAGGTTTATGTTGTTCTCTCCCACACATTCCCCATCCCATACCCCAGGAAAACCCTTTGGCTTCTACACAAATATATTCTGCATTAGAATTTTCAGTATACAAATAATTTACTTATTCTGAAATGAAGCACACAATACGGAGCGGTCACTAAGCACAACAGAAATGGTTGAAAAGCTACAACACACTCAAGCAGAGAGAGGTAAACTCCATTAGGTTTTTTTCAGTTTCAAAAAGAAAGATGGGGTTTCTGCCTAACACCTCAGCTCATGTAAGGGGATAAGAAAAAGCAACATTATGCTATTCTCTTATAATACCTAACTTCACAACCTTTTGTTTGGACAAAGGCATCATGTTGGACTGAAAGCAGCTTTTGAAATAGTAAGCAACAAAACCAAATTCCTTTGAGGAATATTTTGCATTAAAGATAGCTTCAAATTGGCACTGAAATATTCCAGCACCAGCCTTATTCTAAGAACAATGTGTGCTCTCTCTCCACAAGCCCCCAGGCCTGGCTTGCTGGCTCTATAGTGAGTTTGTTATTGCCATAAGGGAGTATTAGATAATGAAGAGCTCCGAGTTTTCCTTTCGCTTCATGCCTGGGCTCATCATAATGCGTGTAAGTAGGCTTAGTCTGCAGACTTTCCTTCTTCACATCTTCCCCCTCCTATTTTCCAGCAACCCAGCAACATTTTTTACACATGAGCACTATCAATTGCCTCTCTTGAAACAAGCTTATTGAATCCATCACCTTTCTTTAGAGTGCTGCAGAGAATGAAACAAAGTTCCCAGATTTCAAACACACCTAAGTGCTTTCACTGCACTAGGTGACTCCATCACAAATCATCAGAAAACAGGCTCCACACAGAGTGGTAACTACTCAGCTACCTTCTCCAGTCCAGCTCTGTGCTACAGGTGGCACTTTACCCTTCTAGAAGAAAAGTTCAGCAGGGTCCAGGTGTGTGAAATGAGGTATGGCAATGGAGACACATCTGTATACACTGGAGGGGTAACACTAGCCTGAACAGGAGCTCCTGCAGCTGGACCTTAATTGCAGCTTCAGGCAAATGGCTGCTCCACTCATGAAACGCCTCTGACGTACTCCAACATTTCATTGTGCCTAATGTGGCTCTTTCACGATAAGGATGGCAGTAGGGTTAATGATCTTTCTGTTATATTTCATCTAAGGTGAACAGACTTAATACATCATTTTGGATGGTTTAAAATAATGGAGAACATTTCTATAGAAAGACTGTATTTTTTTTAGTAATTTCTTTCAAATAATCAAAGGAGAAAACCCACATAGGAGGCTGTCTGACAATTCCAGCAGCGAAGTAATACCCAAGATTTCTGGAATTAGCAGCAGGTCAACCTTCAACAGGTTCCTTTAGCACTCTTTTGATTAAACTCTCCTATCAAAACATATATATATATATTTTTTTTTATATCTTTGGGATTCTTGAACTGAATGGCCTTTAGAAAGGCCAGATCCTAAAACAACATGGAAAAGAATCACCACAATTTTAGCTACCCTGAAACATATGACATCACTTAAACAGAGACCATCTCCCTTCCTCATCCTTTTTGAGCTGAATCTGGGAAGTGAAGAGGAAAAGGAGAGAAGGGTATTGAAAACTGTGTTTCTTCTTCCATATAGCCATATTTTAGAGGGCAGGTTTTAGACAGCAGGAGCTACACATCTACACAGTTACTTACAAGGCATACTTACTATATTCATTACTTTAAGATGAAAAACCAAAGACCTTTAAGAGAAAAGGCCCTATGATAAGTTTCTGGTCTGTACTCCAGACCAAGCTCTTGTTTCCTACATCTGCAGTGTTTGGCCAAATTGCAGAAGCATCCATACCATCAGAATGAACTTGACTGGTTAATTAAAGAACATTTTCAAAGACCCAAATTCTGTGTAATGTGCCTTGACCAGGAGAACGGCAACTATATCTCAGTTCAAGGATCAAGAAATTTCTTAATGACCAGGAAATTCCCAGTGTTCCAAGTGAATCTTATTTCCCAAGAAACTAAAAAAATGGAAATCAAACACGTTGTTAACCAAAGGGTCATCTTTTACTCATTTGTAGTGAAAGGAAAAAAAATCATTAAAAAATCAATTTCTAAGCTTTTATCTTGCTAAATATTAACTTCACACAACTAGCTTTGCTCTTGAGATGCACAAGAGAATTCAGATTGCTGTATGACAAGCCATGAGCAAATGTGGTTGCATTAGTCCTCAGAAAATGTATTAAGACATATCTGATTTTTAAAATGCGCTCTGTAATGGCTCTGATCCTTGAAATGATTTCATCAATTACCAATATTGCTGATACCTGTTCATCTTCTAGTCAGATACTCAAGACATAAAGTGACTGTGAAGGTTCAAGGGAGTATCTATATATAGTGCAGCATAAGCAGCAGCCCAGGCAAAGACGCGCAGCTTCAACCACCTTCCTTGCACTACTCAAGTGCATTCATGAGCACCAGCTCATCACGGTCAGATTTCATCCTCCTCCAGCACATTTCAACATAAATTTAACCCAGCACTGAGGTTAGATGCAGAGACATTCTGCGGGGAGGGAAAGGAAGAGTGGTGGGAGGGGGAGGCGGAGGAGCAGGAACTAACAAAGAGCTTAATGAGCAAGGAACGTAGCAGGCATATCAATACAAGATACAGACCCTGCCAACTCCACTTAGTGCACTGCCTAATACAATCACCAAATAGCAGCTCCTCCATCCTCCTCTCAAAGCATTGCCCTTGCAGATAATGACTGGTTAACAAGCAGTCAATTAGCAAGACACGAAAGAAAATAGTATTTTCTTACAACAACCTACATAACACTTAGATAAGGACTAGCAAAAATATTCAAATTCCTACCTTCACAAGTGAAATCCTTAAGTGAAACTACTGTCTCAAAAGGGGTCAGACAGTCAGCAACCCAAGGAAACACAGAGCCAAAGGGAAAGCAAGAAAGCCTGAGAGCTGCTCTTCACAAAAATCATAAAGTGAGCCGGCCTTTCTGGAAGAGGGCAGCGGGGCTGCACAGTTGGTAGATGGATGAACCATTATCAGTAGCAGTGGCTGCCTTTCCTTTACTCAGTGCTTCCAAAATCACTCAGATCATTTTGTGAACTTAAGGATGCTGTAATTCTAAGCACAAACAGAAAAATGTAAATAAATTTATGCTAAAAAAAAAAAAGCACATCAGTGTGGAGCATAAGCACAATTAACAACTAGCTGCTATATCATACTGCAGCTACAGGTGGGTGGTGGGCAAAGCACAGTCCCACAACATAAACAGTCCAAAAGCACAGCCCTCTTCTCTCCTCAGAAACTATCTTGCCTTGCAGCTTGCCTCTGTAAAGCTTCCATGTCAATCCCTGAAATCTCAGGAACAACGAGAGGAAAGTAAGGAAGATGGTGTGCAGAGGAAGGCAGAGAAGCACGGTCCAGTGCTCAGCTTATCATGGCACACTGCAGATTTGAGATGTCCCGTTAGGGTGGGGGGATACAGCTCCATTCCTTCCCCCTCTCACACACTGTGCATCTAATCACGGTAGGGCGTTGAACTCCATTTGCACGGCAGACAATGGGCTCTGGCAGCGGTTCAAAGGCATTTCTAGCGAAGTGACTGAACAAGCTCACTGCTGGCGCAGGCAGCCGAGGATGCAGAGCGCCCCACTTTCCTCCCTTTCACTACTCAGGCTGCAGAGGCAGGTGCTGCACCATGGGCAGCCAGTTCTCCTTTTGTTCCTAGTGGCAAAGAGGATCAAGGAGGAAACCAAAAAGGTACCACTACCAAGAAACAGCAGCACCTAAACCCACATCAGTAAGGTGGAGGGAGGCGGGGAACGACGGGGGAAGAGGAGGGAGAGGAGGGGAGGCTGGCAGGCAGAGGGAGAGCAAGCGAGCAGGCAAAGGGGAAGAGGAGGAAAAGGGAGCCCACAGATAGCAGTGCCTGGCACCCTGACAGCTCGCTGCCAGAGTTCATATTCTGAAGCTGTCACAGGTTTATGGATGCCTCTAGACTGACAAACTGACAAGACGAGGGAAACTACCCTCAGAAAATGTATTCAGCAGCAGTAAATTGCTTCTCTTGCCCTAATGTGGCTTGCAGCTTCACTCAGGGAACTGATCCCACTTGGGGTGGTGCGGGAAATAAACCAACTCAACAGCAAATCAGCTATGTATATTCAGACACTATTATTGGAATCTGGAGACTGGAACAAATCTGCAGAGGGACAAATAAAAATTATCTTCCTGTGCACGACTAATAAAAAATTAACATGTTAAAAGAACAAATACATACATCTCAGATAATATTCTGCCCCTGTGTGAGCATTTTTTGTTGCAGTGGGGGGGGGGGCGGGCGCTAAACTGCTTTATATCCCTGAAAGCTTGGCACAAGAGGGGCTCTCTACTTGGAAACGTAGAAAATGGTGTCCAAGAGGAGTAGAGAGGCAGGCAGGAAAGGAGGTGCTTTTGACCACAGCAGTATACTCTGCTCTTTGAAGATGCAATGCCCTAAGCATGCTTAAAGTTGTATCCTTTTCCAGTCTGGGTTTAGGAGTAGAGGGTTTGCAGACAAGATGACACACTAGCACACATCTCTAGAGAAGTTATTTTAACAGGAGCTGACAGTGCACAGCAAACACATCTGTAATAAGACAAGTGAAGCTTTAATGCAATGGAATGTTGCAGGGTATTAGAGTGCGCTGAAAGAGGCCCAAACCTCCAAGAGTTATCAGGTGCTATCTCTGTTATAAAGTGAACAAAGTACCTCCTTAAAAATTTGGCCTTACAGTAAGAAGCTAAAAACTAAAACCAGACATATGGGTCAAATACCAGGCACTTAGGTTACCTACTATGACTTAATCTGCTTTTGCAGAATGCCCAGCTTTTCACAGTTAAACTGACCAGGTGGGTGCAGTAAGTACTGCCCCCAAGATATTTCCTACTGTCTCATTGCTTCAACAGGACAGAAAAAAAGCCCTGAAAGCTAAGGCAGAAAATGTTTTAAAATATTTATTAAGAGTAGATTATTTTTCTTTTGAATTAACAATAAAACTAATTCAGAATGGGCATAGTATTTTGTATTCTTTCTGTCCTACAATAGCATAATGATTTGCTTAGTGTTGTTTAATCCTAGAAGATACATTACAACAACATTACATTACAAAATCAAAGCAAATTCTTTATTCATTTATTTAATATGAAAACTGAAAAAAGCACTGAAGTCTTTCAGAAAGAAAAGCACAAAGACAAAGATATTTACTGCTAAGTGGTCAGTAAAAGACTAGGTACTGAGGGATAGGGATTACACACATGAAGCTGATGCTGCTGTACTAATCAATCAGCAAAAATGAAATGGATGTTGAGTACCTTTGAAAAATGGGGTTTCCACATGTAACAGAGGAGACAATTCTCTATTTCACCTCATTTAAAAACATCTTCTCACATATATGTCATGACACAATACAGCACTGCAAGTTTGCAAGCCTCTTTGTAAACTGCAGATGGATGATGCTGACAAAAATTTTCATAGAATCATAACCTAAATCCATTAAATTTTTTAGCTTCCAGATCCTGTCTATGCCAATAAACAAACCCTTTCCATTCAAGCTGCAGTATGCAAACAGCAGATGTTAGAAATCTCTCAATACTCCACTAATCAGAAAGATGACAGAAAATCCTGACTCCACACAACAAAGAACCAATTTTTAGAATAGGCAAGATTTTTATGATGAATTTTCACCATACTCTAAATGCATATTTCTCCCATCTCCAGTGTTTTATATAGATTCAGGTTTATTGAACACTTGTTGGTAATCTTTTCAAATCTATTAACTTAGAAAAAATTAGAAAGAATTGCTGCTCCATGTACAGGAAGACAATTAACTTTTACTCACTGCCTAGTCACAACTTCAGTATTTCTCTCAAAGGCTGGATTTCCTCTCCTCCGTCCTCCCTACCTAAACCTCCTGCCCTTTCCCACTCTGCCCCACCTCTCACTATTCCACAGTACACCCCAGATCAATGGCAAGTAGAGGGAAAAATTAGCTCAACTGATGTTAAGCATCACTTGGGGAAAGTATCTGAATTATGTCCTCATTCTAGCAGTGAGTTGTGGTGAGATTTCAGTGGTATTTGTCTTAACAGTTCAATCTTAACTACCCTGGCATGACACAACACTGTAGTTCTGCTCAGTATCACTTTGTGGTGATTGTCCCTGAAGAGCCCTGGAAATAGCAGGGGAAATGACAGGTGTTGCTCCCAGTCAAGAAACAGTCTCTACTGCTGTAAGGATAGTCTCTGCCCTTCCCAGTCATAACAATTGCAATAACCACATAGGTCTTTGAATAACCTGCCATTTGCTGTACCTGACATACAATGAGGCCTTTCTGACATCATTGCATGATTGTTATATTCACAACTCAGTGTGTATTTTAATCATCATAGTGACAGCAGAGGCATGACTGCACAGTTATACAACACCAGAGCAGAGGTTCTCCACCAAGACCAGCAGATACTTCTGAGGGGTCCAAGGAATGGTTACCAAGAAAATCAATCCAATCCTCAGAAGTTTTAACTCACTGTAAAGGAGTCATTTCTATTAGGCAATTTTTGTAGATCTGTGAATTAAAGCAGATTTAAAAAGTAATTTTTCTTAGGGTGATGCCCAGAAAAATGAAAACCAACTCTCCATTTCCTAGACTTTGTGCCAGATACAAGTCTGTCTTCTGTCACTGACTGAAATCACACGCCCACTGCAGCATTTCCAGACCAGCCAGTATCTTTCCTCTACTTCTAATACCAATAACCTGGAAAATACATCTGAAAATCAGAAGCAACTATTTAGAGAAAGAGAGATGCCTTTTAGTCTCTGTATCTTAAGAAAAGGGGCTTTGTTCTTGGTACCAGTTACATCATTAAAACTTGCGTGAGATGACAGTACAGGGAGCAAGCAACCTTTGATCTGTCCCATTAAGGAACTAGAAGATGTCAGGACCCTGAGGGCACCATCTGTCCTTGAAGGCACAGACTGGTCTCAAGTGGAACCTCCATGCATCCCTCTCTGAATCCTGATTTAAGCCCGAGTCCTGGCCCCCTGCTCTTTGCGCCTGAGCTTTGATGCAAGTGTACATGTCTGCAGCTCTGGCTTCATCTCCAGGACTCACTTAGGCTGTAGGTAGCTTGTCTCCTGGAAAGACCCCTCATAAATATGCTACAGCTTGTACCCAGTTCTGTCTTTGGCTGGGTCTCCTGGGTAGACTTTGGACCCATGCTGCTGGCTCTGCCTCCAGCCCTGACTTTTAAACTCCTGGATGGAACCTCATTGCTCCATCTTGCTTGGGACTGTCAACAGACCCTGTTACTAGCACCCAGCTCTGCCTGCCACGCTCACACCCTGTGGAACTGTGCCCCATCGGCGATGGCACTGCTGCACTGGGGACACCCCTTGCCTCCTGACTCGCCTCAGATCCCAGCCCTTGCTGTGCCCTGACAAGAGGCTGCTTCTTGAACAGGTTTAAAAAAAAAAAAAAAAAAAATCAATGGAAATAATATTCATCTCTTGTAACTGTCAATTGTACAGGTCTTTTCTGGGAAGCCCTCCAAGTTGTCCATAATCACAACCTAAGTTGATTTCTGAGGCCTTTAAGCATGGCCTCCAGACAAATCTTGGCAGTTTGGTGGGGGCCTTTAATGCCAGATACAGTAAATATAATCTGAGAGACTAACAGAGTTTTGTAATATATAAGCACATGAATCACTCTGTGGAAGAAAGTGAAAGAAAGGAAGGACAGGTGTTTGAATTTATAGGCGAAAACCTAATGGTAATATGTTACTTTTCCTCTTCCACATTAAGGTAGGAAAAAAAGCTCTTGATATATTGAACATAGCATTCCCCAACCATAGTATTGTATTCATTTAAAATGCATGGTGAGAAGAGTGAAAAGGGTCAGAGTTAAACCATTCAGTTGACAAATAGATGACACATTCATAAGAGAGGAACATGCCCCTGCCAAAGCACCCTGAGTCATGTCCTTCTGCTTTGTAATTAATTTTTTGTCTCTGTTCAGCTGTGCTCACATTTCTTATCTCACAAAAGATCTCTAAAGCCCACTTGGGGACAAAGTAAGCTTAAACGGAGGAAAGGCTAACAAGGTTAGTAAGTGTTGCTATGCAGATTGCTACCCTTACAGTCTTTACTCCACTTACTAGCACCTACAATTTCAGATAGATATTTCATTTTTGTACTCATCTTTAATAGTCAACAGGCTCATCTTCAGCAACTGCCAATCCTTAAAAATTATTTTAAAAGTAGCTGGCAAAAATCCACCACTAATGTGCCAGCTCTCTTGAACTTCAGTCCAATAAAGTAATTAAAATGTTTAAGACCAAATCCTGTCCAAGCAGTAGAATTCACCTCTCTTGCATAAATGTGGCATGATGCCATGAAGACACACCATTTTAGTAAACTAGCATACTTCTGGAGATGTTTCAATGACAGGACCTCACTGACACAATTAGGTCAATTCCAAGTTTCAGAAGAACTGGTTCCTGTAAGCTGTTCCAGACATGGAGATGAAGAACTGGTGATTGCAAAGAAATACCTGGCAGACAAATCCTTATTAGAACCAACTGACAAAACAGACACAATTAGGAAGCAGGAAAAGATACAATATAATGAAAGAGAAAAGGATTTATTTGTCCCTCTATTCCTACTACAACTGAACAGAGTTGAAATATCTCACAGGAAAACAACAGTTTCTAGGAACAGAAAGGCTGCTTGAAAAGTAAGCCACAGGCATATTGTGGCTCACTCTTTTTCTGTAACTTAACTGTGGGATGTCGCTGGCATAGGCAGGAAACATTGAAACATTATCAAGCAATGAATAAGTATAGCTAAGGATGATCTAATCATATGTTAGCACAAGGAAAGTCTAAAATTCAACTTTTAAATTAGTAACAATAACTTGAAGTTTTCAATAATTCTGCTTTCATGTACAGAAATGGGTTCTGCATGGCCAACCTGGCTGTATATTGTATCTGTATGGTCCCATTTCCATCTGCTAGAATTTCTACATTTTTGCTGTCTTTCTCCATTTCCTAGACTTTGTGCCAATGAAATCAAAGGTGCAGTAGCAATTTACTGTGGCTATACCTGAAATCTAACACTGTTCTCCCTTTGCTGCTCTAGCCATGTCACACATACATTAACATTAATAGAATATATGAAGCATTCCATTGGTATTTTCACTCTTTCACTTTTAAATATTTATCAATTTCACATGTGAAAATTACACCAAATGTCTCTGGAATTATACCGCTATTCAAGCCGCAGAATGCTAATATGGTAATTACACTCATTCTACTCCATCACAAATTTTTGTTTATTCTGTTTATACTGGACTTTGTAGAAGTAGCCCTAGATCCACTTTACTCTTCACAGGCACAAAAACCTTTATCATGCATTTCAAGTTATTTTTGTTCCTTTACTAGTCTCTGCAAATCTGATAAAAACTTCACTGGAGACAAGATTCATTATTCTGGAATGAGCTATAGGGGCACACCAACTGCACAGGTCCCAGCTTCAAAATCCCTTTATTCAACCAATGCCTAAGGAGTTCTGTCTGTGTGTCTCTAGAAAACTCAGGGTTAGGTTTCAGAGAAAGCATAGAGCTGCAGTGTGAGTGGGGCTGGGAAAAGGCTGCCAAAAGAAACTGGGAGCTGAGTGGAGATCAGCCCTGGGAGAAATCTTCCATTTGGGAAAAAGTATCAGAGCCCTTGCAGGAAAATTAGGGTTAAAGTTCAGCTTCTGGTTGACAAAAAGGGATTTAGAGCTGTAGCATGTGTAGGGCAAAGAGCCCAAAGTCCTTATTTCATCATGCCCCACTTTCCTCACTACCTCATCTTCCTTGCACTGGAACTCAGCACTGAGCACTAGCTCCTGCAATTGCCTTCTTATAAATCCAATCTACCTGCATAAGTCGAGTCTTTCCATCTCCCCTTTTCTGCCCTCTGATTTTCTGCACAGCTGAAGCCATAATGGTCTGCTCATTCTAAGCAACTTGAGAAATCCGTGTGAACACTCCTAAGGCATTAGAAAGTATTTCAACCAGATTTGCTCAGCACACATCCAAAACTAAATAATCTCTGTTCTTTCCAAGCAAAGTATCTAGGAATCTTTCACTGGACCACGTCATCCCCTCTTCTACTGCACTGAGTGGAGGAACTTCCACTCAACATAGGATTGGCATTTTTGCAAGTATAGTGGCACCTGAAAATCATAAATATCACAGGAGCCTGGAATCTCTGCATCCTGGCAGAACCCAGGACAGTGCCTTTTTTGCTACATTAGAGTACAGAATTCAAACATATGTACTAAATAAACTCAAAAAGAATTACCTTCCCTCACTATTCATCCAGACAGAAGTGAGGCAGGGGGGTGAGGGGAAGCAGGACTCCTTCCCTTCAGCATAGGATTTGGACAAATTCAGTATTTCTATTTTTATTTTTTAATTACATTTATGATATTTCCTGTGGGTGTAAGTCATGAATGCAGTTCCAGTACGCTGGGAGCAATGTAAATATAGTCATTCCCAAAGGGATCTTACAGCTGTTATGCATGGGTCAGAGATTCTGTGAAATGCAAAATCTGAAACTTTAAAAGCTTTTTAGCCCACATCCTTCCCATTCCATTTCAAAGGCAGAGTTAATGGTTACTGAACAACATTGCCCCAAATTCTGCCCGCAAGGTATGGAAATAATAACCCCATATAAATAAAGTAATATTTAGCACTAAGTAACCACTCAGTTCTATCACATTCCAGAACTGCAAAGGAAATTGCTTTCTGATCCAAATTAACTCATCTGCCACTTCATGCTGACAGCTGTACAACTGAAGACAAGACACATGAAATTGTTTCCTCTGCAAATCTTTCTAAAGAGAAGGAGTGCAACCCCACACTGCAGCATAAAAGCCTACTCTCCTACTACCTAATTTCTTGCTCTTATTTTGACATGAGACCACTCAAAAATACTTAAGCTCTTCCCTCTTACCAAATCTGGATTTGTCAGCCCATGAAAATGCAAAAGATTTTGCACTTACCTCTGATCACAGTCTGGTGAAGGAAAAATAGTCGTCAGCTGCTTCATTCAGGAACAAGGTTCTGTTTTAAAACAAAAAAGAGACAAGACTTCAAACAATGTTTCTCCCTCTCTCTCTCCCCCCTAATGTCAGCCTTCAGCAGTGTTGGTAAACATTTACTTAGCAGGAGCACCTTCGCTCTCCACAACCAAGGTAATGATTACATTACACTAAACATGGCAGGAGGACAGACTGAGGCCATGACAACAGCCTTGTTGGCACTGACTAGAGGATGACGTAGGGTTGCACTGCAGCAAGCTCGATTGTGCAAGAGTGAGAAAGAGCGGGGCAAGATGAGAAATGACAAGTGTACGGGAAAAAACCTCCAACCAACAAACCAGGAACCTGGATTTTGAACCTCAAAGTTAAAAAGAAAGTTCACAGAACAAGGAAATGCAGTATGAGCTGAGAGAACTAGAAGCACCAGCACAATTCTAATGGGATTTCTCACACCTGTTCATTAGCATCATTGCCTTTGAAACAGCCAACAAAGCAAACTATAAGATGTTGCCTTCTTTTGTCTTGGCCACAGCTAAATCAGTGATGTAAAATTTCAGTGGTGTAGCCTATTGCCAAAGCCTTTACAAGAGTCAGGACCATTAAGGTATGCTGTGAAACAAAAACAAACGACCGAAGGATGGAATTACACCCTCCTCCACCCCTCTACCTGGCTAGTGATCACACAGATGGAAGTACTTTGTGAACCTAACTTGCCAGGGAGAGTATCTCAGAGTCATCAAAACCCCAAAAGTAAAATGTGATTTTAGTATACCTGTTGGACAGTCTTGAAAGGCAGCTCCTTCACATCAGCTGTGCCTCAATATGCAACTATTTCTCCTGTAGCTTTCCAGCTTACACAGACCCTGATTCAGCAAAAACCCTGACCTTTGAGTTTCCAATAATCTTTAATACATGTACAGCCAATTAGTAAACAAATTAGAACCACACTTGCTCTACCCATAAATATAAACAAGTGCACCCAGCTCCCTGCCTTCCTCACCAAGTTACAAGACCAAAAGTTTCTTTTTTCCTTTTTCCTGGTTAGATAAGGATTAGTTTGGAAAAAAGCACCGATGATTCCTCAGGACACAATTTTCCTCTTTTCTTTTGATCCATAATTCTTATGTTTCTTCACTAAATAGTTTGAGAAGGCAGACTAAGAAGCCCTGCACGCTTGGCCTCCACAGATTCCAAAACAACAGGGTAACCATCAGAACAGCCAAATGCAACTGTAAAACACTAAACTAAAAAAAGAGATGAATCTTTGATGTCACTGTAAGAAGAGCAGACAACTAAAGAAATGTTTTTCACAGAACTGTGACAATCCAGCAAATACAATTGAGAAAAACAATCAAATTAGGAGGCCAATTATTAGCAGAATTTGTATGATGGCAGTAGGTAAGACACATACCCACTACAACCTCATGGTAGTTGGTAAGACCCACACACAAACAGATACACCAACACAAATCATTTATTGAAAGTTTCCCATAGGGACTGTATTCCCATAGCGTTCCCTGTGTTTCACTGCAAAATATCTTGCACTATCTCGAGCTCTCTGATATAAACTATGGAAAAAGTGGTGACATGGAACAAGATGGAGTGTCACTCTGATCTAGCTGGATTTACTTTCCAGAATACAGAAGACTTGAAAAAAACCAAAAGGATTAGCAGATAGCAAATGCAGGGGAGACACCCAAAGACAAACACAAGTTTCAGATAACTTTGTCTTCAGCTTTAAAATATGCAACTTGCTCCTACTTACAGAAACTTGGAAACAGTTACAGCAATGAGGTAAAGAAACTGCTCCAACCAATACAAGTGGAAAAGCAAAACAGCAAGGCAAGAAGGGAGACTGAATTTAACACCAGCTGAATGGGGTAACAAGGAATTTAAACTGATTGCAATAACTGGTAAGTTGCCAGTTGATGAAACACAAAAACCAGAGCACTATTATCAAGCTGATAGATTTTTCTCTCAGTAGAATATGACTGGAATTGGCCAGATCTGACTTCACTGCAAGATTTATTTTAAAGAGCCTTAAATTAAAGGAGTGGTTTAAAGCAACACTAAAGGTATGACACTTGTGTCATTTCCACAGAAAGCCAAGTGATGTGACAACAAACTTGCCTAACAATTTCCCGTTTCCCTCCTGCATACATACTCTTTTGCCTGTGCTGTGCATGAGAAGTAAACAGATTCGTACATTTGGAAAGCCCTCACCACAAAGTGTACATTACCACCATTATCAACAGCTGCTTAATATCACCTCCCAAATGCTTAACAGAGAAGGCAACATTGCATTTCATCTCTAGGCATCAAAGCATTTACTAATGGAAATGAAACTCTGCCTAGCACAGAATTAAGTGATGTTGGAATGATGTCATTAACTCTATAAGCATTATATCTTTTCCCATGTTTGTACTTACATTCAAATTCACCAGCCATAATAGTAGAGTGGGAAAGCTCAGGAGCTTGTGCACCGGCCATGCAGGCTTCTGCAGGAGCTCCTGTTAGTCAGGGTGCATACCCTATGGAGACTCAGTAAGCAGTGACATTTGCATTGCATTGCATTTATTTCTTCAAACACCAGTCACACTGGAAGTTTCACTTTACTTTTTACACCAGAATAAAGGCCAAACTTCAGTGTAACAGATGTTGTCTGGAAATCCCAGGATACATATGAGAGCCTGCGTGTGGTCCCCTCCACCATTATGAAATAAAACAGCTTTCAGGAAAATGAGAAGGGTGCTTAGTTTTTTTAAGCATAAAAACCTTAATACAACAGGGTCCACTTAGTCAGAAGAACAGTATTCACACGAGAGCCCAACCAAGCAGAACTAGTTTCCCATGAAGATCTTATCCTCTGGTCTGCGCAAACAATCCAAGTCACACTAGACAGACAACAGTTCTGTATGTGTCTGTAGTAATTACAGCAAAGAAACATGACTGCCCCTAGTTTAAAAATAATAATTTTAGAAGTTCAAATCAGCAGCACAGTGAGAAGAGGGACACCAATATGAACAGAGGGATGGATCACTTCTCCTATGAGGAAAGGCTGAGAGAATTGGGATTGTTCAGCCTGGAAAAGAGGAGACTTTGGGGTGACCTAAATTCAGCCTTCCAGTACCTGAAAGGTGTCTATAAGAAATATGGAGAGAGACTATTTACAAGGGCCTGTAGTGACAGGACAAGGTGGAATGGTTTCAAACTGAAAGAGGGTAGGCTCAGATTAGATATAAGGAATAAATTCTTTAACATGGGGGTGGTGAGGCACTGGCACAGGTTGCTGGGGATGTCCCATTACTGGAAGTGTTCAAGGCCTGGTTGGATAGGGCTCTGAGCACCCTCATCTAGCGAAATGTGTCCCTGCCCAAGGCAGGGAGGTTAGAACAAGATAATCTTTGAGGTCCCTTCCAGTCCAAGCCATTCTGTGATAGTTCCTTTATGGCTCATTCATGTGCATCCAGCAGAACTGGTCTGAGAAGGGAAATGGTTTCTGAGACATGGTGAAGCTCTTAAGTGAACTCATGTTTCTGATAAGAGAAAGCAGTCTAATATTCAATGTTCTAGAACTGATCTCGAATTCCTCCCTTCCCTCTTGTATGATGGGTTGTCTTCAACATAATTCACCAGCAAATCTTCCACAACAGAAGAAAAAAGTGGAACCATCTGACAAAGAGAAGCATCAAGGTCACAGCACCGAGCCTGCCAGAGTTCAAGAAGCATTTTAACAATGGTCTCAGGCACAGGGTGTGCTTCTTGGGACTGTCCTGCGCAAGCCAGGAGTTGGACTTCGCTGATCCTTGTGGATTCCTTCCAACTCAGGACATTCTACGGTTCTATGATAGATTAGATAGATAGACAAATAGATCGATCTATGGTATGATAATGTAAAGCAAACAGCTTAGCATGGTTTATCCTTCATTCAGTGCCCTGCTTCAGATCTTGCATGTCCTTATGTGGCATCACCTTGTCTGCACACAAAGGAAAAAATTTTTCCCTATAAGCCTATTCATGGCATGGAGAGCAGGTGGTCCAGGCCCTGTCTGCCATCAGCATGACTGTGCTTGCTTGTAGTTGTGCTGTTCTGAGATGCCCATGACCCTGACTACTGCAGCAGCTTACTTTTCAGAAAGGCCAATGCAAGCAGTGAAGTGTTAAAAGACTAATGCTATCTGCCTTTGCCTCTGTCCTTTTCTGTCCTGCTATCACAGCCAGCTGTATGCTTCCCAACAAGCAAAAAAGTAAACCCACTGCAGGCAAGGTAGTGGGGAAAATGCTATCAAGTAACCCTCTTCCCAATGCTGCACCCTAGCAGCTAAAAATCAAGCCATCTTTGTGAGAAGAAATTTGTAAAGAAAGGGGGAATGGCTACATTAGGGAAAGATCTTGCCTAGCTCTCTTCTGCCATGTGGGTAGGAAGGAAATAGTCTCCTCAGCTGATTAAGCTACAATTCTCTCTCCCTCCCTACCCCCACCCTTTGTTTCTGACTGTTCCTCAATGAGCAAAGAAGGGCCTTGAAGAAGGAACAATTATGATTTATGTATTAGACAGATACATCTTGAAAGGCTGTCAGTTTCCATCCTGCCACAGAGCCACTGCTTCTGACAGCAATGCTGTAATTAAGTTGATAGCACTGAGCATTCTCTGAATTACTGGGTTAAAGTAGTAAAGCACTGTATTTAAACCTTTCACCCCCATTCAGATAATTTAAACCATTCTGCTAACAGCTTGTTTAGGCATTCTAAATTAAGAGCTCCCAAAAGAACTAAAGAAACCTAGTTTCATACTAGTCCTTCCCCAGTCTTAATAAACCATGGCTCACATAGTCAAAGCAAAGACTTATCCCTCTGCACCAATCACAAAGCCATTGTTATCTTAAGGAAAACAGCATTTTGAAAAAAAAAGCAAGCAAATAACTAGATTAATGACAGGCCATCATGTGTTAGGTTTCCAGACAGCTCAAAAACACGTAGGTGCCCAAATCCCACAGGAAGGAACCTAATGTCAGCAGAAGGCGATGTAAAGGCTTTGTGCCCAAATGACGACTTCAGCTATCACAGATAATTTCAAGAGGAAGAGAATAATTTGTTTCTCTCATTTTATTCCTCTGTTAAATAAAGAAAATTAAGTCAGAAGCCTGCTGACTTTACGTTTTTCCTTTATCACTATCAGTATTTGATCTGGACAGTGTTGTCTCTTCAATCTCCTTATGCCTACTTTTATCTCTGTCTTTTAACATAAAGTGAAGTGCACTCTATGTTGCAATGGAGATTCCTCTAATATCTACAATGATGTCAGGAAAAACAAAGTAAACGGTTCCTCACTTAACTCCACAAATGTAATTATATGAATCTGCAATTCTAAGCTATGATTCACTCCCACTAAGAAACTAACTAAAACTAAAATTAACATTGTTCATTTTCTTAAAAAGGGGGAAACCAATAAAGAAAAAATCTATACCCAAATAAAAAGTATAAAACACATTTGGTATGACAGTTAAGACATGCTGCAGAAAATAAAATAGAGTTTTGCCCATAACTCCATTCAATTCTGCTGTTTAAACAACTTCCTTTGTATGCACTTTGACGTTCGCAGTAGTAACTTGCAAGATGCCCAATAAGTGGCCATAGCACTGCGGGCTGGACAGAAAAGATACACAATGAGAAGAGACATTCACTCCAATAAAGCACGTAAAAGTTACAGATACTGGGCTTCATGCAGCACAATGTAAAAGAATAAATCTTGAAATATCTTCAAATATGTTAAAGTTGAACTACGACAGGACAAGACTCGTTAGCAAAATGGCTGGATCTACACCTGTTTGATTTGCATACATGTAACAGAGAAAAGAGGTAAAAATAATTCACATTTTCAGGGGAGTGAAGGGAAAAAAGAAATCAAAACTTCCTACTCAATCACTTTTTAGATGCATGCTTAATGTTCAGCCTCAAATTCAGCTTAGCCAATGCTCAGAAACAGACATGGATCTTCGGGATCTTCCCCACACTTCACATATGATAGCTTTCCTCCTCTTTCCACACAGTTTTCTCAAGCTCTGCTCCTCACTGCTGCTACCTTCCCAAAAGCCTCAATACCGGGTCACTGATGACACAGACTGCAGGTGCAGTCAGCTGGTGAGGAATACACAAATGCTGAACAGACTGTTCCCTCCTCCCTGGGGGCTCCCAAGTGTCACCGAGGTCAGCAATATAAATGCTCAAACCACCAGCAAACCTTCCTATGAATGGAAAGAGATACCCGATCCACAGAAGTCTCCACTACCATACCAACTGTTTTGGAAGTATATTTAAATACACTATTTTACTCTGAATGCCATCTCTCTTCCTTTATGTTTTCTGGGATGCAGAGGTAAAACAATCTGATGCACAAACCCATTTTGAAAGACTAAAAATTATGCAGATGCTGGACCTTTTTGCTCATTATGCCAGGGGGAAAAAAAAAAAAAAATCTTTGCATAAACCAGTAATTTTCTTTCTCCTTCTTTGTCATGAGCCAACAACACAGATTTATGGCTACTGAGAGAGCAGGGCCAGAACAATATTGAGGAGAGCAGTATCAATTTTTTTAATGCTGCAGGTGCAAGGACCAGGCCACATCCTTTCACTTGGTCTTTTGAAGTCAACAAATCTGACTCTGGTTGAACTGTCAGAAGAATGGCATCTGAAAAAAGGTACACATGATCAACCAACACGAGTTCAAGGAACACCATAAATACTTCGAGATTAGTACCCAAAAAAGCCTGCAGATTCTCTAAGACACTGGGTTACGAATGGGGAGAAGAGTCAATACCTACAGACTAACTCATGGAACCGCAACTAAAGCAGCTCTGTGCGGCATTGTTTGAGAGGCACTGACCCAGAAAAGCACTAAAGCAAAGCTGTACATAACACTCCCAATGCAAGCAGCACTCAGCTCTGTACTCTGCTGCTGGACGGGAAACACTGCACAGAGTTCCACGATCTCAAAGTTCACAGGAACAGCTAAGGGAGCTTTGGTGTTTGCAATGAAATGAAAATTTCCGCTTCCCTTCTTAATTTCCTTTCATTCCTTAAGTTAAAAGCTCTCTGCTGCCATCCTTCTTTCTCTTCACGTCTTATTCTAGTGTGATTTTACCCTTATTCTAAAGTGATTCTGAGTCAATCAGTGATTAAATTCCCTGTGTTTTCATGCAAACATCTGCCTTTCCTGGCTTCACTGGAACATCAGCAAAGGGCTCCCTCCCTCTCCTCTCTTATCCCAAGACATTGAGGCACACACAACTTTGCTGGAGCATCATTTCAGAATAAGGCCACACTTGTATTTTTAAGAGAGGCATCCAGCCAGCTGGAGGTTTCTTTATGGCTTCACTAAGTGCAAAGCCTTTTAGACTTGTAGATTGAGCCAAAACCTTGACCTACCATGCCCTTGTGGGACCAACAACATTCTTCCACTACTAGAGAAATAAAATACATGAACTGTCAGTTTGGAGAATGCTTCAGGCACATGGTGTGACTCCTGGTGTGTCCTGTACAGGGCCAGGAGTTGGACTCAACACTCACGATGTATCAGTCCCTTCCAATACAGCATATTCTATAGTTCTAAGATTCTATGAAAAAAGCACGTGACATGGCAAGTGAATATTACCACCACAGACTACTATCAATGTTTCAGTAGTTAAAACACAGCAGGGTGTGGTGTGTAGGACAATTTTTTTTAAGACTTTGAACCAATTCTTCTCCATTTTAAGGCAGGTAGGAAAAGTATTCAAAAGCAGAAGATTTGGCTCAAGTTTTATTCACATGCCAGTGTAAGAATCTTACCAAACACTTGTCACAACCATCTGAAGTGTTTCCACATAATTAAAAAAACACAGAGTTGGGATTTAAATTTATATTGCATCAGTATTTGCACACACATTTAAAGATATAAACACCATGCTGTACAGTATTATAGTAATTTTTTGGCATAGAACTGTCTAAGCATTACACATGAATCATAGCAAAGGGTTGGGATTTTTTAATAATAGTAAAAACTTCTTTCCCCTTTGGGACCCAGCCATAATGCATTCTTATCTCTGTAATAACACAGATTTTCATCTCACTAATCTTCTCCTATCCTCAATACAAAAAGAGAATTTGCAAAGTGGATGACTAACCAAACCCCTTTCAGTTAAGCCTCACTCTGCTTAGGTGTTTTGACACTCCTAAGCTATATTTTTCTACTCATTTTTTGAAAATGCACGTTCCTTTTGTTTCAACAGATTTACAATACACAAAGTCAGAGACAATGCCCTGAGTTACCTCATAAATCAGCAAAAACATCAGGGGAAACTGTCTTTTCCATCCTAGCAGTGCAAACAGAAATTCTTCTTGTCCAGCCTTACTTAACAGACCATCATGCTGGTGAACTGCATAACCCTTGCACTGTGTCCTGAACACATCCATGCTCCCATGGATCCAGGCAGCAGCAGATTACAAGGCTTTTCATGGGAAAGTTTTTTCTCATTCTTTCGCTTCAGCTTAACTACCAGTCTAACTTGAATTGTATAACTAACACCAAACAACAGTGAAATAATTTCCCAAGTACCAACACTCAAACCAGTTGGTACTTTAAACCACCATTTTCTCCAGGCAAAGGCTCTAGGACCTCACCCTCACCAAGCCTCAAGTGTGACTCAAATGTCAAAGAAAAAGAGAGCTATTTAAACACAATAGCATTTAACTCTTCTGTCAACAGAACAATAACAGAACTCTCCTCTAAAACAGGCCAAATACAATTTTTCTAATCTACAGGACAGCAAAACTGAGGAAGAGAGCACAAACTTGGACACTTACTGTACCAGCAGCAGAATCAGGAACGTGAGGTCACAGGAACAGAGTTCACAGGCCCCTAACCACTGCCTTTTTGCCTCTGGAGCACTAGTCTGAGTCCAGCAAGAGCACTCTGCTCATTTTCTGCCTCACATGGAACACAGGCCGGACTGTGCACACTCTGAGGCTCCTGGCATAGATAGGGCTGGGTCTACAGTGCTCTTAGGGTTGTACCTTCCAGGTGTTATCCTATGTCACCACAAACAGTAAATATCCAAAATTCAATACAGGTCACCTTCAAGGGTTTACCAAAGGAAAAAGGCAGTCATTTGATTAAAAAAAAAACCCTTTCCACTAAAAATCACAGTTCCTTCCTTTTTTCCTAGCACCTTCTTGCCCATTCCAGCTCACCCCTCAGTTTATTACATTTTCCCTACCAAAGAACATCCCACGTTGCATCACAAAATTTAGGAAAAAATTTTTTCAGCAGTAAGAAGACTGATACCTTCTTACCCAGGAGAGCATGAATAGTTCTAACAAAATCAGATTTTAGAAGTTATCAGAGCCATCTCTTCCCCTTTTCAATGGCAGCTGGATGACAGCTTTCTGCCCCTTTTGCTACCTTTCTAATCTTTGCTGGACTCAAGCTAATAAGCTTCTCATTAATGAAATGACTATGCCAAGGTACTGGCAGATGGTCCTGCGTTCCAAGTACATATTCCCATTCCCTCCCTCCCTCCCAGAAGTCCTAATCTATACACAGTGTAATCGCCACAAAAACATATGCTCGCTGACAAAAAGCTTCCCCTCCATTATCTCTGTACTCTAGGGGATTGCCCCCGAAACCTCAGCAACACAAAGCAACTCCCTTTCTACTCATGTCTCAGTTTCCTATATGCCTGAAAACACATTCATGAGGTCCTGCTTGAAGTACCTGTACAAGGCTTAAAATTCATGCTAATCTCTCCATATATATATATACACTGTCCATGTGGTAGTCCATCACTAAGCAAAATGCACATACACAAATATATACATAATCTAAAAAAAGTAATATATAACTGATATTTCATATGTGCAACACTTTGTTACTGCTTTATTTACAGGTCTCTGTAACAGTACATGAGATGAAAAGCCATATATTGTAATTTATTACATTGGTTACCAGCAAATCTCTTGAGCAACGCTTCCATTTAAATGCTGAGTCAGTCACTAATCAGGTATCTCATATATCTTAAAATAATCTGTTTGTTTCATCTGCTGCCTCCCTCTTCCCCATCAATTTAATCAGATTATTGTGACTGATGAATTCATTAATACGGTCATTGCATCCTGAGAGCAGAGCAACTTCTACAGATAAAGTTTCAGGAGGGAGATCTCCCTTTTGCACACACAGATAGTTATGAGCAGAGGAATACATTAACACTATCAGTTTCCCCTGTGTGAGAAGGGCTGCACAAAGGTTATTTCTAGATGCTCAGGGCTACTGTGGCTGGCTCTGTTGGAGCTCCTCAGAGAAGGCTGCGGTTATAGTGGGCACAGACAGGACACCATAATGTCAAGGGTTGTTTTAGCTCTCCAAATTGACTCAATCTCCTGAAAAATCATTTCTCTACAGAGGAGGGGAAAATTTCACTGTCAGTTCCTCTCTGTATTTAATCCCAACAGTACTGAACAGCTTTTCCACACTGCAGATAGCGAAAAATACTAACAGAAAGTAGAAAAGCTTTCCTTTAATCTTGGCCACCTGCTTTTCAACTCCAAGTTGAAAATCTTCAAAGTAAGACCTTTCCTCATACCTCCCAACACCTTAAGACACTGATTGTTGTAGGGAATATCTTCAGCTTAGTAACTCTGAAACTATCTACCTTACAAAAGGTGAAAGAGTTAAAAAGCTTGTTCATTTTTGACTGAAACAGAATACAAGAGGTCAAGTGCAGGCAACGGTGGACAGGAAAAAAAGAGTAAGAAATATTATTCAGCCAGCAGTAAAAATAAGATAATTATGCTTTTGCAGCTATTGTCATTCAAAAACAAGCCAAAACACTTTGATAGCACACTTTCCCAATCCTCCCAGACAGTAAATGAAAGGAAAAAAGAAAGGAATTTGACACTTACCAGGAACAACAGTAACTACAGAAAAGCATGCAACCACACACTGCTCAAGTTCCCAGGAGCTGTGACCACTTGAGGATAATATAAATGATCTCCACCTGCGCTTACTAGTTGGCTGAAATTGTATTCACTCTGCCTAGAGCTGTAACTTTATATCTTTCTAAAAACATCATAAACCAGATGAAAAACACATGACTTAAAGACACGGTAAGACACCAAATTCCTAATGAAAAAACCTAGTCTCTACCTGTTGCTGTCTGCCAGAGCCACACCCAAGATGATACTGGACATTTGAGGATCAAAAAGGCTTTTGGTGAGCACTTGCCAAGTGGAGAATTTGGATGAGTATTGCTTTGGGAGAACAGCCAGCCTGGTAAACAGTGACAAGCAAACAGGAAATGCTACTCGTTGCAGGCAGAAATGCACATCAGGCTTCCAGAAACTAACAGCAACTAACCACACCATACATAATTAAAGCAATTTATTACAGTTATGTGGCTTCATACATTTGGAAATGCATTTCCCCATTTTTAGTCTCAGAGTTGTGTGCTTATTCATGAAAACTGAATGGAAATACGTAAACAGTTTTGAAAATTCAAGAAGAAAGTGTAAGAATGGGACATTTGATATGGCATTATCTTGCAAATGTCTCCAGATTCCTCTCTGGTCACTGTGTGGGCAGCACATTCCCAGGACAGAGAGCTGGGTGGGCGGGAGAATGGGACTATAAAGCTATTCATGAACTGAATTTCATCTTTTCCCGCTGAGGTTCATTAGGGCCCTACTGGAGCATGGGGAAGAGGGAGGGGAGGGCTGGCTCCCTCAGGAAGCTCAGGAACACCGAGCCTGACACCCCACGCGTTGGAGGAGGCCGTGCCAAGGGAGCCCCCTCTGCCCACACAGAGCCTTTTAATTATTCTGCTCGGGCTGCTGGGCCGCTTTACAATCTCTCATTTGGATGTACAATACGCAATCATTCAAGAGGAAAGTTAATCCATGACAATGAAGTCCTTACAAAACAGGCAGCCCTTTCCCCAGCCCCCACATAAATGAAAATGAATGTTGCATGCCTTGATCACCTAGTCTTTCCCTGACCCCAGCACAGCTCAGGGATGTAGGGAACAGCTCCCTGAACCAAATGAACCGAAGAGGACAGCACAGACCCTGCACGTGCTGCTGTGCTGGCAAATGAGGCCGATGGGCACCCAATGTGGGTGGAATCAGGTCTCCACATATGTCATCGTTGACCATGCTGCTGCAAACACAGGAACCGGCCTACATCGTCCTGCTACAGCCAGCATCAGGAAATGCCCCAGCACAGAGCACAGTAATTTTGTCTACTTAGGACACTGGTAGTAATAGAAATGCAAATCTCCTGCTTACTAGGAAAGGACTCTGCTCACTGTTTGCCTCTTGACTATTCTCTCTGCCAGAAGATCCTCCTTTTCCGCCATTCATGAGTACCCTTTGTAGAAGAGGGCAGCTCTATAACCAAGGCAACATGAGAAAGCAAGACCTGTCTGGAGCTCTGAAGACAGGCATAGATTTTGAAGCTGTGATATGGAAATAATGGAATTGCTGACAAGGGGATGATGAGCCCCCAGTACTTAACAGCTACTAGTACACACTTGCCTATGTACAGAACAGCACTGAATAGTGCCCACAAGGTAGGGGGTAAAGGAAAAAGGTAGGGGAAACACAGCTGGAGAATCCAGATAGCTGGTTTATCTGTACAGCCCATCATTACTCCAGGTACCACTCACAGCAGAGGGACATGGAAATGACAGGCTGTGAAACAGCCCTGACCCCTTTAAAAATGTTCTCCCTGTGAGAGACACAAGATGCATTCATACATGGTAGACTGTAAAAATGGCAAAAGTATGCGTTTGGGGTCTTCTGAGTTCAGGGTTAATTTCTGTCCCATTTTTAGACCAGCAACATCTGGGGCTCAAGAGGCTGATGTGGGATGAAGAATTGGACAAAAGAGAGAGAAAATTACTCAGCCATGTAAGAAGAGAATGACCTAACAAGCAAAACTGAAATGAAGTAGAATGACAGAAGTCAATAGGCTACAATTACAGTGTGCTGCAAACCAGAGTACATCACACTAATGAGGTAGGAAAAGATTTGTCATATGTGGAGGATTACATAGAGCCTAATAAGAATATTCTTTACTAGGAGAAAAACAGAATCTAATTCACATGGAAACAACTTTCATATCATACAGATCACAGCACAAAATGCAGAAAACAAATTCAGAAAAAATGGCACATAACACTGACGTAAAGCAAGCTGTTTGATAAAATCATAATACTGGTGAACAGAAAATACATCTATTTGAACAAATCAAACATAACAGTAGGAAAAGATCTGAAAGATTTGAAGTCGCAAAGCTGTATTCTAAAGATGCAGAGATGGTGGTGCAGTGAGTTTTTCATTAATAAACCTGACTTCTGTAGCTTGCAAATGAGTTCAAATGAAGGATTTGAGATTTTGTACTGCATCCACAGAGCATACAAAACAGCTAGCACCTGACCTGTAATGAGGACTCTATGCATTTTGGAAATACAAACTGCCATCCAAACAACAATTTCATATATACATACACATGTATGTGCGTCCCTCTCAGAATAATTAAGTAGAAGAAACATGATGACATGTTATATTTAAGCAAAGTACTAAACAGTGAAAATTGTAACCCCTCATACTTCCTGATGAACAGGGTCACAAATAAATTGCTAATTCAAAAAAAAAAGAAAAGCTGGACACCTTCATGAAGGCACACTGTGTGCTCAACAAGTAGTGACAATAAAAAATGACGTAAAAATACAAATTAAGTTACATTAAGATGAATAAAAAACTAAATGTTGAGCCATACAAGAACTAACACGCTTTCTAGTGTGAGACACTGTTCAGTTCTCATCACTTGATCCTAAAACAACAGAAAAACATTGAAGTAATGGATTGAAATTGCTAATTAAGAAACATAAAAGCCATCTAAAGTCTGTTGGTTTTCTACTCTTTTTTTTTCCTCTAAGTCCAACAAAAGGTTTAAGAAGCACATAAAAAAAAAATCCAAAACAGTCAAGAGGGGAGGCTAGACAGATTAAGAACTATTAATTTAGTTTCCTAATAAAAGAACAAGGGAATACATAATGAAACTCTGGGGCAAAAATGCGGATAATTTGAGTTCTACAGTTTCACATCACACACAATTATCCTGTAGTGCTTACTTGGGCATTTCACTCATGTTAAGAATATTACAAAATATTAATATTTGTAGTAAGAATATCTGAATTAATAACAATAAACATCAACCAGAAAACACAGAAACACACTGTTTTCAAGGAAAACTGTAACAGTAAATATCTAGGAGAAGTGTAATATAATACTCTTCTACACAAGTTTTTTCCTAAACAGAGCCACTGTTGACAAGCGAAGGACATTGAAACTTGATGGACAGATGCTCTGATCCACTACATATCAGCAGTAGTTTCATCTGCAGAAAAAAATGTATAAAATTATATCGCTGTAGCTACAATGATAAAAAAAATCTTATGAAATGTGCCACAGAAATGCAGAACAAAGAACTTCTAGTTTAAGCTTAAGAAAAAAGACAATATAAAGATGTATGCATGTATATGCAAAGCTGCAACAGAAGGTAAAACAATCGTAATCAACAATACTGGTCCAACCTCTTTAAAACCAAGGGTTATTTTGTAAGCATTTTGAACGTTTCTATAGTACTTCTAAATATGGTTTAGGAGTTGAGGCCCCTAACTATGAGGGACAGACCACTGTTAGTCCTGCAGTAAAGTACAGGGATAGAGGAAACAGAATTTTTGCTGTGTGCCATGTGTTGTTTACCAGTACCGTGGGTGGCTGGTGCCAGGCGGGAACAGCTTTAAAAAAACCAAAACAGTAACACACCCCCACCCCGCCAAGAGCATCAGCAAGAAAAGAAACATCTAACCCTCTGTTCTCAGGTTTTCACCTTTACAACTAGTTCAGCTTCATAAAGAAACAGTGATCTTGCAGGTAGTTTGCTCCATCAACTATTCCCGGGTTACTATTCCCGTCCAAAATGACTCTCCTGGCAGGGTGCGGTCTCAGGGTGCCTCAAGGGCTGGCTGTTCCAAGAGAGAAAGAGTGGAGACCCCAGGGCACTTGGGGGCTGCGGTCCCACCATATCTGAACATGGCAGCCAGAGCCGTGCGCCGGCAACAAGGTCCATGGCAATCCCAAGCAAGGAAAGCAATGGAATAAGTACAAGGGCCACCTGGGGGACCAGTTCATAGCAAAAGGAGATGGAACCAAGCAAGCACTGGACAAGACCATGGTTCATCCAGGAAACAAGGCTGGAGACAGAAGAGGAGACAGGCACACCTACCACACCACTCAGGCTGGGACTGAAGGCTGAGGCCTGAGCTTGAGGCCAGTCCCTGGAGCCCTGGGGAAACAGTGTACGGGTTGGGGTCCAGAACAAGGTTTTTCAGGACACTGGTGCCCTCAGGACTGATGCTTAGCGGGTTTCTGCAACTTCTGATCGCAAGGAAGGGCTGAGCAACTCTGAAGGAACAGACAGATGATGCGCCAAAGATCAAAGGTGGTTTATATCACATATTTACTGTCTCCACGGGAATATACACAAAATTACAGATCTCTGAAAGCATTTTTACCCATGGGAATATACACAAAGCTACAGATATCTGAGAGCAGTTTTCCTACAAATTATGTAAACATATTCCTGTCAAAGAGGGCGGAGAGGGCGGGAGCTGTCGGGACTTGGGAAATACTTTTTTCCCACTTGAGCCGCACTGGAGTGCTCTCCTGTAATTGCTCATTCAACCCATACTGGCCTCTTTATACCTGTGCAGTCTCCACTCAACTATATCTTAAAAGGTCTGAAGCAGCATTTTGCCTCCAGCAATCACCATCCCAAGTGTTCTAAATGCTCTTGACGATACAGGCAATACAGCTGCACGCCCTTCTTCAAGGTTCTGCTAATGTCTCTCGCACCCTCTCTGAACACAGCTCAGGGAAGGGGAGCCTCACCTGCAGGAGAAGGCACTCGGGGAAGTTAGAAGGATGGAGAGGAGTGAGGTGGTGTGACGTAGGCAGGGAACAGCAAACCTAAACAGAAGATAAAATCTTCTGGACTAATTCCTTCCACATAAGCGGTGCTGGGCTTGTCTACATCGATACTCTTCTTTCTTACTTCCCCCGTTTCACTGCTGCCAGTGCAGGCAGGGGCTGACGCATGAAGTGCCGCCCTGTACCAGTTTCCCAGGCACAGCCATTATTACGCCTGTAAGCCACTCTGAATGAGAGATACCCACCTCTCTCTTTCCTGGGATTTTCTTGCTTTAAAACACTTCACAAGCACGGTTTGAAATTTAAAGCCATAGATACACACTTCTCTGCATGCTGGAGGAAAAATCCAGGCCCAAGAAGTATCATTTCACACATTCAGTTAGGCCGTGAAAAAAAAGTACTGTGAGTGCAGAAAAATAACAGCCTTCTGTGATTTGTTGGGGTTTGCCACATAAAACTGCAAACATTACATTTACGATTAAAAATCATACACCTAAATTTTTTTGGTCAAGTAGTTTAATAATATAAAAGTACACAAAATTGTTAGCAATGCTCAGCCAACAGTTACAACACACTGACCTCTACCTTAACTCAACATGGCTTCAACTTCAAAGCCTGCTTAAAACTATTTAAATACCAACATTATTAAGCATAGCAGGCATGCTGAACACTCAAATGGAGCCAGCATGCTGTATGTGAAACCCAGTCTGCAGTTCCTCCCCCTTATTTCCCAGGCTAAGCTTACCCATTCTCCAGAGCAGGTCTTTCCTGACACATTTCTGACAGAGCATGGCATTTCCCTGCTCTCTCACCCTGTACTACTTTTTATTTCCCTATCTCTTCCCCTGCGGTGGGGTGACCCTGGCTAGATGCCAGGTGCCTACCAAAGCTGCTGTCACTTCCCTCCTCAGCTGAACAGCGGAAAGGAAATACAATGAAAGGCTCCTGGGTTGAGATAACAGGGAAATCACTCACCAATTACCACCACAGGTAAAACATGTTCGGGGAAAAAATTAATTTCATTAATTACCAATCGAATTAGAGTTGGATAATGAGAAACAAACCCAAATCTTAGAGATATCTTTCTCCCCTCCCCCTCCCTTCTTTCCAGGTCTAACTTTATTTCTGATTTTCTCTACTTCCCTGCAGCAGTGCACATGGATGGAGAATGTGGGAGGGCAGTTAGTGCCTCACACATTGTCTCTACTGCTCCCTTTTCCCTCATGCAGAAGACTCCTCGCCCTCTTCTCCTGCTCCAATGTTTCTCTCACAGGAGACAGCTCTCTACAAAGTTCTCCAATGTGAATGCTTCCCACAGGCTGCAGTTCCTCATGAACTGCTCCAGCATGGACTCCTCTCCCCATATCCTGCCAGGAGCTGCTCCAGCATGTAGTTCCCCAGGGCCACAGCCCCCACTGAACACATCCACCTGCCCTTGTGTGAGGTCCTCCATGGGCTGCAGATGGATATCTGTTCCACCATGGACCTCCATGGGCTGTGGGGGACAGCCTGCCTCACCAGGGGCTGCAGACAAATCTCTGCTCCAGTAGCTGGAGCACCTCCTGTCCCTCCTGCTGCATGGACCCTGGAGCCTGCAGAGTTGTTTCTCTCACATGTCCTCACTCCTCTCACCGGCTGCAATTGCTGTTGTGCTGTAACTTTTCCCCCTTCTTAACTGTGTTATCCCAGAGGTTCTACCACCATCTCTAATGGGCTCAGCCTTGCCCAGGAACAGGTCCATCTTGGAGCCAGCTGGCATCAGCTCCACTGGACACATGGGGAGCTTCTGTTTGCTTCTCACAGAAGACACCTCTGTGGCCCTTCCACTACCAAAACTTAACCATGAAACCGCAATATATTCTGTTTTTACTACTAAATGCAATGGAGGCTAAGCACATGGCTTCTTTGTTTCAAGTCAGAGGTTTGCATCCTTGCCCCAGTGGCTCTTGCAGGCGCCCTTTCCAATTGCTGATGGGAAGAAACAAAAGCCTGGACTGAAATTCAAGGGTGGCTCTCCTGCTGCACACCGGGCAGGTGCAGAGAGACCTCTCCACTATGACTGACTGAGCTGAGGGGCAGTGCCAGTGCGGGTTCACCTACCTGTGCCATTGCAGAGGTAAGGAACACCACAGAGATTTCTTTAAGGACATTACAAGGAATCTGAAACTATTACCTAAAGAAGGACAAAACAATACAGGAATTTTTGCAATCATTCACAAAATCAACCAAGAACAGAGCTACTGTAAAAGGCTCTTTCTCATAAAATGACGGCCAAGTAGCGGGAAACCCTAGTGTGCTGAAGTCCTTCAACACAGACTTTCTGGAACTTCCAGCATCTTTTCCACTGCATTTGTTATTGATCATACATCTTCACCGACACTGAAGCAAAAACATCAGACCAAGAAAATTATCTGCCACAGCTATAAGGAAATGCCATAGCTGAACCAGTGTCAAAAAGAGTTTAACTGCTTAACTATCAAACGCTTAGCATACTTTAGGCAAAACTTTCAACACGGTTCTTCAATCATCACTTGAAAGCTGCCATTAGTAACATTTGGACCTCCAGAGCATTCAGTAGTATGTATTGCTGGTATCTGCCAGCAAAAGAAATGTTTAATAACCTGAAAACTGTCCAAGGGGTAAAATTGCAACAGCTCATTTCAGATGCAGCTATGAGCCTGTACAATCAAGAGCACAATCCCAGGGCAACAATCTTCACAAAATATTTTTTTGTTTTTCTTTAAATTCTTCTCCTTTCTGTCTTTTAAGTGTCCTGGGTGTGGTTACTACACCCAGACTAGTACTAGTCACTGTATTCTATGTATCATTTTCCTCTTGGATTTTAGTGCCCTGTCTCCAACATTTTTAGTCTCTCCTGAGAAAAAGAGCATAGAGAGATATATTGTTCACCAGGACCCTTTGTTCCAGACTGCTGGACTCCAACGCAGACTCTTTTAATCAAATTATTCTTAAGACATATGTTGAGTGGCAAAAGCATTAAATTCTTGGCTCCAACAAATATAAAACTATTCCCTCCAACCTAAAAGACATACACATTCCAAGGTAAAATTTTCAGAACTGACTTTTAACTAAAAGCCTTTGACCTTGTGCCTCTAAGTAATAAACTGTTTTCAAAAATATTGTCCTTGAACATAGTTTTCTTTAAGTGTGAAAGGGAAAAGAGGAATCCAGATATGAAGACTGTGTGAACACACAGGGAAATACATGTTCTGTGCCTACAAGTTAACCAGTGCTTGGCACAGGTATTGCATTTTTCCACCACGTTACCTTTCCTGCCCTGAAGTAATATATTTTAGTCCCATTAACAAAAGGTACATACAGTAGATTGAAATTTATACATCTTAAAGTTTATGCACCAGCAAAGGACTTCTATCTACTGTCACCTTCTCTACTCCTCCCCTGAAGTAACTCAGCCTCCTGAGCGAGGTCATTCTCCGCTAGTTTGCAACAATCTGTTCTACATTCTGGATACTTGCCGTGAAACCTCAGAGGAGCTAGGAGATAGACAGGGAGTAAAAGCTGGATATAAGAGGCCACTCCAGCACTAATATCCCAGATCAATTACCAATATAGATCTGCTGCATTAAAAGCCTCCTGTTTCTGAACCCTTCCTAAAAGCCCCACCCCCAGCACACAGCCCTACTGTACGTCACAATGGGATAAATTAAAAATGGTACAAGGGAGAGGAAGAAAGATCCTTAACATGAGGAGTTTACCTAAGAAAAAGTAAACATGTTCAAATGAATAATCACAAACACAGTGAAATCTGTAGACTCAAGCTGGAATTCAGACACAGGTTTCTGGTACCTGATCATACAATCATTGAAAAGTCCTGGCTTCTTCTGTCAGTCTTAACACACAGAAGCCTTCTACAGCAAAGCCTTCCATAGCATCCTTGGAAATACTTGAGTACTAGTTCGTCTTGCAGCTTTAAGTCATACCTCCTTTTGAAACTTAGAAGACATACTTTGATGAAGAAGACTAAGGCAGGAAGGGACCCCAGGACTTACATATAGGTTCAAGAGGTCTTTCTCTTGCTTCACTGCAGGGTACTGCTTAAGCACTTCCCTAGATCAGTTCAGAGTTGAAATCAGTTTTTCTCTCTCTCAGATATGCTTCTATCCCCTCAACACACTGTCAAAATGATTCCCTTGGCAAGAAAATATCAATGTGTCACTATAGGGTTAATTTCCTTTTACCTTCTAATATCACACTTGAGTGCAGAGTGCTCAGCTCGCTAAAAGCTTAAAGGCCATGAATAATGTAAGAGAACTCCACTGCCAGGACCATTAATGCCTCAGAAAGCTTCACTGGATCTCTTACCAGTTCTCACTTGTCATATCCTTCATTTCCTTTAAACCTTAGAGTACCAGCGCTAAACTGAACTCAAACTCCCACACCCAGCACCTCCCCACCAGCAATGCAGGGGGCCAAAGAGGGGGGCCCTGCAGCCTTCTGCCTATGCCAACTACTCAGCCTGTTGTTAATTGCTCCTCATCTTCTTTAACTTTGGCCTTCAGCACTGAAATATTAATCCCTCCCTGAAGTAAAACCAGTTCATCTCCCTCTGGGTTATATAAAAATCAAGCAAATTCAAGAAATTGCCTTAACACTCGGAAGAAAGTACTCTTTGCTTTCAAGAACAGCTGAAATCCAAGTGAAGTATTCACCTTGTAACACAACACGGACATCAACCTTACAAGATGGCCAATGTAACATTAAGCTTGGGAAAATTTGGCAATAAAATGAGTTGTGGTTACAAGAAAATCCAGCCAGGTACATGTACAGAGGGAAATGGTGAGTCAATGTTATCTGATGAGCCATAAACTTGATACATCACACATCTATGAAATTACATATAGTTCTTAATTGAATCATTCCAAATCAAATCAGGAAAACACAACCAGAATTACAGGAAATACAGGGAATCTTGGGCAAATTGCCTTCAGTGTCTGCTCTCAGCTAGGCTCTTTGTAAAATACAATTGATAAACGTCACCATTAAGTAAATGCTAAACATGATAAGTCCAAATTTTAAACAGAAAAAACAACTCAGGGACTTGTTTGGTACCACGTGTCAGATATCTGCTTTGCACTACACTGGACTATAATCCAATTTCCGAATGCTGAAGAGGCTGGAAAATGGGAGCTGGAAAAGCACATTACAGGTAAATAATTTGAATACTGAAAAATCCTTAGATTTGCATGTGCACCATTATGATTTGTATTAGCATTTTCTGCGTACATAAACTGAAGTAACAAAATACATTAAAACAGATTGTGAGGACTTACGGAGGAAATGCCGTAACCCACAGCTGTGAAGCTAACACCGTACACAGAACAAAATGTCCTCTGGACTTCAGTGTTATGTTACTTTGGCATAGCCTGTATGACAAGAGTTTTAAGCAATGCTGCAAGTAGGCACCAAAGAATAACTGATGGTAAAGATCATAAATCACAAGTATTTTCTATGGTTATAATATTAAAAGAAAACAAAAGAGGATTGAAGAGTACTAAAAATTCTAACACTGCATGAAAAGGATTACTTTAAAAGTAGTTTGAAGCCGTGGTTTGAAATATTTAATATATATAGAGGCATCTTTTTCAACCTTCAGAGGGTTAACTCAAACCTTCTGTAAGCTGTGGAAACTGAGGTTTGTGTTAGAAACCACTAGACAATTACTTCATATTAAACACGAAAAACTGTGATAGACAACACCTGCTGAAATTACAAAACGTCCTCTAGCTCTTTAAAAATCTATAAAACTGCTTTGGTCATTGTAGTACCTAATACATTTTCCCAATATCATACATGGTTGTGTACAATGCTTTGAAATGAAAGATGCTACGCAAGTGCAAAACACTCCTGCAATACACTCAACTTAATCTGGACATGCCACAGTATCTCAGGTCAGACTGAGCTCCTTCTTTGAGACATTTGCTAGGAAACCAATTTGGCAAAATCAGAGCGAGTGATAATAAGTGCTGTTTAATCAAGACAGTATTAACATCAATTTTAACTTGTGTCAAGTAGCTTAATGGTAAATTACACAAGAGCTTGTTTATTAAAAGATCAGAGTAAAAAATTCCATGTCTGTTTAACATTCAGTAAACTAAAATACATGCTTTCTTCAATGTGCAGTCAAAAAGAGCTAGATATAACCAGAAAGCTGAAGTGAAGCAATGCAGGACTGGAAATCTTCAACTTACTTTCAGTTTTAAAAAGGTTCAGTACTGGAATTCTCTTCATCTTTGAACTAAATATAAGATTTTTTTTAGCAGGAAAAGTACATCAAGATGTGCTTATAATAAGAAACTAATTAAAGGTATTTTTTTTAATTTCTGGCTTTTGTACAGATATGACATTTCTGATTTGGATGCTTAATTCTAAACAGCTTTTAACACTTTAGGTGGATAAGCATTATATGGCTAAGTGCATTTCTGGCCTTAGAACTATAAAGACAGCTATAAACAATGTACCTTTTCAAGATACCCTGAATTCATGTGGTTTCATATATTAGCTGCTCATTTTGCCAGTCAACACATCCACTTACTGCTTGTCAGAGAAAAAAATAAAACTTCTGGCATCCTGACTCAAAAATGCTAGGAACTAAAATACTGATGATAAAGAGCCACCACACTGACATCAAGCAGAAGTCTTTATTGCAAAAGCATAACAGTGACAGATATTGCTTTAGACATTCACTCTTAAAGAAATAGAGATTCCCAAAACCAGTATTATTAATATAATTGACGAGTCTGAATTCTAAATTAAATGGAATTTTAAATTATTCCATGACATACTGCGTTAGTGAGTGTGTTAAAAGCAGAATGGCACTTGCAACAATGCTCCCTAAAACAGGCGATTCCTAAGAAAGGTAAGAGGAGTAGAGGAGACAAATTTTAAA
>VWZG01010398.1:501459-557658 GCA_013396735.1 Grallaria varia
AAAAAAAAGCACAGGTTACAGCTCAACACCACAAATTGCATGCTCTGCAGGAAAAGACAGGACAACTGAGTTCTTAGGACCTGGGTATTGGGGAAGAAGCAAAATAAACAGTTGAAAAAATAAAACTATTGTATTATGGCCTGCATTATACACCCAAAGAAGAGGAGACTGCTTTCTTAACTACAGACAAAAAAAGGCAACCCCAGTAAGAGATCAATGTCAAGCTACATGCTTCTGTTCTCACCTTTAAATGGTAACAAGAAGGGGTTGATCTATGGAAATATTTCAAAAATTGAAAGCATCTTAGTCCTCCACACTGCAGTAGATGTTGAGACAGGCATGTGCACTTCAGTTTGAAGGGAAGTGTCTTGATACCCACAGGAGGTACCATGCCCAAGAGGTGGCTTAATATTTACATCCTATTTCAGGTGGAGCGATTAAACATTAACTCATCCCTCCCCCACAACACCAGGACAAACGCTGTGACAGAAGAGGAGCTTGTTTAACGTGACATGCACACACAAAGTATCTGTGAGCAGGTGGACAGAAGAATGCACATCTGGTTCCACACTGCACTGATCACAAGCGCAGGGGATGTGGGCCCTACAAGGCTACAAGAGCACATGCCAATGTGATGACTGTAGCTAACAACCCAGAGCCAGGCCTTTCCCCTGCAGAACTTAGAGAGCCGTGACTTTCAGAACAATCATACTATCAACACAACAGCCCACCAATTAAGCAAGACTGGATACTTCCACTGTCACTGCATAATCACACTGTCCCCATCCTTCTCTTCCCCTGTGTAAACTGAAATCTCAATAGGGGACAAGAAGGCGGCCAAGCTTTTCTACACATCTAATCCTCAAGGCAAGAGTCATCTTGAGAGAGGAAAAAAAAAAAAAAAGTGTGCTGTTGCAGTGGAAACAGAGCACAGAATAGATCCTGATAGATTGAGGACCTCTTGGAGGATCAGGCACACTGCCGAGCAGTTCCTGTAACTTTTCCTAGCATACAGGCATGGTTAGGTCAGGGAACCCTGTCAGATATCTCCAGCATCACCCAGATTTCAGGAGATCTGAGATGGCTTTTCAAAAGTGAGTTCCTTGCTACACTTGGTAAGGGAAGGTATCTTGTTCGTAAAAACAGTTACCATCACCTGAAGGCCCTGAACTAGGAAGTAAATAAATTGCACAGCCTGCTTAAATTCCTGAGAGATGTATTAACACAAAATCCAGGATATGGTGTTTAACAAAGAACTGCAGGAATGCCTGGGCCTGCCCTAAACATTTACATGTTGATTCAAAAGCAATGCTGATGAATGGTAGAGAAGAAAATTAATCTCTATCTCAGTAAAGTTCTTTTGTTCCTTGTTCCCTAAGAAATGAAAAGGAATAAACAGAATGTGATAATGTAATTAAGGACTACATGATAATTAACACACAAAAATATCTGAATTAAGACCACAGCTGTGACCTCAGTATGAGACTACTCTCATTTTCGAGTGACTTGAGTTTAAAATCATTTTGTGCATAGTTTTATTCCTCTCCCCATTCCCTTTGAGGTCCCTTAACTGCGTAAGCTGTTCATACTGTGAACTACTACATGAACAGGATGAGGTTGAAAGAGCCTAACGCAAATCAGTCAGAGAGAACACTGTAGTTAAAAACAGAGTTAATGAGAACACCACACACCCAAAAGCCAGCTCCAGGTTTTCAATGAGAAAGGAATTGCCAAGTGTCAGCATCCAAACTCCTAATACTATCAAAGATCAGACAAGACCAGCAACCAGATATTCTCACTGATTTTGCTAGGACATTTTAAGCACCAGACACAGATGGCAGGAGATTGCAACAGGTTAGGAATTTGTTTAGTTTATCAGCTCTACAATGCTACCAGACATTACTCTCCCAGCTCTGAATCTTCCGCCCTTCCTTCTCATCCCTCCAAAACATCTCATATTAAAAGAAACAAGACATTGGCAAGCTAGAATAATAATTTATTTCACCAGGGTGTTGTGAAGCTTAATTCATGTTTATAAAGCCCTTTGTGTTGTGCCTTTCATCTGCTGTGGGAACCTCATAGTATTATCAATAAGGTCTTTCCTACAGTAGAAGACCTTTGCTAAAATAGCTATATTAGCAAATCAGCCTAGTCAAGATGTGGTTTACAGAGGCAAAAAGGTTCTTTTGCCAGCACAGCTAACACCAGTTCCCTGAAAAAAATGTGCTATATTGGCAGAAGCACATTTTTGGTGGCATCTAACTGAATCCAGCATAGAATATCGTATGTCAACTAAGAGTGATTTCTGCACCATCTTAACAAAACAGTTATGCTGGAAAAATCATGAGGAGTAGCTCTGACCAACATATTTTGGAGACTGTAAATGAAGTGTGTATTTACTACTTTCAAAATATCAATCTTCTCTCTTCATTTATTCACTTGAACAAGACAGAAGCACTGTCATCCGTAAAGAGACCCATTAATAGCAAATGCATTTGACTTTAGTATTTTATACAACACAATTGAGGCTTTTTTTTTCCCTTTAAGAAGCAAGAAGTCAAAGGAATAAAGATAAAGCCTTGGTCAGATATGGTCTGTCAAACAGAAAAGAGCAGAGTATGAACAGCACGATAAAGAATGCCTAGAAACTACTTACGCAACTGCAAAGAATAAGAGACTGTAGTACAAGAAATGAGTTCATGCAACAAGTTCCTTTTAAACTGTGCTATTACCATTATTTTCTATCCAAGACCCAAGTTTTCTCACTCAAGTTGAAGACAACATCAAATATCCAATTGTTATTTGTCCCCTAACAAAAGGTGGAGAGGTGCCATCATTCCAGGTTCCCAAATGACTGCCTGTCATTTTTCTAGTCACATTTAGCCTTATTCTGAGCTGTCTGGGGTGGCAGCCCGCAGCTACCAGCAGTAGTGCATTTGCATTTTGCCTTTCAGCATTGCCAGAACTCGGTAGAAGCCCGTAGCAAATCTTCTCACCTAAGGGCTTGCTTCCACAGGGAATGGAAACTCATCTGTTTCACATCACTGGAAAGCTTTTTTTTTTGTAGATACCTGTATTTATTTTAGAAGGGTATCACTCCATCTCGATGTGCAGTAGCACACAATTTTCCAACACTCAACAGCACCAAAGCGACGCACTATAGTGTAAGACTTTGGCAGAGTCACATCTCAAAACTGTTGTCAGCTACCAACTGGCTAAACATTATCCCACAAACTGATTCGGATCAGACATGCTTGAATCTAGAATGGACATGAAGCCCAAAGACAGAAATTGCCATAGTTAACAATATGGAAAATCTATTTTGTATTTGAAAGATAGTTTCATTATCAGAATTCAAGCAGGTGTATTTTGTTGCTTTCCACTAAAAAGTAAAGCTAAAGCTACTTGAAAGCAAAACTAACCATCTCAATCTTCTGTGTTATTGAGACAAATTAGAAAAATACTAACTACCATAAATTAATCAGTAATGTATTCTTTACTGAAATAGCATTGTAGAATACCCAGCCCAGGAGAGCATTAAAAAAAAAAGCTGGATCATGTTTCCTTTTTCCACATCACACATTTTGCATGTAAGCAGCTGTTCCTAAGTAATGCAATTTTGATATTAACACTTCACACAACATGAAAATTATGTCACAGACTTGTTTCAAAAACTGTATTTTCCCCACCAGCTCTGTGCCATAACCCAGACAGCACTCAATTTAGCATGCCTATAGCATAGCAACTGTGTAGCCTTACATCCTCCACAGCATCCTTCAGTGGTATCACTAGAAGTGTTGCGTGAAGATCGAGGAGAGAATACGGTCATTACACAGTAACTACACTTCTATTCTTGCCTTTGGGATACTCAGCAAGAGAATTTAAGGTTAGCCACCTTTGAAGGCAAGGATATCTTGTCCTTACGTTTCTTCCCATTCTACTCACTTCTCTGTTTTAGCTCCTTCCCATCCATTATTAATTGTCAGCTCTCCTGAGCCTCTGATCATGCGGACTGGTCCCTTTGTGTCTTCCCAGGAAGAGAGCCCACAGGGAACTTGCAGGTTTCAGTGTGTAATCTTTCTGTATGCCCTGGGTCCTGCCTACACAAAACTGCTCCCTTGCTGAGTACATCCTGGTAGCCAAGTTTAGCTAAAGCATTTGGAGCAGAAGTCTAAGAGCAAATACCTGGAGGGCGAGGCTAGGCTTCCCAGTGTAAGGTCATCTACTCTGAAACATTGCTCCATCACTGACAAAGGTATTCCACATTTATAATTCCCAAGCTGAAGTATATTTCAAGGCCAATGTTGTTTCTCTTAAACAAAAATGGAAGAAAATAAACACACTAAGGCTGAGGCATTTTTCCTCCGAGTTTTCTGGAATTTGTAACGGCTGCAAATTTTTGCAGGGGTAGAAATGAAATTTTGAAGGGCAGAAACAACAGTTAGTCAGCATGATCAGCTGTTCTTTTCTACACTGAAGCACAAAGCCACAACTACAAAAGAAACAGTTCAATGGTGAGTAGCTCATTTCTACTGAGAAAGCTGAAGCACCCTGAACAATATCGGAAGACTCGGGCTATGCCTTTTCAGCAAACTCACATAAACAAGTTCTAGCTGTTGCTTTTGACCTTCAGTGCCCTTCATGATTTGTGTCCTGAACCACTAAGAACAGGAAAAACTCTAGGATAGGTTAAAGATTCAGCCAGTAGAGAGCATTTACACCTCAATGATGAACTTCCTAGTTCTAACAGAATGCAAGTGCACCAACTTTCAGAGCATGCTGGGGGTTGTGTACATAAACTTTATGGGGATGAGATGGGAGGAAAGATAAATAGAAAGAAGAAGATTTCACTTTTTGACATGGAGGTTTTGCAGCTCTCAAACCATTCACACCGAAGAAGCTTAAAATTAGATCGAACTGCACTGAAAGATACCTATTGTAAAGAAATACCACAATTTGGAACACAATACATAGAACTGAAGACATACTGATTTTGCACAAAGGGCTGAAGTACAATCAAAACCCAGGAGTTCTTGCATGTTAAGTAGAATTAAAAAAGTCAACCAAAAATACACGACATTTTTTGCAGTAAAAAAAGCAAACACAGAAAGCAGAACTCTGGGTAATCAACCAGCCTGCCTAGGCACACTATTTCTTTCAATGTAAAACAGGCTTCAAATGCAGCTGCACCTATTTCATAATTCACATCTTCATCACCTAACTATAAAGGCATCATTACTTGTGCATAAGCAGAGACTGTTATCTATGACAAACCATCAGCCCCAACTGATGAAAATACTTTCAAGACAGATTTAGAAAATTAATTGCCTTTTGGCCTCTGAGAAACAGCACAGAAATTCCAATTCGCCTTCTTTTTACCATATGTCCATATTTTAACATAACAAACAAACCTGGATGCCATTTCACTTTCCACATAGGAAAAGAATAGTCACTTTTCAGTTGAAAATGAGTCTGAAAAATGTTACCTTAAGACTGAACATGCAAGACACTAAAATGTAGGTTCTTCCTCCACCAAAGTGTTAACTTTTCACACTGCTTCTCCACAAACATTTATAAACAATTCTTTCATGAGAAGTTTCTCTTGAAATGGCTGTAAATCAAACAGCTGAAGACCAAAATGGCATGATGTGTGTTACACTTCTCCCTGCTTTCCAGAGTATGTATAGAGCCAGCAGCCAAACCCACAATACCAAAACCTGCAACATGATCTAATAATAGCTATTCCTAATTTTAGAGTCCTAAAATTTGAAAATTAAAAAAATGAATTAAAAGAAGACAAAAAAACACAACCAAAAACCCCAACACTGGATAAGTTTGATATAATCATCCTAATGGTTGTCTCTTTCCTCACACTGAAGTTTGCTTTGTTGTTGTTTTCATCTTTCCTTTTAAAATAGCCTCCTGCAGCTCTAAGCTAAAAGTCTTCCTGGAGCTTCTATGTGACAGCTGCAGTATCTTAGCCATCTGTTTAATTTATATTTGCTAATGCAGCTCCTGCTGTTTTCAACTGACAGCTTTTTTTCTCTCTTATTACCCCCACACGGGAAATCATTGCACTTGCCAAAGTTTCTCTGTAGTCCCAGATGTCAAATCAAGTCTGGTGACAAAAGGTGATGAATGAGGCTCCCATACAACTGCCTTTTGTGTTTTTGTGCTAGTTTGGGTTTTTTTTTTAATTATGAAAATTCTAAGTGTTTTTTACGTTATATCTTTAAAGAATAATTATAAACATAAAGGAAGGAGTACAGAAACAAAGAGGGATACAGTCAGGGGAAATTATACTCCCTCCCTCTCAACACAGTCATTCTGTAGGAAGGTTGAGGCTGGAGGATCTACAAGATACTCTCCAAAGCAGATTATCCATTCCGTACCTATTCATTTCAGTCATCTATGCCCACCTACCAAGCTCAGAGCTTGGCTGGCTATATTTTCCCTTACTTGCAACCAACGTGCCTCCTAACTTTTCTGGAGGGCTCTGGATCTCTGAAGTATTCAAAAGTCAATTAAAAGTGCACCATGGCCCAACATGCTGCAATGTCAGTAGTTACTGCCATCCTGTAAAGCCTCCTGCAGGAAGATGCAGCGCCCACACACTCTGTGCTGTTTAGAGACATGGGATAAAAGCACCAACTGACTCCTGAAACAGCCTTATACAGCAAGCACAGATGTTATCCCTCCCTGTAACTCCCCTGGGGCATGGTAGCAAGTTGATTAAAGAGTCTGTCCCTGCTGAAAAGTGACACCAGGTTTAACATAAAGCTTTGAAATTTAACAGATATCCCCGTCCTGCTTAAAACTGCATCAACCAAATCAGAGTGCGCTCTGCAATACCTGTCTGAGGTGATGCAACGCTCCTGTGTTACAAGGACCACACTTCAGTGCCTAGCCCAGAAATAGGTAGCCCCACTAGACACCAAGAAACCAAATCCATAATGCGTGACCACTCTTCCTTTCTAAATTCCCCGTTTCAAAACAACTTTATTAACTGGAGAGGCACACAGAAACATGAAATGGGCTCTTGCCAAAGAGCTGGAAGATGCACGCTTTCTGGTGCCAGAGAGAGCCCAGCAGAGCAGCTAATGAGGAACTAACAGGGGTGCACGTTTGAGGGAATACTTGGGAGAAAACAAGTCATAATCTTTATTAGCACTCTTCCCAGAAGGCGATGATGAGAAAACAAATCTATTGTTCTGACACTGTAGAGTTTGCTCCAGCTCCTAATATCAAAGTTACTCATAGGACAGAACTTGTGACAGCTCCTCGTCTTGTGCACAATCTTCCCACTGAGCTCTGAAGGATAAAATCATTTGAAGCAAAATGAACGTTCCTGGTCTTGGAAGTACAGCAAGCTAGTACAGGTAACTACAGGTATACTCTGGAGAAGGTTACTGCTTCACTTTCATATCCCCATTCCTTGAGTAATTTTGCTACCAAAACCAAACAAACAAATAACAACAACAACAACAAACCAGAACAAAAGACCACCACCACCATCAAAAACCAATCTTTGAAGAGCATATTGGATAAAACAGAAAAGAAAAAAGAATAACAGAACAACCTTAGACCTAATATACTAATAACTACACCATATATGAGGACATTACATTCTTTCCTACCCAGGAGGATTTTACCCAAGAGCCAAATAATTTTCTGAATTTTTCTTAATTTTCAATCTGTATCTCAGTCTTTTCATCTGTATTATATGGAAATGCTGATGTTCATCACTATAGTACTATTATGCAGCGCTACAGGCTAGATACCCAGCACAGATTCTAATGCTTTTATAATGCAGTGCCAATACCAACAGGGGAAAAAAAAGAAAAGCATTCCAAAGAGTATACAGGGCCTGGAAACCTGAAGAACCACTACTCAGCTTGATTACTTGTGCTTTATGGCATTTCAAAAATAACAAAATCAAGAAAGTATAAAGATTATATTGTAATAATGAAGATACAGATTAATGTCCCAGGGCACCAAAGACTTGTTTCTTATGAGTTTCATCAACATACTGAACCAAAGACTGACAAAATATGAGTTATCTCCCAGTTTGTCTGTCAGGCTACCCAGAGCAAAACTATCCTTTATATCAATTATTTCTTATGTCAGGAAACATGTGCAGTCTATGCAGTCTCAGAAAGAGCTGTGTTGTACTGACTGAGTGAAAACACCACGAACCTGGAGAGAGAGAGGGAGAGAAGTCTTGTATAAATATGCGTACCTGAGAGTGTAAGGCAGTATTTATTTCTGCACTCTCCAGCCAGAGTGTCTGATTCACTTCAGTACCTGAACTACTGCAGTCTTCAGCTCAGAAAATTGATCTAAAGTAGTGCTGATTTTAGTGGCTCCTTCAGCCAGGAACAGGAATACCTGAACTGACTAGAAACCACCCAAAATTGCATACAAAACAAAAAATATTAAAGAAGAACATTTAGTTAGGCCTACTGGTCTTCTCTTTTTCACCCACAGCATTTTGTTTTCCTCCTCCCTGGGTTAATAAGAGCTCTTGTGTGTTACTTCAACTTGTGCCTGGTCACAAGATCCTGAAGGAAAGAGGAGGCTCAGCCACTGCTCAGTCTGGTACACCTCATGGTATCTGTTAAGCAGAAAGGCTAAAGCAAGGACTATGATGACCACAGTGTTCCAGCTGAAAGGAGAAAACCAGTGCACATGCACACCACACAGGCCTACAGGCTTTCCTGAGGAGCAGAAAATAAAAAAGCACCTTTGCCATTCATACTACTGAGATAAAAGATATCTCAAACTGAGTATGTTTGTTTAAGGAAAAAAGCTATTTTTCAAAGGTGGATGAATTTATCAGGAGTCAGTCACAGGATTGTCTGCCCTCTCAATCTTTCCCATAAATGTTCTGAACATTGAGCATCACAAGAGAGAACATCTGAACCAAACTCTTTATTCTCACCTTGATCAGTCACCACTTGACACAGCCTTCAACCCAGCACTAACAAAGTCAGCTTTCCACTGTTCAGGATAGTGGGGGATGGGAATAGCCAGATACTAGGAAAAGCAGAGCACACAAACTCTGCTGCAGAGAGGCCAAAGCCCAGTGGCCTTGTGCCATACTCTGCAGTGTTTCAGGTTCTGGTAAGACTCAGCTGGGGTACAAGGGCAGCCCCATCAGAAATCCCATCTAACAAATTTCTTCAAGCAGAAAGGATCACAGTACATACATGATACTCTTTCACCAGTTATCCCTCCTTGAACTGCTGCTATCATCAGCTCCATGCTCTAAGTCTTGCAGAGCCAGAGCTTCAGTCCAAATCTGCAAGCTGGAGATCCCAGTTGGCTCCTGAATGTTCCTCCAGCACCTTCCCAGCACCCCATGTTTCAGGAGCACAAAACAAAGTCAGCAAGGCCTCAGCAGCTGAACTAGCTCAGGGTGCGAGCCACACCAAAACCTATGTACTGCTTCCAGGTCCAAGCCTGGATTTCAGCATGGATAACTTGTTACCTGAATAACATGCCAATGGAAAATACAACACTAAGTGCAAAAATTAAACAGAAGAAAGGCCAGTTTCTGTGCCTACACAGCAATTCAGGAGTCAAAAATTAACTGATTAAGCTAATAAAGGTTATTTTCAACATTTTCTTCCCTTGCCAGCACCCTCCAACATTCCTCAAGAGCCATTTTTGCAAGGAGTATAAAAATGAAACTCTCAAGGAAATCAGACCTCACTCTCTAAGCTGTCCACTATATGCAAATGATTTATGAGGCTAAGCATGACCGCCCATACATAGACAGCATATCAAAACCAAACTGCTACAGGCATTAATACTCACCCCCCTGAACTGTAACTGAGGTCCAACACGAAGGGCAGAGCCTTCCCCAAAATGGCTGATGATAGTTTACCTTAAGCATAGTAGCAACAGCCTTCAACTAACCCCAAAGAATTTAAAAGCTCTACCTTCCAGAAATACAAGTTCTGTTGTTCATCTGCACTTCAGGTATCTAGATTTAAAATGAAAAGGCAAGTACAGCTGCTCACAGCTGATAAGGCCTCATGGTTCTAGCATCTGTTTATATCCATAACCCAGAGCAACAAACCCACATACTTTAAACAACTGAAGTAACTATTAGATAAACTATGGAAATGGGAAGATGGGACTAGAAGCAACCTCCTTGACTGTATAAATCCCTTCACCATAAATCACACAAAAAACATACCTAGGTCAAGATAATAAAAGATCTATACTGTCTGTGAAGATCAACTGCCAATGCAGAGTGTCAAAAACAATTTCTGTGTTAGGACACAATGGCAACTTCTGATGGCAGCTTGTTGGATCTCACCTGAAGGTAGGGCCAGCATTTTTGCCAATCCAGCAATATTTTCTGACTTTGAATATGTTCTAGGAATCAAAACCCTGAACAAGACAAATACAACAGCACTCTGAACAGCTCTGTCTAGTGTGCCCTCCTGTTTCTCCTACAGTGTCTCTGCTGTGAAAAAATGGTAACTTTTACTTAAAACAGCAGCAAGTACTAGGTTTCAAGTATCTCTTCCCCTGCTTCTCTCCTATCATTTTGCTCTACTGATAGATAAAAATCAGTATCACAGCTGGGGAAGAAGAGCACTGCAGAGTCAACAAAAGATAACCAGAGTGGATGGAGAGGGATGTATTGGAGTACAGTGCTACAGCTCTGGAACAAGACTAAAGGAGAGGATGTCACAGAACCAATCTGAAAGAGCCAGCAGCTGGCCTTGAAGCATACACTACACAAACCCACGCAAATGTAAGGAGCATCTCTCGTGACGCACCCAAATTTGACTCCAAACCTACACCAGTTTGCTATTCCTAGTCTTCACAGTAAACTGACATCAACACTTACTCAAAAATCAAAGGTTACAGAAAATAGTATTTACTTGAAAGAGATTAATCCCACTTCTTGTTATGCCTCCTGTGCTATATTTTGCTTTGCAGTTTTTCATTTTGATTGTGTTCCAAATATGGCTTATTGTAAGACAACAGGAACTTCAAGTCACTATGCATAATGTAAAGTAAACAAAATAAATAAAGAGTCTCAGCTCTGAGAAGCCAGTGCTCTACATCTTAAGATAATGCAAGTATCAATACAACATGCATGATGCTTCGGCATTAAAAAAAAAAAAAAAANGAGGAAGTTTTAAATATGAAGTAAATATGAAGTGTGCCAGATGCAACAGAGCAACCTGGACATGGATTACAGGCAAAAGCAAATGCACCAGTACCTGAAACTCTCACTTTTTTTTTTCCAGTCAAACTTTCAAAACTATTTAGCAATTATTCAAATCTCCCCCTCCTTGATGAGCACTAATACTGCACATCTGAGTCTTTTAACTAGCAGACACATGGTTTATGAAGCAGCCGCTCTGCCAGGTGAGGAAAAATGATCTCCTGTTGTGCTGACTTAGCACAGAAACACATTTCATCTTAGCTGGAAACTGTTCTTATACAGCCAGTGCTCTCAAGGCACTAGAAAATAGTTTAGCTACCTGATGATACAGATTTAATGTTCTGACTGTGGATATGGCCATTAAAATTCCCACTGTCTCTCATTCCTCACACACTTAATATGTTGATTTAATTATGTGCCTGTAATTCAGTTTACATTTTACAGGAGGCAAAAGGTAGAGAGATTCCAGGAAATGACACTTGAGATAAGGGAAGGAGTTATTGGAGACCATGATGCTCATTCTTTGCATATGTACCAGCCTATAATGAAAGGCTTAAAAATTCACTTGATCAGAACAGGTCAGCAACCTTGGCAAAAGCTAAATAAAAATTAACTTTCCAGATTTTCAGCTTTTAAAGGTAACTTTCAAAGTGCAAACCAGCGAAGACCCATCTTTGTAAATCCACAGACAGACAGCTCCAGTCTGCTGCTCTGCTCTCATTTTTTTTCCTCAGCTGCACTGAACAAAGCTTTGCCCGTCCTCAATGAGCAGGACACCAGGCAGCAGAGACAGGAGCGGAGCCGAAAGAAATGAGCTCAGTTCCATGCTGCACTGCCTGGGAAAGTTCTGAATGGAAATCCAGGCACTGATCACTAAGGAAAAGGTGATATAAAACACCTAGCAAGCAGAAGAAGGTTTAGAGACAGATCATTCCCCAGCTGACCAAATCCAAACAGCAGTCAGGAGCTTTAGGGCAAGATAAAAAATTACAAGCTCTGGCCACTCTTCAGATAAGAAAAAAGGAGGAAAAAAGGAGGAAAAAAGGATTCAAATAACTCAGAATTTAAAACGAGTGGGACATGAACAATTTTTCCAAGAACAATTAACCAAAGATCAGCTGGAGAGACCAGAAGCAGAGAAGCTACAAGATATGTCCTAATAAAAACAGTAAGTTTATTAAGTCAGTCAAATTCTCCTCAGGGAAAACAAAAATCAAAAGACCCCAATCAAGTAAAGGTCAGTGTCAATGACAGAAAGAGAAAGCATTTCAGAGGGCAAAGTTAAATTATATACATATATATCCATGTTGAAAACTAGAAAATCTTTTTTCAGAAGTTGAAACCTGTCAGCAATGCTCAAAAAAAATTTTGACAACCTCAAAAGTTATTAGCATAACAATCCTCACAAAGCAGGAGACAAAGATTTGTGATTTTATCTCATGCAAGCTCATAAGCAGGTAGGAGTATAATTTTTTTTCATAGAGAAGGTAACATCTAAATAAAAAAACTTCAGCAGGTTAATGGAATAAATGGAAATACACGTGCAAGCTTTGATGCTGATGCTGTTGCAGCGCACTCAAAATAACCACGTTAAAACAGATCCTCATTCTTTCCCCATCCCTTACACATGGTAACATGAAGCTGAGTGCCTATTAGGACGCTATCCCAAACTACAGTACCATACCCTGCCCCAATGGACTTCCCCCCTTTTTCCCTCTCTGTATCACTTCAACTCCATCTGGCACCTGTGATGTATTTATGGTAAAAAGAAGCTGCTTCAGTGGTGTATTTTTGAAAATCTACCTTTTTCTGCAGTACCACAACCAAACAGATTCAAACCAGGAAATTGAAGCCCTGCATATTTTTGTATATTGTCTCACATGACTGAAAGTCACAGGCAATCGAGTCCTCTGGGCATGCATTCCTCCAGGGAATCCCAGGCTCTGGCGGCAAAAATACTACTACAATCTCTACAATGAACTATTTAAGGAATTGGATGGTATATTCATCCACATTTCATATCCATATATTTATTTTGTATGTATTGACATACACCGATGCCTTACTGATGCAGGAATTAAAAATTCCCTTTTAACACACCAGTGGCCAAACAGCTAACATCCCAGCATTTTGGAAGTGGCTTGCACAACAGAGAAAGCAATTGCACAGTAGGAAAACTCCAGCAGGGAGACAACGATCCAACAAAAAACAGGACATAAAGCATCAAATGGAAAGCGAACTCTTGAGGGGCTAAGACAGATGCAAAAGCTGTTGGTGGTAATGTGAAGAGATGTATTCGGTTAGCAAGTCTAGGATTATATAGAAGGTGTGGAAATATTTATCTGTGCGTGGTGCTGAAAAGATGTATTGAAAGGAAGTTCACAGTAACTTATCAAGCACAGCTGTTCAAAAGCACCAGGACAAATTTCCACATAAGATCTCAAACAAACTGAAATGCCACCCACTGCAGTACACCGATGGTATTAATTCCTCTGCTGGTACAGTTCTGACACGATAGGTTATAACAGAAAGCACTGAAAAATATTTTCTTCTCCCTCAACAGGTCTATGCTTGTGGAACGATTCCAGTTGGAAAAAATGTCACAATTTAAATCCTGAAGTCATAACATCTACTGTTACTTCCGGAAGCTAAATCCACACATCTTTTGCACAATGCCAGGTATTCACTTCTCCCAAACCACCACTCTTAAGGGGTTATCAGTCAAAACAACCCCTCATTTAAAACAGACAAGCTTAGGCCTTTCACCATAAGCTGGAAATCCTTCTGATGAGCTCTAAAACTACAGTTATCTTGCATGAAAATAATCACAACAGAGAAATATTTTCTGTATAATTTTACAGTGCTGTTGTTTTGATTTTTCTGCTTTGTAACTCCATTTCATTCACTTTAACATTATCCCCAACATCATGTTTCAACTTTGGGCCTGTCATTATCACAATTACACATATTTGTTATTCAAAGATACCTTATTCAGAAAGCTGTTTTGACACTGCACTGCTGATACCGTGCGTAGGCAGTTGGTGCATACAGGGGCTGTTGGAATCCCATTAAACAACACAGCATCTCCTGCTAACTTCAGCATCATAGCCAGGGAACCAGGCAAGGCAGATTGCAGCAAAGAAATGCCACTTCTGGTGTGACGTGGCACTAAGATGAAGGCTAAAAGAAGTATATATGAGGAACAGGTTATGTCAGAGCATGTATTCATTCATTCCTTACCTTTCCCTTTACATTGCAGAGGTTACACCATGCCTTGAAATACAGTCGTAAGCAGCAGCAAGTCTTGCACGCAAATCCTTCTTTCCCTGGGCGCTTTGGGAAGGCAAGAACATGCACTCAAGTGAGCATTCATGCCTCAGTCAGCTTGAGGACAAGGCTCTGCACTGAAGTCCTTAAGACCTTCTCACGGCTGCTGATTTCATCCACAGAACTGAAAGAGCATCTCAGCAGGACACTGCCAGCCTCCTTTTCAGCTCCCACTCGCTGATTGCCAGTCTCTGGCAAGTGAAATGTCAAGAACCAGGCAGGGGCGGTGTTTCGAGAAGGAGGGATAAGAGATTCTCACCATCCATCAACCTCAAAACCTATTCAGCCGACAACTTGAATGGAACAGGCATTTCATTCTCCATGGTAACAAGAGATGGAAGGAGGTTGGCGGGGGGNGAAAATCTGATGTTGAAGATGCAGAGAAAGTTGCAAACTTTGCAACTCCTCTTTGCTGTGCAAGTTGCATGCAGAAGAGGGAAAAGCCCTTTCCTTGCCTGCGCAGTCCCCGAAGCAAGCTGTCCCATGGTCATGATGAGGGGCCCTTTCCATGAGGAGTGTATTGATGTGGGGGGGAGGAAATCCCTCATATTCTGCACCAGTCCTCCCCAGAGGAAAGACAAATGCCTTCTGAAGACTGGAAATTACGGAAAACTGCAGATTATTGTCCCACAGAAAGCAGAACCGACGGAAAGGGAAAAAAATACTGTCATTCCCTGTACAGTATTTCTTGTTTACAGATCAAAGCCACTGATGCACACTCAGTCAGTGTGCCAGTACTGACCACACACTGGAGTGGAGAATTAACATCACTCTTTGTCTGCTTTGCATCTTACATGGAAGAAAACATTTGCTACTTCTGTTGCACCAAACCACTTAGATGCAGAGATAAAACTAAGGTATTCATTCTTTTCTGAAGCATACCAAAATGATGCATGGAAGTAGCTAGACTTAAAAATTCAGGCAGCACCTTGGCTGAGCTCATGAAATCTCATGGTAAGTCCGTTCATATTAACATTTCAGGCCTGGCCATCTTCTGAACTTTTTCCCCCGCTATTTTACATTCATAACTTGAGCTGTCACAGCCAGAATGTGAACAGGGAAATTACATTTGGATTCATGCACGCTTGTGTTCCAAGCTGGCCCCATGCAGCTACTGAAAAGAGTCTCTGGCTAAAGCACTTATGGAAGATAACCAAACAAAGGACTGAAAAACTCTGCAAATCCTGGCTGCTGCCATTTTATTTTTTTCTCAGTTCTTTACACCAATTCTTTCCTGAAGAACATATCTAAATCACCCTTCCCCCACCCAAACTCACCACCTCTCAAATTCAGAGTTTATTCTCACTTTTGTATTGCACATGGGACATGTAGTTGTATGGTACTTTTTTATAACCTATATTATTACCTACACAGTGAACTTTTTGTTAAAGGTAAGACATAAGTCTTTATTTACCATTCAGGACATTGCAGCCCATAAGGCACATTAATACATATCTTTGTCCACTGAACTTCAGCCTTTATCCATCACCAATCATTTCAAAGCCATGTAAATACATTCTCACTTTTGAAAAATACTTTCCTCCTCTGAAAAAAAAAAACCCAACATTTAATTTTCTCTTTTGTCTCACCACTGTTCTCCAACTTATCTTCCTGAGACTGCCTTCTCCTTATATAAAGGGGGGCATATTTTCCTTTTGAAATGTACTTCAGATGTATGGTTTGGAAGTATTTTTCATTTTTTTCCCTAAAGAATTTAACAAGAAAGTGAGAAACAAGACTGTTTCATTCTCTCTATCCCAGCCAACAACTAAGTGGGAGTGACACACCTCTGTTGGAAGAGGTCAGAGCCTCCTACAAGTCTACATAAGCAAATAAATGCTGTTAAATGCACCCACGTGATCAGATTAATTAAATTCTTTTCAGTTAGTTTTGAAGATATTTCAGAATTCCAAGGAGATATTTCCATCCCTTTTAGAATATATTCTACCCACACCTATTACGATGAGCATATTTAACATAAAAAGCTTTCTACATTCCTTTCATAAAACAGTCTCAGAGTACTTTGTTATTTTGCTTTGTTACAGGAGCACAAAAAGGAAAGAAGGTATTTTTGCCACTTGTCATAAAGCAGAATCATCTTCCCTGCACTTGGCTGTTCACTCAGTTTCACCTTGATCCTCTTGAAGGTTTGAAAGCATTGCTGTTTATCTGCAGCTCAGGGAAGGGATTTTCTTTCTCTCTGAAGTTGATTCTAATGTACTTCAAAGACTTGCCATCTATTAACATCATCGACTTGTCTTCCTGTGATCCAAAAACTATACCCATAGAAACTGAGAGCTTTCCCAAATCTGTTCTAGCAGCATGCTTTAGGCAAAGAAGAAGACACTGCCAATATTCCCAATATTGAGAAGTGTGAGGAAAAGCAGCCCAAGAGCAGAGAGCTGTATCAACCACACCCTACTGTGTGCTCTCCTACAGCCACCAGACAGAAATGTGGATGTGTCTCACCAACAAGATACACAGATACATATTTTGGAAAAGAATCCACTACGAATTGGCTAAAACTAGCATCTCAAAAGGCACCGTACCGAGTGCTACTGAAGTGAAGAGTGAAGCATGCACACACAGAATCAAGGTCTTATCCAGCTTCCCTAAACAGAAGAATAAACAGTACAGTACAGCCAAGATTCAAAGGACTGCCCACCATGTGTGCCTGTCAGGCAATAGTAAAAGCTGGAATACATCAATAGCTTCAGGCTGGCTGAGAACAAAGCTGACTTGGGTTCTGATCAATTTTGGTGGTCTCCACACAGCTCTTGCATTATAAAAACTACCATATCAACTGGCAGCAACTTTATAGAGAAGTGAACCAGAGGTGAACTTCACTGGGACAGCATTGGCAGTGACACACCATAGCATGCTTAGGTAACAAACAGTTACAGTTCTGCTGCCACAACCGTGAACCCAAAAGTAAATTCACCATTTTCAAGCAGATGCCTGCTCTGAAAACCTTGCCATGCCTACCAAGAAAATTAACATGTGAAGCGTCTTCACTGTAACACAGAATAGGTAAGGTTGGCAAGGGACCACACAGTGGGTCAACCTGGTCCAACTTCTATGCTCAGCCAGGGTCATCCTAGAACACATTGCACAGGATTGCATCGAGATGGTCCTTGAATATCTCCAGTGTCAGAGATTCCACAGCCTCTCAAGTGTTCCAGTGCACAGTCATCTGCATGGTAAAGTTCTTCCTCACATTCAGATGGAACTTCCCATGCACCTGTTTCTGCCTGCTGCCTCTTGTCCTATTGCTGGGCACCATTGACAAGAGCCTGGCTCCATCCTTTTGGCACCCTCCCTTCAGACACTGACAGACATGGATGAGGTCCCATTTTCAGTTGCCTACAGGCCCAGCTCTCTCTGCCTTTCCTCATAAGAGAGATGCTCCAGTCCCCTTAATCATCTTCACAACCCTTCCCCAGACCTGCTTCAGGAGCTCCCTGTCTGTCTTGTACTGGGGAGCCCAGAACTGGACGCAGTCCTCCAGATGTGGCCCCACCAGGGCTGAGTGGAGGGGCAAGATCATGTCCCTTGACCTGCTGGCAATGCTCTTCCTAACGCACCGCAGGATACCAGGTACCACAATTAAGTAGCAGAGTGCTTTTTACACTATTCCCTGAAGTACCACACTAAAACAGGAAAATGAACAATCCTTTTCTACATTAGACAAAATAGATGCATTAAACCTTAGCAAATACATCAAGTTTTGAGTTAAGCATTCATCAACCAACCAACACAGCAGAGACTGAGCCAGAATTTAGAATGCACAAGAGAAGATGACTTGAAACGTGTTTTAATACAACAGAGATACCCCAGCCCTAGAATGAGTTGGCTGACACATAGAAAGGGTGGGGACCAAGTTCTCTCCTGTTCCTGCTCACAACCTTGAGGGAAACTCAGTCAGTCAGGTATTCTATATCCACATGTACTCGGACAGACTGATAATAAGCCATAAATTAATGCAACAGCAAACATCCCTAACTACAAGCCAGAACACTGTGGGGACTGGCATAGCAGCCACGAGTCCCTGTTCATCAAGTGCATTTCTGGTCCTCAATGCCCTCCTATTTCATATAAACCAGAACCCTTCAGTCCCAGAAAAATGACAGCAGAAAACAAAAGAGGCCATTTGTTAAGTTGATGGGGCAAAAGACTTGAGTCCAGTGGTTTCGGTTTTGTTTGGGCTTTGGGGGTTTTTTTAAAGAAGAATTTTTTTATTTCTGGGATTAAACAATGCATTAGCCATCTAAGGAATAAGCACTCATTTTGACTTCAGTCAGAAAACACAATCACAGAAATAATTTATACAGTTGTTAGGTTAACAGCTTTGAAGTTCCAGTAATGTTAGAAGTTCATCTGCTGTGGGAAAGGAACATTTTTTTTTTTGTGTGTGTGACATTCCCAATTTCATCCCAGCTTAATAAAAGACAATTTCTAATAAACATGCCAAAAGAAGTACAAATTTACACGTATGAGAATCATGGAATAAAACTCATATTTTGCATGACTGAAATGCAGAAGTGAGAAAGAACAAGCAAAATGGTAAAGATTCTGAGGACAAACCAGTAAAACTACTATACATGCATTTTTCAAAGCATATATTAAAATGGCTTCTGAGAATAAAAAAAATACTAAAAAAACAAGATTAGAAAGCACACAGAAGTCATCCAGACCTCCAAAAATTCTGAGGACAGCACTAGGGAAAACAAAAGCATCTTGATTTAAATTGACAACCACAGCTGAAATATCTCTGAGCTATTTTCAATACAAGTCATTTCAAGGTAGGAACAAATACGGACAGAGTATACACACTGAGCTGACCTGATGACACAACGTGAGTGCCATCAGTAAAAGAACACACCATGCCACTGAATTACCAGTCATTTCCCACTGCAGACACACCATCCCAAAACACGAGGGGTGGACTGTATGCAATTTTATCAAAACATATTTCTCTAATGAGTGAAATTATACTAACCCAACAACTTCCTAATTTCAAGCGTGCCACAAAATTAATCAAAGAGAAGTCTTTAATGAAAAGCTCTTCAGAAGAATCAGCATTATTTATTCAGACCATTCCCATAAGGTTGAAGATTGAAATTTTAACATACTTTAGGTTAATTTCTTTTTCTTCTTTTTTCAGTCCGAGCTTTTTAAAAAATTTTCATAAAATAGGAATTCACATTCAACATCATTCATTAAACAATCTCCGCTACTTTAGAAACCAAATGAATAAATGCAAAATCCTTTGCATCACCAGAGCTTCATGTTTAGTAAGAGAAAGAGAGCAAATGACTGCAAGAGTCTCAAAAACTTGTTTGGCTAATGCTGTCTCAAACAACACTCTGTCACCTCCATCTGCTATCCGAGAACTTGCAATACCACTAAACATTAATGACACATGGAGAGGTAAATGCTATCAAGCAGGGAATGAACAGCTTTTAAAAGAGCATTAGAAGCTTATATGTTCTGAACTCTGAAATGCTGTATCTGCAGTAAACGTTTTCAGTATTTCACATGCAAACATTTCCATGCAAATAAATACATGTTCCTCCAATCTGAAAGAGTTTACAAGGGCACAATTAGCTGTTTTCATTGAGTATAAATCAGACAGCTGCCTGTAATTGGAATCAGGAGCAAAAGATGTATAAGAGAGGCCTTTTTCTTTGCAGATGTTTTTCCAAGATTTAAGGGAAAGTTCCACTTCAAGAAATTAATATAATACTATCTAAATCTACATGCTCTATGGCTTTAATGGGTGAATTTACATGTGAATAGTTGCTTTCGTTTTTGTTCTGTTTTTTCTTTTAGTTTCCAGCCTCCTCTTGGATTTTACCTATTTCATGTAAGATTAAAACATCTACAAAGATTCTGCAAGCCAAATTAAGCACACCGTGATACCTCTGCAAATAAAACTACCTTTTAACAAGAAGCAGGGGGTCAATGCAAACAAACCAGCACTAACTGCTATCACTAACAGAGCAAAGAAGAAAAACTCTACCCTCTCATTCTAAGGGGGATCAGAAAAGGCTGCAAATTTTAACCTGTGAGTTTTACAGATCAAGAAATTAAACACATGTTCTACATGACAGAGGCACATTTAAATGTCTGTTTCTGTCTACATTTATAATGCTACTGAAATACAAGTGATGTCCAACATATGCTTGGGACACAGGACACTACTTAAGGCACAGCACTAAGCTATGCCTTAGAAGTCCATCAGTGTAAATAATGCAAAAACAAGGGATTGCAGATTTACTTTTTTTTTTAGTGGGGGACAGTATGGGAGTGAACACATCTTTAACCAATCCTATTTTTCACTAAGTTAGCATTTCAACAACTTAAGTATCTATAAATTAACCTGTCTCTTAAGAAGAAACTGATCTCATTTCATTCCATATAATTTTACAAATAAAGAGTGTTTAGAACAAATTACTAACCATTCACTTCATCCTTTCTGCTACAACTGTTCTCATTATTTCTAAACCACTTTCCTGTTTTACACAGTCATCCTAGGTGGTACCAAATAGGGAAACTTCCTCTTCATTCAGGTAAACGGAAAACCAGAATCAAATACTTTTCAACATGCCAGCTAACCAAAACATTGCAGATAAATATAAAAAAGAACCATAAATTACATATTTTTATGCACTGCACTCCCAGGATACTAAATAATGGAAAAACCTGCTGAGGTACCAAGGCAGATGTGACCTAAGACACCTCAGGCACAGATAACCAAGTAACTTCTGCAACTTAAAAAGCAACACAAGCTCCCAGCTGCCCCCTTCTCTTCCCCAGTGTATAAAGATGTAACACACGTTCAGTTTACAGTATGATGCCATATTTTTGCTGGAAGGCATAAGAGATATGAATTTAACAATGTGTTAAATTGGAGCGTAGCACCTGTGTCTTACTACGGGCCTGCTTGATTTCCCCAGGGCCAGACGGATGTGTCTGCCACCTGGAGACGGGCAGTACACACTGACTTTTACTCTTCCTATGCAGAATAACCCCAGCGCAGGGTCCCAAACCTGACTGCAGATCCTGGGCACTGCAGTGGGGTGGAGAGGGAAAGCATGCTTTGAATCATAGAACTATTTTGGTCAGAAAAGACCCTTAAGATCCAATTACCATTAACCTAGCACTGTCAAGCCCACCACTAAACCAAGTGGTAGACTTGGCAGTCCTTAAGTGCCTCCCTAAGTGCCATAGACATCTTTTAAACACCTCCAGGGATGGTGACTCAACCAGAATGCTATCAAATGCCACAGAGAAAAAGGTTAGTCACTGAACGAAAACATTTGACATAATTTGCAAGCATCTCTCACGTTATCTCCTCTCACTTGTCTGTGCTGCTGTAAGAACAGTGGGCATACATTATAATTCAGGCAACTGCTTCAAGTGACTGCACCACAGGAAGAGGCGCAACACCAGATACAAAAGGACACATTAGAGAAACTTGTGTCTCCTACAAAATGCTTTAAAACAACCTTCTCTGTTGCAGCATGGACTCTAATCAAATGCCAATATTCTCTCAAGCTATCTTACTGACAAACACAAATAATATGATGTGTAATGAAAGGGAATAAAGCCTTATTTCCAGAAAATAAAATGAGATAGCTCATTTTACCAGAGGGTGGGGGGGGAGGGGGAAGATTGACGCTCTCACTAATAGCTTTGTAAGTGTCTGATTTCTAATGCTAAAAGCTCCCTGCACTTAGGTTATGAATTTAGAAGGCAGAAATTATGACACAAGAGTACGTTAAACATTTTCTCACAGGCATGTTAATGTCTGCAGCTCCTGTGAAGATAACCTGATACATTGCAGTTTTCTGCATTTCGAAATTTCATCATCTTTTGGAACAGCATGAAAGGAGACACTGCTGAAAACATCTCATATTATCTGGGCTGACCTTGTGCTTGCTGATATCCCACACAAATAAACACCAAACCAAATCTCTCCTCTCTGACCGCTGAGTAAGTACTACTAAATATCCTGTGACTACTTGAAAAAAAACTCCTGCATTCCCACCCCCTCAAAGCATTCCTCCGTAAAACAGTTAATCTTGAAAATACAATGCTGTCACCTTCCTTTTGCAGGTTTCTGCCATTGCTGTCACTATGGAAACAATCAGAACATCAAATATGTCAGTAAGCATGATTTATAAAATACGAAAGTGCCAAAAGTACAGACTCTACATAAAAAACAATCAAGACAAAATTAGCTTGTTAGCATGGAAACATTGGCTTTAAAGGATTTTCAAATTCATACGAATTCCTAGGGCAATGCTGCAGTGAGCTATGGCCAAGGAGAAAGCTGCCAGTGCAGCATTATGCATGAAGTCACACCGCCAAAGGCTGCAACTAACTTCCAGAACTAAGGGTTGAAATCATCCCTTTTCCATCCATTTAAAACATAAAATTCAGGCAGTTAAGAAAAGTCAGTGTATGCCCAAAACATTACACCAGCATAAGAAATATAATAGGATAGACATTTGTTTCTCCGAGATTTAGAAATAAATTAAGGAAGATCCTTTCACCTTGTTTTGACTGTATTTCAATAGTGCATTCAGTCATGTTCCCCTCTGTTCATATCTTCATGCACATTGCATCAGAAGCACAGGCAAAGCCAATTATCCATAGCTTCCCAACCGAACAAAGATTTAAAGCTGTTCTTAAGAGAAATATCAGCTGAAGAGCTTGGTTGGACAGCTATTCTGTTGTCTTGTGGCTTCAGCAATGCAAAAGCAGAGTGTTTATTATCACTGTAAGATGGGGTTCATCTAAGCCATATATGTACAGAAGAAGCAGTTTTCCCCCACTCCCAAAGCTCAGCATATACTTCACTTTGACATGTTGACTCAATTACAGCACACAGTAGCCTCATGGGAACAAACACAGCTTTTTGAGACAACTTCCTCTCCAACACACACACATTCTCTCTGTGTTTATTTAAAAGCTCATTCCAGGGAACGCTTTGCTTCTGATCGTTACATCATTCTCTCCTATGTACCAATGATGCATCTACCTGCTTCAAGTTGCTGCTTGTTCTCACCTGTACTCTCTTGGAAAATAAGCAGTTATTCTACCTCAAATTTAGCTACTGAAGCCACAGAACAGACAGCAAAAGCAAGAGGGACCTCTTATGCCTAGACAGAACATATCGAGGAAACAGCTCAAACGCAAGTTAGAGTCCCAGACCTCCAGGAAAAGAGAGGAACAGACATGAAGCTGTGAAAGTGCTTTTAAAGCATCGTGGAGCCAAAAGAATAAATGTATACTTTTCTTGTGCCATTTCAGGTATGTGAGATCATCTGCCAACTAGTCAGTGCTGGGCAAGTGACCCTGAAGACTGATTGCTGCATTTAGGACTTGGCTGAAGGACTTCTGCACATTCACTGCCTTCAGTGCTATGTTCACATAGAGCAAATTCCCTTACTGTCAGATTCCCTCAAATGGCCCAGTAAAAGAAACAGTCTACAGTATTCTTGTCTTAAAAACTATGGTTTTGACTAGATATCTTAATGACAGGTGGAAATGTATCAGATAATTCACTTTCTGACAGAGGACCAGCCACTTAGGGCAGCAGTTCAGGTACTCTGAGATGGAGATACTCCCTTCTTAACTTGAAACATGTGCTTTTGATTCCTGACTTCCAAAATATGAGATTACATGGTGAGTATTAGACTGCAGAAGTCAGACAGGATGAATTCAGACAGGAGCTGCAAGGAGAGAACGATTGCAGGATTTGGAATTCTAAACTATCAAGAAGGCAAAGAACAAAAGTTATAAGTTACAGAACTGAATGGAAAGGTGGAACAGAGGACGAAGTCAGATGAATTTAGTAAGTCTTTGGTGGGAGATCCCCTTCCCCAAAAAGCATCTTCCACAAACAGGGTGAATTTTGATGCCCTGTTTCCCTGGTAATTAATTATATTAGTTGACAGTATCAAGGAAACTATATGATAGTAAAGAAGACAATCCAAAGCTGGAGTTTACCTTACTCAAATATTGGTCAGTTTGAAATAAGGCATTCCAACTATTTTGAAAATTTTCAATAAATCTTAAACTAAAATATTCATGGAAATAATCAGTTTTTAGAAATAGACTCCCATNTCGTGCATGTCCAAGCCCACTAACTCCTATTTACATCTCAGAAATAAGCATGGCCATGAGTTCCACAAGCAAATTTTTTGTTAGCAATTTAGGTTTGCTTTTGCTCAGCTTTTCTGAATAACTTTTTGTTCCTGCATAAAGAAACGTAAAAACCCAAGGTTTTAAATTACCTGCTAAAGTATTCAACACTTGCAAAATATAGTATTTTAGATTTGTCACATCTTCAAAAAAGTTCTCAATTTTTAAATTTCTAATCGCATTTATATGGTGCTGTGGTACTTCTCATTTGTGTATGTAGCTCTCTGCCCCTCTTTTTGTCGTGTATCCTTTCTTGCCCTTTAAAGTGACTACAAAATAATGCATGTTGGAATTCGGGTAACAGTACAGTATCTACACAGTATTTTCACTATTACCAACAATTGTGCGTTTCTAAGCACAATTTCTAGTACAATTTTAGGACCATAATTAGGTTACTCTAATCAGGCTAATGCTAATTACAATATGATCTCTGGCAATGACTGTTCTTAGGACTCTGAACCACCACCAATGCCAGTGCCATAACACCGAGGTGAGAAAATCCAAGTGATAAACATTGAGAACGTTTGCATTTACTGTATGACTTCTGCAGAAACAAATACGTCACTGCAATTTATAGAAGAGATCATTACAAAATCCCTTGACATACATGGAAGGAGTTTTTATTCTTTGGGGATTTGGAAAGAAAGCTAAAGACACTGAAAATTCAGGTTAAGTTTTTTTCCTGAAAAAGAGGCCTACGCCATGCTTTAAGGTACCTGAGTTTACTGCATACTGACTTCCTCTTTTCTCAGTGCATTCATGCAAACAACTCTCCAGCATTCAACTTGCTGGAACTCTCCCACCCTCTATGTACCTTGAGAAAACAAAGTGCAACACAGAAAAAACTGTTTCAACATTTCCTTGTGACGGTGGATGTATCAAAAATGAAAATTGATTTTATCGGAGAGTGAAACGAGCATTTTGTACTAATGAAGAAAAGGACCCCAAAACGGTCCTTAGCCTCACTACATATAGCATGCCTGATATGCTTGATGTGGAAAACAAATGTAGAAAGAGTTTCATTACCTGTGATTCCATTGAAAAAGATAGAATTATGAGTCTTGCTTATAAAAGGGCATACAAAGGAAGCAAATATAGAACTGAAGAGGAGAAGGCAATCCCGTTCAATGGAAAAATGTACCTGGAGTCTGAAACACATACACATTTAATCTCTTTGGGCTGCTCTTCCTTAGTATAACTAGAAAATAAAATTGTATCCAATACACCTTTCCCCTTCTTTGTTTATCTGATTAGTGAACAGAATAGCATCTTCTTACTCTGAGTTCTTGGAGTTTCTTTTTCATAGATTAATGACAATGGAAAAGCCACAACACTGAGTAGTAAACACTTGCAATTTTCTTTGCCTTTCAGACATTGTCTAACAGCACCCTGAACTAGAAGACACTTTTCATATGCCTGCCCAAGATGCACAGACAGAAAACAGGGAACAAGGCACTGTATCCACTTTAATCAAGCCACAAACTTTCACAGTGAAGCCGCTACTGATATTCTGATACTTTATAACAACAAGGCAATAAAGTTTCAGGAGACCTATTCATTTTGCAAACTGACACTGATTCTAAGTGTCTTCAGTTGTCTTCAAAGAAACTAAAATTCAAAGCATCCTACTGATTTTGGAGGAATCAGCGCTGTTCAGGAGCCAGCACTTAATACTGCACATCCAAACATGGCTCTGTTGGAGTCCAGCAGGCCCTCCAAAGGAATCACACACTATGGAACCACAGTCAAAAATCAACAGATAAACCGAGGTCTCCATTCTACACAGTACACCCCTGTAATTTCAAGTATCCCTTCATATTAACATGAGATAATCTGTTTGGTAAAAATGTCAGGTAGCAAAAAAACAAGGATAAAAATGTAATTTATCGTTCAGCAAATAACATTAATTCTATGAATAAATTGCATTGATGACGTTTGTGCCCTTTTACTTTGGCATAAATAGTTACCCTGCTGAAAAAACAGAACTTCCAAATCCAAACAAAGTTTGCCATCCATTCAGAGAAAGAACTGGATGACAATCATGTGTCATACACTTATCACATGTTTAATAAAAGGAGCTATTCCCAAGGAAGGACTGAGGAAGGACAGCACCTCAAAACAATTTTTCAGACCAAACACACATTCAAAGCTACTGCTTTGTGGAATTTCTCCTGCTCTTTCTAGTTCATGGGAAATTCCACCTCTGCCAGACAAATCAAGGGAAACTGAACTGCATATTCCATTAACTTGAACTCTGAGACAGCAACTCGGCTACTGTGAGTCACTGACAGCTAGGAACAATCCTGCCAGCTTGGTAGAGACACCAAATTCAATGCAATATCCACCCCCATATACTCTAGTCCACAAAAGCAAGTGCATCTGAAAGGAATCATAAGGACGCAACTGCTTCCTGGAGAGGCAGATGTCAGTCTGGTTGAAAAAAAAAAAACCCTCAGCAGGAAGGGCCTGCTTCAGGCAGTTGCTGATAATACAGCCCCAAAGCTCCTCAGCAGAGCATTCCATGTCCAAATCCAGTGTTTCTAACACAGAAGTCCAAAACTTCGCCCTGCATCTGAATTTCTGGTTTGAGTGAGGATCTTAAGAGGAGGCATAGAAAGCTTTCCTGCAGTAAACTTCTGTACTTACAACCACCTCCAATTCATCAGTTCTCTTGGTATGGAAAAGGAAGCATAACATGCTATATGCTAATGGGAGGACTCTAAAGATCCCTCTACAGATTCCACACATATCAAAGAAGGTATTCAAGCCTTCCTGCATCACCAATAGAAGCAAAAAGAAACAGATACCACAGAACAGCAGGGACGAGCAATCAGCTTCTCTTGATAAACCTAAAAAACTACATTGCTAAATCCAACAATATTTCAAATGAAGACATCTCTTGCATCTCTGGTCTCATCAGGCCCTCTGATTAACACATCTGACTTTTGTACTTTATACTGCCTTTGAGAGCTGCATAAAGTTACTACACATCTACAGTTCAGCCAGTTACATGGATATGGCAGAAGGCACAGAGTAACTCACGTAAAAGGGTGAGAGAAATGACAAGAGGAAAGAAGTAACTTGATGCAGATCCCTTAAACTACATATTTTATAGAAGCATCACATTTGGAAATAAAATTAAGGGAGTTTGTTTGGAGTTGGGGGAGGGTTGCTTCTTTTTAAGGAATCCATGCCTTCTAGAGGACAAGCACAAAAACTGCCCTAACAGTTTTCAACAGCTAAGATCTGCTTGCTTTTATGGCCTTGTCTACAACAGCAAGCTTTAGAAGAAAAAAACCAAAATGCTATTTCCAATTCAGCTCAGTTGTACCACTGAGTCTCACACGACTTAGCTGCTAATGGTAACAAGACCAAAGATGCTTAGCCTCAAGGGTACCGTGGTAATTGCTGAACTCAACCATATTGGAAATGATTATTCTCTACAACCCCCCAGGTACAGAGCATTACTCTTTATGATTATTTAATAAAATTACAGCTTCATAACTAATTTCTTCCAGGACAGATCCTTACATCTACCTGCCACCTCTTGCTATTAAATGTTTTCCTTGATTGCAAACCCTTCTGCATATTGTATTCCTCATGATTGCTCCTCACCACTTCCTCATAGAAGAAACATGCCAAACACAAAGGAGGCTCTAATTCAGTGCATACTGTTGTGTCAAATGTCAGTCAGGGACACACCTCTGACACACAGAGCTAGTTTTGGAACTGTATGCAGCAGACTACTTAGTTCAGTGTCCTCCTGCTAAGAGATTAGAGGTGTCCTTAGCAAGAAAGGTTTTTCTCATTGATGTCACAGAGTGATAGAATCACAGAACAGGATCTGCTCTACCAGACAAAATTATCTATACACAAAACAAGGAAAACAATCTTGCCATGCCTTTCATGATTTCAAAGACATACCCTGAAATTCAGTAGGTTGATGGTTAATGCAGTCTGACAGAAAAAGATCAATATAGACATTACGGTATCACAGATTTACTTTCATCTACCCTTTTTTAAAGTACTAATAATTTCCTACAAGCAAAGTTTTGTTTATTTCCCGTGAACTAAGTTTGACCCTCCCCTTGGTCACTGCACCTTTGCATGCCTTGCACACTCAGCACTTCACTGACTGAAGGAAAAGGTTTTGAGAAATTCCTGCTAAGTACTCATAGCAGAGCAATGCTGTTAAGCTTATCTCCCATCTTATAAGTAGCCTTGTTGATTTGATAAAAGCCTGCTCAGTTAACACTCATGTACCTAAGCTACTTTCAGAAGACAGCTGATGTGATTAACATAAGATTTGACAAAAAATTCACACAACTATGTAGGAAATGGGTAGTTGTGCATACCTTTCAGCCATCCCTTCAGCCAGCAGGTTACAGGATAGGATTCGTATTTTTATCACTGTGTTTCCAGGGTCTCAGATTTCCTAGCTCTAAATTCAGATCTGTTTAGGAGATGAAACATGCCCACCTTTCAGGTTCTCTGGTCTGCAGTGCTGCAGAATGCCACACAGTTTACACAAAACCAGAATCTAACAGTGCATTCATGGCTGACACTCATGATTTTATGAGCTGGTAGATTAGACTTTCTCCACTGCAAACCTAGACACAGTTTAAGGTGACAGGTTTGGCAAGTGTGAATTTATCTGTTCCTCTGAACATAAATCTGCATCAAAGAGGATGGAAGTTAAACGCTCACCTTTTCAGTAGTGCCTTTGTTCAGAAGTCAGCACACAGAGCAAACTCAACAATGCCTGGCTCACAAGCACACCCTCTAGCTGTGGGGAAAAAAAAAAAGAAAAAAAAAGGTAAAGTGGGCCCAGATTAGAGATATACAGGAAAGCAAGATCAAAGAGTACTTAATTTTATACACATATGAAGAGCATTGCACACGAGTTGTGCAAAAAACTGCTTTGTTCTAAACAAAAATTATCCAGCAAGACAGTGCACACGCTGCTGTGTCTCCTTAAAAACACGCCAAGTGGAGAAACCCACAACTAAGGCTCTAATCACCTGAGCTAATCGCAGGGCTATGTAAAGATCATGTATAGATACTAAATGCAGCATCATAAATTCACTGTCTCTTAGTTCTGTTTGAAAACTAATGTTTAAGGATTTTTGCTTTACAAAGGAAAACTCTCAACTGGCACACTTTCCAAATTCTTTAAATTATCTCCTCAAATTAATTCCAGGGCTGCCTTCCAGCCTACAGTCCAAGTCCCTTCTCAAGCCAGCAACTCAGGCAGTGGCTCCATGTGAGGACTGCTCATTGTCCTCCTTCCTCTGCCACACGAGAGCCTGGCAGGCACCTGACATCAATCCAGACAAGAAGCTACTGAGAGGGGCAGTGAACCAGAACACATTTTACTATTTACCCTATCGTGCCAGCCAAACAGAGCAGCTTAGGGCCACTCTCCATCCTTTCAGATGCAGACAAACTGACTTTCTGAATGGAATTTTATGATACACTTTGCTTACACAAAGGAAAAATTCTCTGCTGCCTTCTGCACTAAAAAGATTTTGATCCTGTTCATATTATCCCACCAATCACAAGCTGGCCACGTATCAGAAGCAGTAACTCACCATTGTTCACCTAGATGCAAACAGGAACAAACCAGGGCAGCTGGATGTCTATATCTGCTATTAGCTTGCTCCCATTTATTTGCAGCTACAGCTTTTAAGCAGAATGCAGCAAGACACCATTCTTGAAAAATCATTCCCAAAGCTTACTCACTTTCCTTCTCCCCTATGCCATTTTATACTGTTTGTCCAACCGTTCTTTTTAAGAACAGTTTTTTCCTAAAGAAAGATAGCATCTAAGATTGGTATGCAAAAATGTAGATTTGAATCAGCAGGAAGCATTAGGGAGACAATATTAAAGAGTTAAGAGAGGCTGCCAACTTGTCCTAATACCTCAAAAGCAAATATAAATCAAATGGCTAAAAGAGACCTACTAAATTATTCAATCTATTTTCATTAGAAAGCTGACTCTTTGATGTTAGACTATTTCCTGATTCTTTCTAGCAGTCTTTTGTATTATATATTTGTTTTTATGTATTTGCTCTTCCAACCTTTCCTTTGGGCAGACTATTCCATACTTTAATATATTTCATAATCTCATTCCCTTGTTTCTAGTTATGCCCCTTCTCACCTTAATAATTTAATTAGTTTTTATCTTTCAAGTATGTGGCTCTCAAATATTTGTAGACTCTTATCACATCTCTCAGCTACACTTCTAGTTATCGCATAGCCAAGTTAGTTATCACAGGCATGTTTGCCTGTTGGTCCCTTGGTCTGTACTCATTTGTCATTTGTCCCTCCACTCTCTTCAGTTGTTTTACATCTGTCTAGAAACAAGATGTTTGGGCCTGTACAGCTGGCAAGTTAACTCTCATAGTTGATCAAGAAGGAACTTCTCCTTAATTTTTATAACCCAACATAATAATTTGCTTCTTGGTACCATGACACATCTGTAAAGTGATTTATCTGCTGCACAGCTACTCACTCCAAAGGCTTCTAGTGCACGAAAACACTTTTCCAGTTTCACTCATTCCCTGGAGCACAAACAAACACATTTCAGGTTAAACTTTTTTGACTGACTTCTTCCCAGTGCCTCCCTGAAAATGGGAAATACTTTATTTCAATATTCCCTCATTAGTTCTACGACCTCCAGTTCCTCTGTGTTAGTGTCTTCATCTACATCTAATTAATTTCTAACATTAAGCATCTTCCAAGTTTAGAAAGACTCCAACCTGTAATAAAGATGTTAAAACCATACATTTTTCAGTAAGACCCAATGATACAACTCCACATGGCTATATATATTATTTTTCTGCACTGAGTTTATATTGCTGTGACTTCCTGTTGCGAATTTCCTACTCTCACCCTCAATCATCTCAGTGCAAAAAAAAAAAAAGCCCATAGCAGACAATAGGACACACCTTAAGCCAGGTATGATACACAGTTAAGCCAGAGGTACTATTAGAAAGCAGCAGTGTCCCCCTTCCTTCCTCTCCCTTTCCCACACGTTAACTGGCCGCACAATGCCTTTGTCATGACGCCACTGCCCTGTGCTGTGGCAAGCCAGGTATTTTTCTAGTTTAGATTGATGGAATTGTGCATCTGCACAAATACTTGTAATGGCACTATGCACCAGATGATGCAGGAACAGAAGAGTGGGACTCTGTGAGAATTTTCACCACTGAAAAATGTCCATGGGATCCGGGTCCTCAATTCCCATTGTAAGTGCCTCCCCAGCATAGGAAAGCAAGCCTGAAATCCTGTGAACTGCAAAGTCTGCAAAAACCCAAAGACTTCTCAGGAACAGACAGATGTAAGGAGAATCCTTATGAGCAAGTGAACACTGAAGATTTCTGCATAGTTCAGAGGACAAGATGAATTGAACACAAGGTAGATCTGTTAAGGAGCTGAATTCTTTCAAGGATTAGGGAAAAAAAACCTATGAAGTAGAGGGATACAAGAACACATTGTTTTTCGGAACTTTCTCAAAAGATTTGGTCAAGTCCTTCACAAAGGGCTACTCAAGTCACTGTGCAGGCAAGAACAAAGTACCGTCACAAGCAGGAAACTGCAAAAAAAAAACAAAACAAACCAAGAATCACTGATCAGTTTTGAGCGTGGAAGAAGGGTATTTGAGAAGCTCTCAAAGATTAACGTCCGTTTTCTTTCAGGTTGTTATTAAATAGTTCCAAAAGAAAGCAAAAACTGAAATAAAATTTCAACTGAACTCAACTTTGAGTGAGGTGGGTTGAGTACACAGAATAATGTGGATTATTTCAGGAAATTCTAACAGAGAGAGCATTCTTGAGCAGTTTGGGGCCACAACAACAAAGTAAATGAGAAAGAAATGAAAAACAGAAAGAAAGGGAGATCTTTAATAATGAGCTATAAATCACCTGTAGTTCCTCTGTAAGAATTTATATTCTGTGTCAATGAAAACACCCATTTGATCAGCACAGTAAAAAAAAGTAAATGACATTCAGGAATAAAATATTAACATTATATATATTAACATTCTTGAACACACACTCTCTTAACATACAGCTTCACCTTTAGTGTGCGTAAGTCCAGCTTGACTGACACTGTAATTAGAAGAAAAAAAATCCTCAAGAAAATGCAATGAAAATTATCAAGACAAAGATTATGCTTAAAACTGAAGGGAAACAATACAGCAACTATTTCAATACCCTTGAAATCACAGACAACAGGCTTGGAAGAAAATTCACGTGTGATCAGTGAAATCTAAAGCACTGCCAACTCATTTGCCTGTTATCTCTGCCAGTATCTTCCAGGACAAAGTGTCCAGAAAGTTCCTATGCAATTCAGTCTACTGTTTAACTGCTTGTGCTGTTGAAAAAGTTTTACTGAATTCTGCTCTATTTATACAGTTTAAGCCCTTTATACTTCTGAGCTGTGTGAACACAGATGAGAATTTCTTTTTCTTTCTTTGCAGCACACTTGAAAATTTTAAAATTATTTTAACTTCCCCACCCCAGCCTGAATAATTCTGATTGTTCCATTATCTCCTTACAGATCTTTGCTATTGCTTTCACCTGAGCTACTTCCAGTTGGACCTCATCTTTCCTCAAATGTGGTGTGCAGAAACATCTGCAGCAGTCCGTTGCTCCAACACAGTAGAGAGAAAGTCTACAACAGTCCTACATGATCTGAGTTCAGACTGGAGCAACTCAAGTCAGTTTCTACCTATGATCAATTTTCCCTAATAGGAAAGGACTGGGAAAGTAAGGCCAAGCATGCTTCTACTTGAAGTAAGGAACCCAACTTAATTACCAAAAGGCTCATCCACACCACTCCATCCCAGTAAAATTAAAAGTCAAGTTATTTAAAGTGGCAAGGAGGAATTAAGGGAGAAGGAAGCTGCATATACCCACGTAATCCATTATCAGAGCAAAAGTTAACAATAAATATGAAAACAGAAATTATCTTCGTTTCCACAAACACAAGGGAGATGGACATTTATACATTTGGAGTATTTTTAACTTCCTTGTCTTTCAGTGAAATGCATGTGATTAAATCTCTTCAATGCCCCTGAAGCTCTCACTCATAATTACATAATGGTCCATTATGAAGATTCTATCACTTTCTCCAAAACAACTTATCATCAGGTACTAGACACAGAACACTGCATTACACATATCACTTCTCTGACTGAATATGACATTCTCATCTTCTCCTTTTTAATTCTCATTGGTGTGTTTTATGCCACAAAAGTAAGCCAAAAAGAGCCTGGTTTTATAACAAAATGATCCTGATATCAATGAAACAAAGTAATGACATGACAGAATTTTTTTATGTATTTGCGCATGAACATATGACATCTGAAAGCCATCATACAGTATTTATAACAACACCTAAAAATATCACCTGCAGTTCAAAACAGGAAGCTGTATTTTGTGACCAAATTACTAAGAAAGCTTCGTATCACTTGTTCCAACTACACTGTCGTTGGTACTACCATTACAGAACATGCAAAAACACTTCAGCCAAGGTTAGGGTTTGTCATCTATTATGTACCTACCATAACACACAAGCATAACACTGTCCTTTTTACAAAGGCATGTAGTAACTGGACATAGGGGAATGACTTCAAACTGACAGGTTTAGTTTAGATATTAAGAAGAAATTCTTTACAATGAGGGTAGTGAAGCACAGGAACATCAACCAGAGAAGATTGGGATGCTCAGTCCTGGAAGTGTTCAAGGCCAGATTGGATGGGGCTTTGAGTAACCTGGTCTAGTGGAGAGGTGTTCCCTACCTGTGGCAGGGGGGCTGGAACTAGATGATCTTTAAGGTGCCTTCCCCAAGCCATTCCAGGATTCTAACTGTGTCTGTATGTCTAATCAGATACCTGTATGCCTAACAAAAGACAGATGCTGTACCACATACCTTTCAAAAGAAATAAAGGTAGCACACAAATGTAACAGAAGTATTATTCTAATTTGACAAGAACAAAACTGAGGCAGCAATGAAGCGAACTACCAAAATTCACATGAAAAAAAGAGCAAGGGGCCCAGGCAAAATTTTCAAATCCCAGTTACAGCATATTAACCACAAATTAATTGTCCAACACTCCTTTCCCTTAACACCAAATAACAGACATATGATGCTTGTGCCTAATGCTCGTTCACAGTGTTACCGCTGGCTGAACAACATGTAGCAATTCTACAAGAGAAAGCTAGAAATGCTTTCATTCTTTACCGTCTTGAATTTAGGAAGCTGCTATCGCTGTTTTTGTTCTTCCTTCTTCTCTGTTCATACCAAAGGCCTACACAGGGAAGGTTTGAGCAAACAGCTTATTTTACAACCAAAGCAAAGTAACAACTCAGCCACTGCAGTCCACCTTCAGCAGCTGGTTATCAAATCAGGAGAACTAAAGCATTGCTTTTGTTACTTCACTCCCGAAAAAAAAAAGTACAATGGAGTGCTACACTAGAACAGCAGGAAGGACAAAGATCACAATTTGAGTTAGAGTGTAGACTTTAAGAAATAAAGGAGTAACTGAAAAAACAGCAAACCTGTCAGAGACATTTTCATCTACACTTTAAAAAAGCATGCAAAAACAGGAAAGAGTGGCATCAGAAGTGAGTATATGTTTTTATAAAGAAAATCAGAAACGCTGGAGGAAATAATGGAAAAGTGAACAGCTGAACCAGAAACTAGGTTAGAAAGGGACATCTCCCCAGAGCCCTAACAAATCCATCACAAGACCCTAGGGAAATGTTAAAAAACAAGGGGCTTTTGTAGCAATGTTTAACACTCCTTTATGTGACACAGTGCATATATTTACCAAGACGACTAATGCAGCACACTGAAACTAAAAATACAATTGCATACTGAAAGAAGCTCAGAAAACACGACAGCATTTGATCAAAGGTAACAGACCACAGAAGGGTACAAATGATGTGAGAGAAACTGATAAGGATATATTTCAAAGAACAGGGAAGAAACCACAGAGAAAGAGCTGGCAGAAAATATCACACAGGTAACACTCGCAGTTTAGTGAAAAGCCTAATGCAGCACACTCTGCAACAAGCAAGCAAAGGAGCCAAGTACCAACATGCATGGGGGGGCACATAGGGAAAACATCGAACTGGGTACTTTTATGACCTATTTTGTTAATTTTATATTAATGATAGCTTTCTAGTCACTTTATGTTTGTATCCAGGCAACAGGACCAACAGTGCACGTAAGAGATCAGGATACTATTAATATATCTTTAAGCTGAGACAGATTACATTTTTACAGAGGCAGTGAAGAATTCAAGGCCTTGTTTCCTCACAAACTGGAAAAAAAAACCAAAACCAAAAACATCCCATCCACACCCCAGATTATACTGCTCTGCTGCAATACAGCAGCAACTACTACTACAGCAGCAAATTATTATGTGAGAAGCACCAATTCCACTTCTATCATGTGATAGAGTTACTTGCAGAAAACGGAAAAGTGTCAGTGAAAGTTAGCAGGAAATGGGTAATTGGGACAACTAATAAACTCTTCAACTTGCTTTCAAGTTTCACCCCCTGAGAAAAGGTGGTGGACCATGGGCCAGATGAACTTTTCTGCTGCCATGAATCTGATCTGCTGTCCAGTTCTCACCTTTGAGTGAAATATTGCAGTTCTTGTTCGCATCCCGTATCTCTCTCACAGAGCTTCCAAACTTGGAACATCAGAACGATTACAGAAGAATCCTCCCCTTAAAGATAAGGTAATGTCTGTGAACAGTTAAAGGCAATAGGATTTTCTGGCTCATGCCAGAAAGAGTAGCACATGGACCTCTGCTAAATACAGAATCCATCCCCCCTCCAAAAGAAATGCCTGTATGGTATTAATATCACAAGATGAAGCTCAGCTGTATAAATAAAACCCCTCATTTCAGCTAAGTCTTCATCATCTCTCTGGCATCCATCACCTTTTCCTTCACAACAAAACTCTCAGGAGGGCCTGCAGGGTGGTGCCTTTTTTTTTTTTTTTCCCCTTAAGTACACTGGACAGGAATGCAAGTCTGGTTTTATTATCTCCTCTTGGCAAGTTAACAATTACAAACAATTAGGTTGGAGTAAAAGAAAAAAAACTACCAGAAAAAGTTCTGAAGGAAATATGCAAGTCAGAATGGTTTATAATGGAAATGTACTGTCTGGAAGTCATGGGGACCCTGAATGCTCTTTCAAGAGACTGACATGCTGTATGACCTTAAGTACATCACTTATCTTTCCCACATTAAAAAATATCTCCTTATATAGCCTTGCTAGATAGCTCACTTTGAGAATTAAAAAATAACTACACTGTCAATCCTCCTATTATTATTACTGCTGTTACTATGGGGGCTGGAACTGTCGTCAGCAAACAGGCAGGACATAATTTAATTTTCTTCAAATATTTATTATGCGACAACACAGCCATCTGTTTAACACTCGCTATATTTAGTGTCTGTCTTAAAAAACACTGGGAAAGAAAACACCAGCTTCTGACTTTCACTTCCACATATCCACATAGGCACCAATACATGGGCAATATCCTTTCAACTGTAGAACCCAGGAAAGCAGGGTGAATCCCCAGCTTTAGAAGTATTAAGTAAATTCTAATTTCAGCATTGAGAAGAAAAGACAGGATATGAAGGGAATTAGTGGGACAAGAGGACATGGATGGTAATAAAGTACTGTGCACAAGGACTATATGCTAAAAGAGGACAGATATAAGAATATTACATATCTATACAGGGAAAAAAATAACTTTTCAATAGCATTAATTTCTCACCAGTGCATTACAAAATAAACCATCATTCTTAAGTAACAGATGTTACACAGAGGTGCCTTTGGCATCTAAATGTATTCTGTTTGGTCCCTTTTATGAAAAGGCTTCACTTCTCTCCATTTGCACTGCGTACTTTCATCAGCCCATATGCATAAATCCTTTAACATGCCTCATGTCATACCACTGGGACATCAAAATAATACAAGTCTAGGCAGTAGCAAAGAATTTAAGCTAATTAACACATACCAAGTGAATATGCTAATGAGGAAAACTAAAAAACAGAAGGCATTAGTTAACGCACACTCATCCCATTTTATTCTTCCCCATCCCCTCCTCTACTGTTCCAAGCCTGAGATCCTGAACCGGTTCCAACACAGCTCAGCCTGTGGCAGCAGCATCCCTTACCGTGCCAGTCCTGGTCCACCCCTGCAGTTCCAAAATACAGAGCTCGGCCCTGACTGGGAGTACGCCCCAATTTTCTAGAGTTAGTTATAAACTGTGATACCTAATCAGGTCAGTCATGCCTATCTGAGAGGCCAGTATCTGACGCCACAACAAAAAAGGGCACAGAGCTCAGGTAAAGAAAGTCCAGCACATAGGTGAAAATGCATAAGCCGAACACACATGCAAAAAGATGCCCAAAGTTATAACGCTTGGATTGTTTTAAACAGTTTCTTTTCAGATCTTCTATTGCTGACAAGTTTTCCTCTGTTTTCATACAGACAAAAAATAACATGCTATTATACGTGATACACTGGTACTGTTAATTTACTGGCACTTAATGGTTGAACAGATAATGAAGAGTAACTCTAGTATAGTGTCCATCAACTATAGATGCTTGTTGACATGACTTTGTGTTCATAAGTGGTTTTCAAATACACGAAGCAAATTATTCTTTTAATAACTGTGACTAATAGAACCAATAAGGACCTAAATATTGCCCTTTTGCACAAAAAAACCCAAAGAGAAACCTAATCATTTAGGAGAGGTAACATCTGTTTTGTAAATACTTATGTGTTTATGACCAGCATAGAAACTGCCGAGTCACACTCCTATGGAGCAAGAGTTGAGCACTGGCAGAGGCCTGTAACCTCTCTTCTCAACAAAGACAAAGGTTTAGACAAACACAACAGGAGAAAGACTTCTGTGCAAAATGAGGTAACACTGGACTTTGTTTACATTGAACATGATTTGACAATGGGTGAAAGATGTGCCACGGCTGATCCATCCAAGTAACAATGAGATCTACTCTATGCTATAGTTCTTGAAGATAGCACAAAAAACCTGAAAAAACCCAAACTGCATTCATCCACCATCCTGTCAAAACCCTGCATTTTTTTAAAGTAGCATTTACCTGCAATGCAGAATACATTTCTCCAAAATATTTTATCACCAGCGCAATAACCTGAATATAATGCCTTGGGTTTAGTGGGTTATTCATAATTTCTTTGTGATCCAATAAGAATTACAATTATTTAAAACTTAACTTAAAATTTATACAGCACAAACTCATTCTGAATTTGGCCTAAAACTCATTCACATCAGTTCCTGCCATCTGTTCTGTCTGATTCCAGGTACTTCAAAGACTAGCAGAGGAAAACCTTGAAGACAAATTGGCAAAATAGTAATCAGGTCAAGCAGTCCTTCTTATTAACCTTTACACTTACAGACACCTTAAGCTCAAGGAAGCATTCCAAAAGACCTTAAAAGTTTGCTTTCCTTTGCAGGATTTGTCTACATAACTGACACATAAATATCAGATTACTTTTGACCCCACAAAGTTTTAACCTCAATGTATTGATGTACTGCAGCAATAAATTCCAGACTAATTCATAGGCTGAATGAAGTATTTTTCCTTTGGCCAGAACTGAATTGGTTACTTTCTGGTAATACTGACAGTCTCCCTTTCTGATGACAGCAAGCTATCTATAAGTAAACCACCACTTGAAACAAGAAATCATCAAAATCCCTTCTACAATATCTCTTTTACAGAGAAACTACTTCACGAATAGAAAGTACTCTGCAATCACAGTAATTTGTAAAGCTCCTGTAATCAGTATGAAAGATACTGACAGTGCATACACTGCACATTCTGCACCCGAGATTGTTTCTTACAGCAGTATTACCCTTTATGTGCTTCTGCACTAGAGCTTGAAGTGCAGACCTCAGAGCACCTTCCTCACAGCTCAACACCCAGGCTCAGAAACAACAGGACCAGCAATATCCATTACCATGAAGAATGATGATAAATACAGAGGTTTTTAAAGGGCTGCTGGTTTTTCTGAGCACCGTCAGCACAACTGTAGTATACTAGAAGGTTTCACTCCCTCCTTGATGGTGGGAGCAGCTGTACAAATTAGCTATTCACTGGAGCACTGTTCTTCTGAACTTGCCTTTAGACATGATTCCTAGCCACAGGATGTTTGCAGCAGCTGCTGTCTGCATGATGCTGTTTTACAGAAATCAGAGGTGGTACATATAAAAAACAGACAAACTTACTGAAAGAGCATACTCAGCTAATTGACAGAACGAAAGACATACAATGAACAACCCACTTGAGATTCCAATTTGGTCTCTTCATCCACCCCAAATTGTTAGAATGGGCTGAGTAAACAATTTCTTTTATACTTTTCATTGACATGAAGTGGATCTTCTGTCCTGATCTGGCCAGAACTACTGACAGCAGCTGAAGCCAAACCCCATCACTGCCCTGGATAGCTCCCACTCCATCATCTGAAAACCTGGATGGAAGTCTGTGACCCTCTCCACAATTAAAAAACATCACATAGCTAGTGATTCAACTCTTGCAATTAGAGGTGGTCCTGAAATAGATTACATATCTTGTTCTCCATCTTCAAAGGTACTATTACTTGATTTCAGCTTTTTTTGGTATTGACAACAGGAAAACATGGATGGGTATCTAAGTACTGCTAAAGAGATCTTGTATCTCTCTGATGTTAGCTATCCATGTTCTACTTGAGTCAAATAATTTCTCCACTTGTTAGAAGAAAAATTCCAGATGATTCAAAAGTTTTTTAAGATATTAAAGGATACCTCTGACAGGACTAGTTATGAGATCACCACAAATTCTGAAATGACAAAAGCTTATGCAATGGTTGCGAGTCATTTGATACTGGCAATAACCAAGTAAAAATGACATTGTGCTTTTTGCACCTATGAAACAACATCTTCTGGCACTTTAGAGAAAGGTTATGACAGAGAGTGCTCAATCAATCTGGATCAGCCAGAGACATTCAAAGTGGTCATACAACAAAACATCAGTGAAACAGCATTTCTGATGACTTTTGGCATGTTTATCGATCAGTTAAACATGATGGGGTTTTTTAGTTCCTCCTTATCAATACAGACTGTGAGGGAAGATGGCCCCAGCTACTGACTTTTCTTCCTCTCTGAAGCATTAGATACAGACCCTGCAGCTACTGCTCCCCTTTCACTGCACACATGGTTCCAGTGAATCAGTGACACAAGTCAGTGACACCTAGTTAGGAAGTCATCATTTTAGCAGGTCCTGTGAAAAAACAAAACGACAATACATGACCTGAAAGACCCTGGATGTAAGATACTGCTCTCCTGTTATCACTGAGAACTCAAATTTAACTGTTTCCAGAGCCATCTGCATTCTACTGAACTCACAAGTTTTTACCTTTCCCTAAAATAGTACTGACAAATAAAAATACTTCCTTGCAAGTTAAGGAGAGGGGAAATAGTAGACACAACAGGTACCTTCCAACAGCGTATGTTATGCAGATGAAATAAAAGGCAAGAGCATTTCACAAAAAGGCCTCAAGCAAATGCCATTTTCGATTTGATCCCAAAAAACTACTTCTAGCCCAAACTATCTAGAGCTTCAAAACAACTGAATTCAACACTGAGTGCAAAATGAAAAGGTAATTTATAAATTAAGATGTCCTTTTAAAAACATTTTTATAGGACTTTTCTGCATTTATTTTCCCTCCTTTGCCTATGTTTCTCTTCCAATCCTCAACATTTCGCACAGTAAGTTTCTTTAATATGAAGACAATTTACATAGTGACTTCTTCATTTGAATGTTGCTGAGAGAGGTAGAGGAAGGTGACAGACTTGCTGTTTGTTTTTTTAAATCCATTAGCAAAGCGACTGCCCCAACTTTCTGCTGTGGAAGATCAGACGAGCACGGCACCACCAGCCCTCGTTCCATCCATAAAGCACAACTGGCTCACGAGCAGGCCTGTGCAGCCCTCAGAAATGAAGCCCACACAAGCCATGGGTCAGCAGGCATGAACAATGTTTGCTGCATCCCATACTTCTTGTTCCATCTGTATGCTCACTATTCCAAGTAAAGAATTTCAACAAAGTCATAAAAGAGGCAGACACATCAAAATTTGCACTCAGGTTGTCAGCAGCAGTGTTACAATAAGGTGGCCTTGTAACAGTGCAGAGGTGAAGCATCATTTTAACACAGTGATCAACTTACTGTTAACTTCCTTGGTCTCTTCACTGTGAAGACATGGATTTCAACTAGGTAATAAGGAAAAACAGGTCTTTTTTAATTATAGTGCCTAGTGAACCACTGATTACACAGATATTTTTGTTCAGGACTGATAAGAATGAAATACCAGACCACAGGGCTGCTCACCAAGCGCAAAACAAATGGGACTAATGTAACTAATGTAACAAGAGATACTCAGGTCTATAGAAAATACAGCAACTCCACTAAGAGACCTCAAATTTAAATACCTACATACATGAATTACATATTGAGTAATTCTCCTGGACAATAACATGGAATTCCTGATGTGGAAAACGATACTAAAAAGTCTTTTCCCCTCTAAAAGAAACTTTAAGAAGTGTAACTACTAAATGACTGTGGTAATATGCCACTGGGATGAAAAGGGAGCCATGCCTCTCTGAAAAACTGCTTCAGCCTTGAGTACAAAAGGCTTTCCTCACATTCACTCACAATAACTTGCTTTGTACGAAGACTTTGCACATTAGCTATTATGTTAGAATATATTTTATAGCTGCACACTTCTTCACAGGAAATACAAACTCAAGGTGCTCAATGATTTGGGTTGTGAGGGCATGGAGATTGATTAGGAGAGGCATCTGATCATCATTTATCCTACCATCTGTGGGATCTGCTGCTCCCACAGTGGATTCCTATCTGTTGCCTTACTCTACATTTCATGGCCTAAAAAAATCTACCTGTGCCACTGCATATTATTTTTGCAGGGCTTCCTGCCTAAAGAAACAAGGTAGAAAAAAGGCTGGCTTGAGAAGGTGAAAGAAAACACCTCATCTGGACACGATGACTGCAAAAGGAAATTGCTGACTCATAAGTGCTATATTAAGCTGTTTCACAGAATCTCCCACTCTCAACCTCTCCACTTCCTTTATCCCTGAAAGTCCTTAGATTTATTTTTCGGCCTGTATGCTAGCCAAGCCTCATTACCACTTAGGCCAAAATACTAATGCTATTGTCACAGAAGAGAAGACCAAAGGACAAAACACAGGAAGTAATTCAAGGTATGACTTTTTTCCCAATTCATTATTGCCCAAGGACAATGAAAAAAATCCTAGTAAACACAACAAGCTCAGCTCCCAAGACCTACTATTTCACAGCTGCAAATCGCACATACCACTCTAACAACAGCAAGAAGTAATACATAAACAAGGCTTGCTCACAACTTGGGTTCCAAAAGTTCAATTAATACCAGTAGATACAAATAACCATCAGCAGCATGCTTTCTTCCTTAGTAATTAAAATAAAACATGTATAGGTGATAGAATTAAAAGAATAAGTTTTGGAAAATTAAATTTTTCCTCTGTATTTTTATGATCTGTGCAAGTTAGAAATTGTTTTACTTAAGGACACATTAAAGCTGTACAAGCAAAATTAATTCTGATACGTTCTATCTTATGAGTGTTTGTCCTCACAACCTTCTCAATGTGGTGGTGTGCGCCCATACACATGCCTCTGTGTCTCTCCTGTTTACAATTCCAATGCTAAAGCAAAATCCTAAATGACAAACTCCACTACACAATCATCCCACCAATACTGCAGGGGCAGAGTTATCACCTGATACACAACAAGGGCATCTTGAGCCAACTGTAGGTTACAGCAACTCTGGGTGGCTATTCTCAGGGTGGAAGCAGCAATGCCCAAAGGTTTCAGATATTCTCTGACAGCCAGGTCATCAGATTCAGAGACCTGGATTCCATCCAAGGCCCAAGAAGGTGCTACAAAGCTTTGTATGTACTTCTGCTGTCTGTATCTTAGCTATTTCGTCTTTTCTCTTCCAAAATTTTTCTGTCCCACCTAACCTTTTATAATCTAACCTTCTCATGTTCCTCGTGCCATACTTGCCTGTCCTTGCTGGTCACCTGTCAATTCCTTGTCTAATGTTTCTCCTTTGGCAACACAAACTGACAGATGCAGTACTCTCCTGATGCAATACGTTCCATTTCATTAGCACCCAAAAACCTACTAGCACCGGAGCAAGTCCACCATTTCCAAGAATCCCATTCATTTCCCAGAATCAGACATTTTTTTCCAACAGTCACAATCTTCATTTCCCACAACTCAGAAGTTTCAGCTCCTGTCCCCTGGAGTGATCTGTCTGTATGCTGGCCTGCTCCAGCTCACAGCCCTGGGGTGCCCCAGTACAGGAGCTCCCTCCTCACCCTGCTATACAGAAACTGCAGAGCCCTACACGCTCCAGGACAGGTCCTCAGTTCTGGATATGATCAGCACTGGAGATGCACCAACAGGCAGGGACCTGCAATTCAGGGCAGACACCACGGTCAGCCCCAGGCTCACGCATGCTCAATGGGGGTGGCATCTTCAGAATTTCTAACCAGTCCTATAACGCCTTAAGCATACTAAAGCTACAACTATTCCCTTGACATCAGATCTCTCAATTAATTCTCACGGTAACACAAAAAAAGTACTCTAGACATAATGCCAATATCAATAAACATACATGATATATATTTTGTATATACACTTCTATTCTTTTTGATAATCAAAACCACAGTAACAGGTATTCATGTTCGCTCTAATTCATATCCACTTCACCGTCTACATTTGCGAGACAGAACTCAACTTCAATACACAGATTCTCTAGAGTAGAGACACAAACCTGCTACCTTTCTTTGTTAAGTTACCAATTGTCATAATTTTTATCCACCTACTAAATAAAAGTGATACTACTTTTCCAGTGGAAAGGGAATTAAGGTGTGGCGGTAAAGACTAAAACTACAGTAAAAAACGGTGTAATCACAGCACGTTCTATCCCCTCAAAAAGGCTCCACGCTTCCACTACCTTCTGATGAAAATTATGTGACAAAGTGCATATACAACTGCTTTAAATACTGTTATCATTTGCTAAAAAGGAAGCAGGAAGTTTTCCAAAGCAAAGGCGATCTGTATATACTTTGAAAACATGCAGTGTGGTTCAGTAAATGTTTATCACTATTTACTTGCTGGAAAGAAGAAAAAAAAAATTAACCAAAGTAAAAAAACCCAGAGAGCATCTCATTTTCTCCTTTTTCAATTTGCACACCTGTGTTGGCAGAGTCTTTTGATAAAGCCAGTGGCCAACCAGCACATGCTATTTCGTTGTGATGAACAGCACAATGTGGTGTGATAACAACAGCTCAGATGGCTGGGAAACAGTACTTAGTGAAAATCAACAGAATCTGTCAGGAGCTGAATCTTCACAAGACCTCAGATGTACGGACATCAAAGATCTCTCTATGCAATGAACTTTCCTGAGATAAAGCTGCTCTTTAGAAGAAATAAGTCCCATTGTGCAAAGCACAGCTCGTACAAAGTCATATAACAGACAGACCTTCTAACCGGAAATAAACTGCTTTAGAAAATGTAGCTTTTTACTGGAACTGGCTTTTGGGTCTCCTCCTGACAGCTGACATCTTTCTCCAAAGCAACACAGCAGAATGTCCAATATCTGTAAACTACTTTAGATCTCATAGTAACAGAAGAAAAACAGTACACTGACTGTTTAAACAGTGCAATCAGGAAGCACTCTTACAGAAATTGCCACGTCAGATATCACAGCTGGGTGGCAACTGGTTTGTAATCTCTGGCATGGGGCCTTCCAGTCCCACAACCATCATTAAGAAAAACAGCAGCTGGCACACAAAGATCAGAAATGTCAATATTGATTAAAGTTACATTCCAATGTCAAAATTTTAAAGCCATTTGAAATTTTCAGACTGCTAGGTTGGGTTTTGGGCGGGACGGGGGTGTGTGGAGGGAAGCAACACTGCCTTTCCAGAGAGGTTTCTGATCTGTAAAATACAAACTGGCAACGCAGTAAAAGCCAACAACCCAGCAGGAATGAAGGTCTCTTACTGTAACTGCTCTCAACCTCACCACAAAGAGCCCCCTTTCTCACAAACAATCTGAGTGCAAATGGTTTGTAGGAACAGGGCTTACCTCGAATTGTTAGGAAGTTGACACACTTCACTGGAGTTAGAAGCAGATGAATATGGTAGAGGTAATCTTACTGACTGCCTGGCCCCTGGAAGGGCCAGGGGGCTCTCTGATGAATGTATTTATTGCTGTAATCTTGAGCCAAATGCCTAAGGGTGACTGCTACTTCAAATCCTCTAAAGCCTGCAAAAACAGATAATCCATTGTTTAAAGATTTTAACTAAAAAAGACCAAGGTTGCAAAGCCTCAGGCAGAAAGAACAATGAAACATTAGACAGGAGAGCACTTTGCATTAGTTTGCTGCCCACATACTGCTGTGCTTTGCACACTATACAAGAAATAGCAGCTATCAGACCTTTGTGTTGAGAAAGCTTTTACTGAAGAGGAAAGAGAAAGAGGATTTCTCTGCCCAGTCTCATAGCTACCTGCTCCCAGATGTACTATACACCAAAGGTTTTAAGCCTTAGCAGTGATTAGTTATGGCCAATATAAGTTCCATTAAATGGCACAGAATTTTTAAAGTACTTAGCACTGCCAATGAGACCCCTTTAATAAAATGCCTCGAGCAGAATACTTAATATTGCAGCATTCAAAAAAATCAGTAGTCACTTACAATCTCTGCAGTTAGTACATTTAAAGCATGACTATTATGCTGTGCTACAGCTACTGGCTGTAATGGCAATGCTGACCTCGTGCAAGAAGCTTGCTAAGCCAAAAAAAAAAAATGCACTGTATGACTTGCTCCCCAGGAGAGACACAACACATCTGAGCAACTGTGACAGAGGAAGAACTATTGAACTTCTCATATACTGCTTCCTAGAATTTGCTATTTCCAAACCTAGTAAAAATTAACTAACATTTCTAAGAATTTTTGTGTGACACTTTCTCATCCCTGTTTAAGATGCTCTTGGGTGACAGAGATTGGACAAAGAGTCTTCTGCACTAGTATTAACAACTCAAAGCTAGATTCAGATCAGTACTAGTCAGAACTCGTTTCTACTTTTTCTTGTATTGCCCATTGATCTCCATTTCTGCAGCCCAAGTGGAGCCAGCCTTACAGGCAGAAAAATGGGATAAGAAGTCTCCTCACATCCACAGGATGGGTTTCACTGCAGTAGCCAGCTTGTTCCCGTAACTTCACGTGAAAAAAACAACAAAAAAAAAATTCTTCTTGCATCTCCTTCCTTTTCCTTCAAGACAGATGGAATCAAGCTAGATAATATTTTCTAAAAAGTATTACCTAAAGATAAATTTTAGGAAATTTAAATTTTAAGACTTGAGTGTTATATCTTAATGTCTGTGCATATAGGGTCATTTCCATTTCATTTGGCTGAGAGGTCCCTCATCTTATTCTGACTATCATGAAAGCCCTGGCATTTGTGCTCACAAGCCTTGCAACCACCTCTCCAGCTTTGCCTGCAGTTTCACAGCTACACTGGAAGACAGCTATGCTAAAAGGTCATGATTGAAAATGAGGATGGAACTCCTACAGCCCTAGGAAAAGTTACAATATCGCAACTGAGAGCTGGTAGCAAAGGCTCTATAACATTAGTGCCAAAGAGTTGCAAAGACAGGACAAAAGGAGTAGAGCTCTTGATACCCTTTTCAAGCTTGGTGACATCAGTCCCAACCTGGCAGATCAAGCATGAAGTTTCTAAATCCACCAGGGAGACCAAACAACACCTGTATCCCTACCCAAGGCTTTCTCCAGAAGCCTAATCATGGCTGGGCTTCGCGAACGCAGATTTGGGAAGGGCTCTACCCACGCTTGCTGCAAGCGCGCTGATGGCTAAAAAGGCCGATGCGAGATAGGCAAGGCCGGTTGCAAAAGGCACAGCAGAAAGTCTCCATAGGCGGTGTTGGTAAGGCACGGTTCTTCCTGCGTTGTCTTTTCTCCTCCAGACTGATTCTGCGTGCATTTTCAAAGGAATCTTCAACTTACACATGTGAAATCATACTTCTAAGGTGATCATCTGGCATGTCTTCAGGAGGTCATACCTCTCCTCCAAAGCCAGCAGTCCTGTCATGCCATCAACTCATCCTATCCCCAAGACACTCTGCAGTGGGCCAATACAAAAGCATTTGAGTCTGACTGGGTTTCTTACTGACCAACTGAAAAGTAACATTTTCTCTTTTGGAGAAGGGTAAAACAGAAAAAAAAAAAAAGAAAAAAAAAAGAAAAAAAAAAGTTTGTTTTGTTCTGTTATTTTAATTTCCACATCAGTTTCCTGATCCTCCTTGCTGAGTGGCTGTGCCAAGAGTGAGAAGGGTCACTATAGGACTGGAGTGCTTTCCTCATTGGTAGCATTAGTTTAAATGTGAACCGAGAGCAGTATGTTCAAAGGGCATCTTCACCCTGCTTTCATTCAGCAATAGGAAAATGCTAGGACTAACAAAAATAAGATAATTATACAATAGCTCTACAACATACAAGAGAATTAACTATAACCACCTCAGAGAAGCATTATGTTCAACACCAACTGCAATTACAGCACTCTCTGAACGCTAGTTTGTTCTTAACCTGCCCACATACACAACGCAAGACTAAAAAGGAGTTTCGAGCTCTGCCTGCTACCACAGGCACTGTACCACCGTGTGTGGTTACTGAGGAATCTATATTTAAAAGTAATGTTGGGAAAGGCAAACACCAATATTTTGTTTGAGGCAAAGCAAGTTTTCCTGCAGAAAGCTCTGTGTTTATTTATATGGACTTGGGCCATGGAAACATACTCTGTTCCATGCACAGTTACAGGATACTAAAATATAGACACAAACATTTGATAAAAGCGTATTTTTATGGTAGCCTTGACTCAGGAAAGTAGGCTTATTCACGTCATGCTTTGATACAAGCAACCAGACCTGAAACAGGAACATAAAGGAAGGATATGGATGGAAGTCTGCAGACAAAGCTAAATCAGGAGACAGTGACAGATCTTTGCTTATGAGGAAGATGATTATGACTCAGCCATAAGTAAAGCACATGCACTTTGAGCTTAAGAATCAGTGAACCCAGAACATTTAATAAAAAATTAATAAAACCAACAGAATTACAAGTAACAAATTAAAATACATTATTTGTAACTAAAATGGGGGACGGGGAAAGCTTGATGTTTTGGAGGTGTTCTGGACAACAGACCAGCAATTTATGACAGGCTTCTATGCTGAAACAAACCTGCCGCTTCATGGCTGCCGAACTGGGCCAGGATCCCACTTTATCCCACTGAAAAAGCAGATTTAACACTGCAAGAGCTCACATCATTCGCACAGCTGATGAAACTGGGAGCTGCAGCAGTCCTCATGCACAGACACTGTGTTGATTGATGCAAGGTCTACACTAGTTTCTGTCTGCTCTTTTTAATAGCTCCACAGCCCTCAATAACTGGAAGGACAAGCAGTTCACCAACAGAAAGGTGACGATTATTTCAGTAGCTCCAACACTGAGACAAATGATGCCACTTCAAAGACCTTCCTATACTTGAAACAGACCCACACAGAGGTGATGACCAGAACAGTAGCACAGACAAGACACGGGTGATGACAGATGCAAGAGGATGACATTTTAAGGGGTCAGTCAAGATATCAACCTTTTCTCCACTGAAAATTTCTGCCTTTAATTAGACTGCACAAGAGTTCCCAGTCTTACTTGCTCCTCATTCATCTTGGGCCATCAAATATTAAGAGGTATTCAAGTTGTCGTGAAGTTGCGTTATTCATCTCAAGCAGGGATCTTGTAGTGTGCCACTGCTTTGGGACACTCCAAGCCTGACCTCACATTTGCTTGAAGTTAAGCATCCAGCAGTGCAAAACCTAGACTGTGCAGAAGAGAGGTCTGCCTCTTTACAGAAAAAAATCTAAGGCCAGCACCTGACATTTTGACATTCTCCTTGCCTCTGGAGCCAACTAAAATCTCCGCAGTCAAGGTTCTGAACTGAAGAAAGACCTACTCATGGTCCAGTGTGGCCTCTCTGGGACAGGTATGGCTGGCCAGAACCACAGTAAAGTCCTGGTTACCAGTTACAGTGGAACCCTGACTATGGGACAACTCAACCACAAAGGGAAGGGCAAAAACAACTGACAGCTGCAGAGCAAGTCGTAACATTTGGCACTTACTAAAGCTTTCAGAATACAGTGAGCAGCAGAGAATCACGACATCTGCATTGGTTTAAAAAGAAAAATCTACAGGAAGTAAAGATCAGAAGACCCAAATTTGCAAAAACCAATTAATAGCAAAGGTATTAAAAATGCTATGCGGAAAGTAGTCCAGGATTAGGAGCAAATTAGTGTCACTCTGGAAGGTGTTCAATTTACCTTCTGTTCAGATACTTACTCTGCTGACATTTCCTACATCTGGACTAACACTCTCAGTTTTTAATATATTCAGTGGAAAACCAACGAAGAACTTCCAGAATGTGATTCACCTCAACAAACGTGGACATCTGTTTTAGAGTGAAATGAATTGCACCCTAAAACACCCTTAAACATAAAGGGAACTTATAGTGCTCAGCTCAGATGAGGACACTCCAGTTTTTCATCTTCACATGTAGTCAGATAAGTCAAACTCTCATCACCCAAGAGATGCATGAACTGACTGTTTTAAAAGCCCTTTCTGACACAAAATTTCCCACGCACTCTAAAGTACTAGTAAGGAATTGAGAGCTAATGCAAACAGTAAGAGGTACTTAAGGCAAAAATAGACATTTATAAAATGTTCTGTGTTTCTTCTAATCTTTCTGAAGTAAATTTCAAGTTTCTCTGCTTTCCTAAATTGTGCTCTACTTGGAGTCTATCACAGCTAAGGCCTATCATCCCACTGTTTCCTTTGAGGAATTAATACCAAAGTGATCGAAAATGTAAGAGTTAAGATCTGCTGAAGAGCTCTAAAAATTGACATGCAAGCTCTGATTTTACTTCAGAAGTACTGCCAAGCAAATTAGCCTTAATTAGAGACAAGCTTAAAGACCAATAAAATATTAGGCTAATGGAATCATCTGGAACCGTAAAACTAAACATGATCAAAGGAAACAAGTTGCTCTGTCACATAATCTGATGGTCCTGACACAGAAGCCTCCCAAATCGAACTACTCAGAGAAATGTAATATTCTTGGAGGGTTCCTGATGCAGAATTGAAGGATGTAGGAGACTGAAGAAACAAAAAGAGAAATGGCAGAGTGCTGGGCTTGTGTGTTTTCAAAGAGACTGACCAGATGGCAGACCAGAACTGCAAAAAAGAGATTAAGAAGGATAAAATTGTCATTTTGCTGTTTCTCTTTCCTCCTTCCTTTTTATATCAGTTATGTCAATACAGCTCCCAAACTAATGACTGAAAACAGAGAAAAAATATACATCACTAAACAAATGCAGCAGTGATTCCTGACTCCAAAGAGGTCTATAACTTGTTGGTGTGTCATCTCACACATGCAGTTTTATGCCCTACTCTCTCCCCCATTGTGGAAACCTTCCCTGAGTAGGCAACCTGTAGGCCTGCTCATGGGAGCTACTGTACTGGGATGGGATGGTAGGACAGGAAGGGACAGACTCTACTGTCTCTTGCTTTATGAGAATGCCCTAGGCAAAAGTTTCTACTAATGCAAATATTTCCATAGGAGGAAAAAAAAATAATTCAGAATAACATACTGCAGTGTTGAGAGAGAATCAGATCAGGCTACTGCAGTATAACTGCACTTGTACCCCACCAAAACTCTAGATCAAACTCCCTGATTTCCATCACATGCTCAAAACATAAGACAAAGTGCTGTAGATGGTACGTGTGCTGTGACACACACAGAGCACAGGGATCATGACCTGCACAAGTCCCATACACTGAACAGAGGACAAAATGTGTCTCTCCTTTTTCACTCTCCTTTGATTCAGAGGACAAAACATGAACATTGGCATCTAATTGTTGTTAGTTTTAAAGCTTAACTTCAGAATTTGTATTTAATGACAAATACTACATTGACTTAATGGAAAGAAAAAGTACACTATTTTATGTTATTAAGGCATTAACATTTCAGCCTGAGAGGAGCTGCAAACACTGTTGATATTCCACTTCTGCAACCCCAGCAGGATGAACAGCTGCAGTTACACCCAGGTAAAAACACACTTGGAAGAGACAGGTATTTCTGAACATCCTGGTGTTGCTAGTACATAAACAAGTGCTGCATGGAGCTGTCTTTTCTTATTTTTTACTGTTCATTTTACTTGACAAATTCAAAAGCAGACTGAGTCAAGAGAGAGACAGCCCCTGACCACCCTTCTCCTTGTTTGGAGAGTTTGGGCACTTTTAAAAAACAAGCAAACAGCAATTTCCACTTCTGTGAAAACAGATCTTGTAACACTGCCCAGTGAAAGCCACAAATATTTTGAGAAGGCCCAAACTGCATTTACAATCTTATCAATCCCTTCACATTTGCTGCTAAATCAGTTAGCTTACTAAAAATATCAGAACAGGCATGAACGTGATGGAGGATATCTTCCTGGTGCAGAGGATTAATTCATCACTCATGTCTAGAGATTTCTACTGCATTTTTAATAGGGTACATATGGATTCAGTCTACTGATCTATATCATCACCTTTCCGGATAAGGGTCTATACTGAAAAACAGTCCCCAAACAGCAATTGCCAGAAGCCCAAGACCTTCAAATATTGCTATGCAGAAAGAAAAGGTAGGGCTGTGATCTGTATACTCCACTAAATCTTTCAGTGGTAATTTAAGACATAACTGTGCTTCACAGCTCTACTGGAGATTCCTGCCTCCAGAGCAGGATCAGCAAAGCAGAAAGTCTGTCTGTACCTTCACTGCTGGGATTTCAAATTCAGTGGCTGAAGAACAGTAACATAGTTCCTTGAGACTTTGCTGTAGTGGGAAAATTGGCAGCGTAAGGGCAGGGGGCACAGCTTAAAAAAAAAAAGCGGGGGGGGGGGGGGGGGGACAAACTCCAGCCTTGGAGATTTTCAGAGCACTCGGAGCTCAGGCATGAGCTGCACCAGCACACAGGGCCTGCACACTGTGCTGTTACAGGCCAGAGGTGAAGTGCCTCAGCACAGGCATAATGAAATGCAGAGCTTCACCTCTTTGCATGATGTTCAATTAACCAAAGCAACTGTGCTCAGCAAAGTCTCAGTGAATTTTCTAAAGACAGACAATGTTGGTCTGGGCCTTCTAAAAATACTCTCCCCGCACTAGCCTTCTACCAGTCCTGTACTGCTCAACGCCTGTCATCAGACAACTGCATCAACTTGGGTGTATTTGTATTCCATCACAGAGATCAGCAAGACAGCTAGAAAGGAAAAAATTGAACTCAAAGACCCTTGAATAAGCAACAGCTACAAAAACACTAAAGAAGCAAAGAGAGTAAACAGGAGCATTCACCCCAGTTATTTCCAGAATCCAGGACAGACCTAGCACTTGTGCCCAGGGCCACCACCACCACCATCTGCCTGTCTGCCGCTCCTGCAGCATTGCTGCCTTACACCCACGAACTTCACTGCAGCTGCCTGTTGATAAGGAAATTTGATACACAGCAAAGGCTGCTGACAGGCAGAGGCTGTTCCCTTGTCTATAAAATATCCTGTAATAAATTACATTACAGACTGGGGAAAAGGATTCGGAAGAGCAGGAATTAAAACACAACCTTATGAGAGCTAAATGAGACCAATTAAAGGAGATTTGCTACAAGTGCTAAGGGATTTTGACCTGAGCTGTAATCAGGGATAGATACGCATTCCTTCAAAAGAGGAAAATGAGCAAGAGATCATGTGTAAACAACTCTGCCAATTAAAATGAAATGGATTATCTTATCTGCGCAGCTCTGCTCAGAGAATCACCGCATATTCCAGATATACCACAGAGAGATCTGAGACAGTCATTCAATCCTCTGAAACAAGGCTCAGTGATGGGGAGATAGGCTGTGGTTCAGGGCACATCGAGGCCTCAGCTGCATTTGGTTATTTCCTTCCCAACCCCCACCTTTTTTTTTCCCTTTTTTTTTTTTCAAGAAATCATGAAATTATAAAAGTAAAGACAAAATTAGGCTCAGGCTTTTGTATCAGGCCACCTACTGAATTCTGATGCAGATCAGCCTCACAACAGTAAAACACACCTTACACCAAAACCATGCAGCAGATCCACCATCACTGCTCTACCAGACGCTGCTGGGAAACACTGAGCTTGCCCATGCACACGCTCAAGCCCTGATAAACAATCACACGTATTCTTCTATACCTCAAAACACTGAGACTCAGTTTTTCTGTACCACAATCCCATTTTGCTGCCACATAGGAAGTCCTATCCTCATGGACAGCAGTACTGGAGGGCAGGACTAGCCCTCACTCTCCATTCTGACACCCAGTCTGAGAACCACCCATGAGCAAAAGTCATTTCCACAAGTGGAGCAAAAAATTTGACAGGTACAGATGTACCACTGTTCCTGCTCTGTGTCCTTGCTCTCAGCTCATTCTGAGTTGCGCTTTTGTTGAAAATTCCAGTTCTTCTTGGGTCAATTCCATACATACATGCAAAAAAGCATTTTTACAAGAGCAGAAGAACTATTACACAAATGATGAAAAGACACATTAGAAAAGCATGTTCAAGAATCAACAACAAGGGAAACAGTACCATAGACTTAGGGGAGAGGAAAAACTAAGAGGGAAGAATCAACAAAAAGAGGAATCTGAGATGAGGAAGGAAAATGTAAAAAGAAAGCAGTAAGTGGACAATAACTGTTAAGAGATATGTACTTCTTCACAGCTGCTGACAGCAGAAAATTTTTAGAACAATTTGTGCTGGTTGCCAGATTTGATCAGAGAGTTTTCCCACTGTCACAAAACTGGTCTAGGAGAGTCAGGCTGCTTTTGGAACCAGACTAGCTCTTAACACACTGCGATCTCTTCTGTGCAGTAATACAAACTAAAATGCCTTTCTATGTCCAATCTTCCCTCAGCTGGATCAGTGACCTCAGTGCCATGAAAACAGCTGCACTGAGAAGCCCAACACAGAAACACTGCACAAACCCAGCCTGAATGTCTTCGTGCAGCAACTCCACAGGGCTTGGCTCTGGGATCACTTACTGGGGCGGGTGCAGAGCCAGCTCACACACGCAGTGTGAACACGTGTGGGCAACCCACTGATAAACTCTTGGGGCTGATGCCGAGCTTCTAATTTTTACTGGCTCTTAGAGTGCTTTAGTACACAAAGTGTCCCACGATACTGCTGCTACCTAGATTCTTCCATCATCCAAAACTTTCCAGCCCAATTACCACAGACAATTGACTGCACCTAACCTGAAAAACTCATCAGAAGTTTCTAGTTTACCTCTTTGCCCCAAAGGGCAAAGCTACACTTCCTAATGAAGAAATGCATGTACAATTAACAACTCTGAACACTCTTTTGGCAAGACCAGTCACAAAGAATCCCAGTGTGGAGCAGTTTAACTTGCGGCTGAATTCCGATATGTGACATTTGCCCACTTCTAATTCAGGCAACACAGAGTTTATTCACTCTTGCATAAGCAAACAGGGGTGTCTCGTGCTTTATTTATCACTTTACCGCTGCAAAAACGTTTTAACGACTAAACGATGAGAAATTCTATAGGAATGATTCCTCATGCTCCATCAGCTTTCCCTACGTACCGCAGTTTTTGTGGCGTCTCGGCGGTACCACGGCTGCACCCACGGCTGGCCTGCACCGAGCGCAGCCCGCGGACAGCAGCGCGCTCAGCACGGGCGGAGCGGCCGCCCGGGGCACAGGAGCATCCCCCGCCGCACCGGGCACCGCCGCACCGGGCACCCCCGCCCCGGGGCACAGGGGCATCCCCCGCCGCACCGGGCACCCCCGNGCAAACAAAGCCGGGGCCAGGCCGGGAGCACAGCAGCCCCGGGCCGGGATGGCGCTCCCCGCCGGCGGCCGAGCACGGGGGGCTCTGAGGGGCAGCAGCTGCCGCTCCAGGCCGTGCGCCGGGGGCTCCGCGCCCGCCCAGAGCAGCCGGGCAGGGCTGCGAAAGCTGCGGGCACCGCGGGCACACGGGGCGGGCCCCCGATGGGCTCCCGGCCGCACAGGTGGCTGCGGGGCAGCGCCCTCCACGCCGCCTGCACCGGCCCGGCCACCCCCTCCCGGCACAACTTCCCCCGGCGCCGCTCGCTCTGCCCCGCCGCCCTCAGAGCCGGGCCGGCCGGGCCGCCACCGCCGCGCTGCACGCCCTCCTCCTCC
>VWZG01010398.1:557868-625333 GCA_013396735.1 Grallaria varia
GAGAGCAGCGCAGGGCAGGGGGCGGTGCCCGAGCGGCTCCGGACGGGCCGTGGCCCCCCCGCACCGAGCCCCAGCGGCTCCGGACGGGCCGTGCCCCCCCCGCACCGAGCCGGCCGGTGTCATCCCTGACACCCAGACAGGGGCCGGGGGGCTCCTGCAGTTGCGGGGCGCTGCCGGCGTGGGATGCCCAGGGAAACAGCAGGAAGGGACCGACACCGCTGTGACAGGGGGAGCGCTGTTAGACGGCCCTGCTTTTCGGTGTGATGTGCGGAAAGCGCCTGCCACAGCGCAGAGAGGGAGCTTTCGGGACAGGTTAGCAGGGCGGGCGCCTGCAGCGGCCAAAGGCGACAGAGGAGGAGCAAGCAAAGGGAAAGCAAGTGCTCAGGGAAGAGGGCCTCACCTTGGTAAAGTGCTGCTGCTTCACGTGCCGCTCTCAGAGGATTGCCGGCACCCTGTGAATCGTTCTCAGGAAACCACCAGAAAAGCAACACAAGAGGAAGATTTGTTGTACAGGAACCTGTTCCTCTACTGAAAAGTTGAAAGAGGTGGCTTTTGGACACATCTACGCAGGGCTTTTCATCTTCAGCTAATCCGTTTGCACCTGAAGCACCAGCCGTGCTCCTGCAAGCCCGTTAAGCCCCCGCTCACAAGTGTTAACCCAAGCAGACAAAGGTGCGCGCAGTCAATGGCAGAGCTCTGCCTCCGGCTGACAGCACCCCCCGCCCCTGCAGGGCCTGATGAGGCAGCTGCTCCCACCACCTGCAGTCGCATCACACGGGTCTGTGCTGCCAAAACACCCAGCAGCACATATCTGAACACGTGATTGCATTTCTGTTGATTAATCCAACACGTGCCCCCATGTTCACATCAGATTAATACCGTCCCCCTGCCTGCAGCCATCCCACAGCTAGTGTGGCAGCAACAGGTGATCCCAATCTACCACAGTCCTTGCACTTTCCAAAACAGCTGAGCAAAGATGAGCCAACAGTGGGAATACATGGCAGCTCAGCACCTTGTGTCACCTGTTTGTAGCATTTGTGATCCCATACTACATTCTGTGAAACTGGATTTACCATTTTAAAGTACCGCTTGATATTCAGGCCAAAAGAAATTTTTTTTTGGTAGTTTCCATCTCTCCCGCAGTCCAACCCATCTCAATTACACTGAGGAAGGGAAATCAGCGACAAGAGTTCATGTTGTACACTATACTACACTATACAAGTGCAATAATATCAGCTTAAAATTTCATTTGAATGTGCAGTGGAAGAAAACACACCAAAATATGCTCCATCTCTCCAAACCCTTCCTCCCTTCTCGAACTACCAGAGCAGAATTCACCTGCTTTCCTTTTCATTTCACCACAAAGCAACTCTCTATCCCTCTGCCCTGTCTTTCTACTTGCCTCATATGTAACTTCCTCTACTCACTTGCAAGATGCTCCATCTTGCATCTCTCTGATCTCTTCCCCACACTCCAGTCCACTCTTGGTGCTCAGCTTTATGACTCCCATCTTCCAGCCTATTGTATTGCTCCATGCCTATCTCACTTAGCTGGTGCTATCACTGGTAACACTGAGTTTATCTGCAGCAACTTCTCCTTCTTAAGATTACCTAAACAAATAACCTTTCCCTGGATAGTCCATTTAATGGGCCTATTCCTTCCAAAAGGGAAAGCTGAAGTAAAATACTGTATAAAAGATTAAATGTGTTACTGTTTCTGTTGAGGCTCAATAGAGCCTTTGTAATAGGTACAGAAGATTTTTACTGATATTGTAAAAGATTAGAAGGTGTTAAAGCTTGCTAACTTATGATACTTACAAAATTTCAGCATTAATACTATTTTGACATTAACAAGAGAGAAATCTGCTTACAATTCTTAAAAATATTTAAGACAATCCATGCCAAGTTTGGGCCTTTTTTATACAAGAAAAATATGCTAAATCTAAAGCAATGAATTTCAAATGTCACCTTAGTAGAACATATCTTTTTTGTATAAGTACTTTTTTCAGATTATTTTGAACTTCTAAACACCTAATAAGAAAAAAACAAATAAATGCTTTCTGGAACAGGAACAACCATAGAGCAGCAGCACTGCTATGACTACTGATGTAACCTGTAGGATAAACAGGCCTCTGAAGCACAGCCTGGGTGCCATTTTTTGCAGGCTGTCCTCTGCTGGTATGAGCATTACACTTTTCCACAGAAACATGAAGGAGAAATAAACCATGATGAGACTCCATCCTTGCAAGAACTGGCCAAATCCCAACTCTGCTAACATGCAGTCATATGACATGTTAACAAAACGGTTTTCTGTGAATAAATGCCATCCTACCCATCCATTCATGGATAATTATGTGAGTAAGGTGATATAAATTGCCACAGATTAGGGACAATCACCTTTCTCCCTCCATCCACCTGTGTTTTAGAAGACCCTCCTGTAGCACAAGGAACTTTCAGACTGAGATTTTATTTATTTAATCATTTGCATCCTTTCCTTGTAGCCAGTTTGTCTTAGAAGCCATGAGCATATGCATTTTTGTTTTCTAATACAAGTACACAGTAAATTTGCTTAAAATTCTTCAGAATACTACACACCAAGCACGTTCCTGCAGGTGAGGAGTTTGCAGGCTCTAAGGATCTCAAGGCAAAAATTCATAACCCTCCATTCAAGCCACTTTAAGTGGCCCCAAGGACCACCTTTCCCAAGTCTAAAATAAACTTATACTAAACCCAAATAAACAAGCATTCCAGGTGCATTAGCCTGCAGTGCTAAACCTCGCAAATTCTCAGGAAAAAACCTCATCCATGAGGTGTAGCATCAATATCACCCAGCAGCTCTGCAGGACTGTTCATCTCTTACAGTGGTTTCTACGGAGGTCAGGCTTCTCATCTGCATGGACAAGTGGGAACGCTGAAGCACAAAGCACACAAGTGGCTGACATGCAGCCACCCTAACCCTAACCCATAGCAAAACCAAAACCAGAACGAAAATCTGATCACTAGTCAAATGCTCTGTCCATTTGTCTACATTATCAATTACATGTAAGTAAAAGGTAACAGTTTTCATAATAAAATGGAAATATTAACATTCAGGGTCTAGCATCTGATAGATACTATAGCATAAAAGCCAGACCTTTGTGCTGCTAGTCCAGCAAGCGAGAGCAGACCAATCCTAGTTTAAAAGGAAATGTGAGGTGGGCATAAACAAAAGATACTACAAGTCATAGGTCTCTCACAGAGTAACCCACCTACGTATACAGGCATGTGTATGAATAAATTGGGAGAGAGGGAACTTAGAAAAGCATGTTCAGACCCTTCCCTGTGGTAGGAAGATGGCAAAATTCCACCTAACAGGAGGACCAGATTTTAACAAGCTATGGCATACTGGAATATCCCTGTTTGATAGCTCAATACTGGAGCTATCACATTGCAGGGAAGTACCATTCCCAATCCCTGCTGTCAGTTAAAATATAAGAAGAGATAAAACAGGCCCCATACACATGCTACATAAATACTCTTGACATGAGCATTAGCTTGACTATTGTGCTTTCAGTGAATGTTTAAATTACCCTTGTTCTGGTTAAAAGAGCGACTAAGAATAAGGGAGATCATCACTAATTTTATGAGTACCTTCCTAGTGCTTATCGGATCATACTACAACACTTCTTCAAAGATCATTACCACAGAATTAGCTGCTTCAAGAGAGACCTTACCTGATAGCAGAACCTCTCTTTGCTGTTGTAATAGCAGGAGCTCTCTCTTCTGGGCACGAACAGATTGTCTTCAGACCCAGTGAAATGGGCTGTAAAACTCTTACCTTCTCCCTTTAAGCACTAAGGACAATTTTCTCCCGTTTCATCAGGCAGCAGAAGTAATCATCTCTTTAAGCAGCAGCAACTAACACCTATTTACTAGGTAATTGCTGCAGTTAAAGGGGATTAAGCACACTGAAGTCGCTTTCGGTGATAAGGCAAAGGCACCGCTCCCACCTGCAGCGCTGCCCAGACGCACCCGGGACAAGCGCAGTGGCGCGGGGTGGGGGCAGCCAGGCCAGCCTAAGGGGGGCACAGGCGCTGGGTGCAGCTCAGGCTGAGGGGCTGCACACAGTTCACTGACACAAACTAAATAAAAGCTCTGTCAACTGATTCTTATCCCAGAAGCACCAATTCCACACTGTTACATGGTTTAAGAGAATAACTCCAGATTTTACACTGTTTAAATGTTATTTTATTAAATATCTTCAGTTCAAGATTTCATTGTAACAAAGCTATGAAGGTTCTACCAACATTCAGACCAAACAAACAAACACTAGCTAACTTTAATTATTTCTATATCATGCAAAAATTCTGCATCAAATGCCTTCCATTTCCTGTTTAAAATGTGATATTTATAATATATATTATATAGATGCTTACATTAGCCCCATAAGAGAACATTAAGAATGCTAAAGGTGTACAGCTGTGTTTGATAATGGCCATACCAAGCTAAGGTTCTCATTAACTTAAAAGGAAACAAAACAAACAAAAAATCCGAAAGAGTTTGTCTCCAAGACTGTGCAAAAACAAAAAACCCAACAGTTCTGTTCTTTTAAAATTTTCTCTGAAGATGCATATACTTAATACAGAGGGTTCTTTTTTAATTATTACTAATCATCAGGTAAAGAGACAAGGAAGATCAGACCCAAAGAAGGCATGCATAATGTTTTGTATTTATTTATCTTTTTTTAATGGCATAATTGTAATCTGTTTGCTCTCTCTTTGTGGCTTAAAAAAAAAAGTCTGAATAAAATATCAAGGCTTTTCACTTTTCCACTTCACTCACTAGTTCAGTGCTGTCTTAAAAATGTTTTGAAATAATAAAATCTAGTGTTTGCTCCCCAAGGGTTCAATCCCCACACTCCTCCCTGGGATAGTGAAGGGAGGAAGAAAGGGATGTTTGCTTGAACAAATCTGGGAAGTGTGGATATTCTTTTCCTTCATCAGGAGTTAGGTCATCTAATTCTGGTATGGGATAGCACCTCCCTGACAAAGAGAGAAGAGTGCTATCTCTTGCAAATGGACAGCTCCACTTTGTGCAACAGCTTTAATTTTCTGCATTTTGTTGAATAAGTACTAAAATTCCAAATTGTCTTCTCTTCTGTAGCCTGGGAAAATGTTACCACACAGTTGACAGCATGCTATCAAGGCAAACATTTTAACTCCCTCTAAAGATCCAAAAAAATGGTTTGGGGTAGACAAATGTAGGTAAAAGCCCATCCCAACTTCTGCAAGTGATGCCTTCCTTTGGTCAAGAAAAATCCCATCAGGTCATTTTCTTCCGGGGGCTAGGCTCTCTCCTTGGTAAGGTCAACAAAACACTTCCACATTCCCCACCCGATGAATAAAGGAATTGAACTCCTTTTGCAGCAAAGAAAAGAAAGGAAGATGAATTGGCCCAAAGGATCACATCAGATCACATGTGCTCATTCCCTTTCCCCTCTGTTTCATGAGGTATCCTCTAACACCCAGAGGTAACACAGGGAGGTGGCCTAGAGTCCTTCAGCTACAGCTTTTGAGGTTCTGATCTGATAGTTTTCTGTGTTACAACATCACTGTAAAAAATAGAAAAATTACCCAAATAAACACTAGGAAACATGACACTTACAAACATCAGATGGGTTAGTGGTAAGGGAGAAGCACCTGGCTGGGGCCGCTGGCTCCCACTGCTATTTTACTCAGAGACCAAACAAATCAAACAAGAGGCCAGGTAACCCCTTTAATTCTATGGGTGCATATATTTCAGTATAAAAAACACACGCTATTATGCCTCATATAGGAGTGTATGTGCAAGTTTTCATGAAGAACATAACACTAAGTTTTTTGTCTGCTTCCTAAGAAACACGTGTTCTGCAGCACTGTGGATCCCAACTACGCTACTAGAAAGGAAAAAAACAGAATAGAAAATGCCATACATGTACCCTCTTCATCTGAAATCTCTGCTCTTAATGCAATGCTTTTTTGTTTTTTTAAATTAAATAAGCTGGTTTCAAAACTCCATGTTTGGCCAGGCAGTTGCCATTTCTAAAATCAGTATCACTAAGGAGTGAACTTCTATTCAAGTTATATTCACTTAAACCCATTTATAATCCCTACTTTAAACTTTAGTTTTAAATCAATATCCCATTTTGTTTTAATTCTTTAAAAAAAAAAAAAAAAAAGGAAAAAAAAGAGTCTGTTTTGGGATCCAGCAGCTGAGCAACCAGCTTTCCATAGCGTTCTTGCCGTGCAGAAATCTAAGAAGAAACAGGCTGAAGTCAGATTGCCGGGCAACAGGAAGAGAAGCGCCTCCTCTCTCTTGAACCCCAGTCTTCACACTGGCTCCTCTGGGGTGTCCTCGCCACCTCTCACCGTTGCAGTCGCAGCACAGCCCGAATGCAGTATTAACTTCCACCGTGGCTTTGCGGAGCACAGTTCAGCCATCCGCTGCTCCAGCCGCCTCCTTTTTTGCTCTCTCTCTCTCTCTTTCTCTCTCCTTCACTTTTGCTTTCCCCCTCACTTCATTTTTGAAAGATGTTCCGGTTGCTGCCATTTTCTTAGCCCTGGGGGAAGGGGCATGTTGGATAATCTGTCATTTATTTAGCATTATTCCTGTTTTTTATTATTTTATACAAACAACATGTCTTTTTTTTTTTTTTTTTTTTTAGATTTAAAAACACCTTCGTACAGCAGAAACAGACACGATGGATCCATGGAAAACAACAGAAAGGCAGCGCCCGGAGCATCAGATGCATGCAGGGTTTCGTGCATTTGGCTGCTGCCTGCTTGTAATTTGTATTTATTTTTTTTAACGTCAAAACAGACATGACCGTTGCTGTCACTCAGGCACTCCAGAGCTGCTTGCTAAGAAGATATTGCCCTCCAGCTGAGTATCTCCACAAGTTGCTGCAGTCAGGAAGAGGTAGTGTCCACCCAGAAAGGAGAGGGGAGAACAGGATGGAAGATGAAAGGAAATAAAGCCAAACATTAGCTGTATACAATTTAAAAAACAAGTTTTCTACAGGCTACTATTTGGTGTAGGTAGAAATGCTTCCTAACACAACACAGACTGGGGCTTGCAAGGAGAGCTCTGAAGAGGGATTTTCCCTTCCAGGTGGCAGAGTGTGCCAATGAAAATGAACCACTTGCTAAAATGAATTATGTGCTTCATTGGAGCAGACCTAGATCCACCATCTAATAGTACCAGTTCAAGAAGTTTCCTAAGGGGTGCTCAAAGGGTCTGGTCCTAAGGAACAGTTTCTGCCTCACTTCTATTTACTTGTGCCTTGAACTGAAAGATAATTCTGTTTTTCTTAGGGTTTTTTTAAGTCTTCAGTAGTTTTGTCTCTGAATATTCTTAATATTTAAATGCGTGTATGAGTTTTTCTGCAGTTTTGTGAAGTTGTAGCCTCAGTGACTCCTTTTAGCAAAGGCCCCTCCTAGTTTATCTTCATGTGCCAAATTACTGGATTTATTTTGATCAGTTTTAAGTCTGGGGTTTTTTCATGTTTGTTTAGCATTGTGCTGTCGTGAAGGTATAACCAAAACCTTCTTTCTACCATTTCTTTTGCAAATCTTCCTAGAATCTCTCTCATTAGTCTTCTCCCTCCTCGGTTCCTACTCTCTCCTTACACAGAAGTGCTCTGATTAACATCAGATTTCTTCATGGCTGTAGTTTTCTTTTGAGATGACTTACCCAAAACTGAACTCTGCCTTCCAGGTGAGAACAAACCACTGGTTTCTATTTAAGCATTCATATTCACCTCATTCATTCTTCATCCTTAATTTTCACTGCACAGGGGCCAACACTGTTCCAAAATGATTCAGTGCATTCAGAATGAGGGCTGCCCACACTGACCCCATTCGTAATTGCATCTGGATATAGCTCCTTCAGAACTCAGAAATATATGCAAATACTTGAGCTTCTATTTAGTTTACAGGGTGTTTTTTTTTAATATTGTTTTAACCAACATTTTGTGGTTTGGAAATAGCTACTGCTCTGCAGTTTTCAGAAACCCTCCAGCACATATTTTTGGAGGGTTTCAGCATTTCAGCAGCCAAGAAACATACCTCCTCTGCAGCAGCTAAGACTTTCCATTCCTGAACTTCCTCAGAACTCCTAGGCATAGCCACTGAGCCATACTGATCTTTAATTTCATAATTTCTTCTGCATATTTTTTTGGACTAAATCCAGGACAGAAGTCTCCCTCAACATTTCTTTGATGAAATCTGATGCAAGTTTTTTTTATTTCCTTGCAAAGGCTTTATCCTGCTCATTGCGTTACTCCCTGGAAATCTGGATGATTGTTCAGCTGTCTTGAAAGCTTCCCTGCTTCTGGTGCCCCCAACTGGCTTTTGCTTTTCTAATTCCATCTGTGACCTCCTCAGTTTGCTTGTGATAGTTCACATTCCTTTCTACTGCCTTCAGTAGGGTTGAATACCTTACAACGCATAGGAATAAAAACAGTTCTTGGCTTAGTCCCAAGCAGTTCACAGAACTAGGACTCAAGTAGCAACTAAACTTGAGTGGTGCATCCCCAAATGACCACATTAAAAAAAGCATGCCTCCCAGTTGTAGATGTTTGTTATGTTTGCCCTTAAATAGAAAATCTTTAGTAAAAAGGTCCTAAGATTAGGAAACTTACATCTTTAAAACAAGTGTGATGTATAGTTCACCATAAAACAAAAGGAGGCAGAAAGACTTTGTACAAGTAACTAAAAGAAACCGGTAAAGCAATAAACTAGAATGCCTAAATGCTGCAGAATTAAATGGATCAGATGTCCCTCAGGAGCAAGCAACAAGCATTTTTTCATGGTAGATTTTAAAATGAAAGTTTCTTCCAATCCTGAATTGTGGCAAGTTAATTTGGGGGTATTTTATATTCTCTCATATTATTATTTAGGATTTTTTCCTTTTTGAGTTTTCTCAAGATGGTACATTAAATAACTTTTGCTTATCAGAAAATCAGTAGTTAAATTTATATGAATTAATCTTTACCCCTTATGGCATAAAAATTGTTCTGAATGGTATTTTACAATACCCTCTCTAGAAAATGACATGCTCATCAAAAAAGTTCTCTGAAATCCCCCCCTGCACATAAAGGTAGATCCCCAACAGCTGTGAAACAGCAAAAGTGTGCACAGCATGAGGTCTTCTTCCTCTCTGCTCTGGATGAGCAGTCTGTCCTCGGACCGACCTGAGTATAACCTGGAAGCACTGCTGCTACAAGGATACCTACACTCTGGAACAACTGTCTGGCACAAGACTCCCATTTGTCAGGAGTGGAAGACAATTCTACTAAGTCCAGAGGACAGGACTTAAAGGAAGACCAAATACAAGGAGAAGTTTTCAGCCTACAGTCAACTAGATCTGGTTCTCTTACAGCCAGCAAAACAGCCTTGAATGCTGAATTCCCAGATACAGCAGCCTTAGCCAAGTGTATGATAACCTCGTTTTCCCTGGCAGTCCATACCCATGTTTGATCCTCACTGGAGAGGTGCTGCAGGAGCTCCAGAGCAGTGGTAGTGGACATTGAGCCACTTGCCATCTCGGCGGTGCCAGACACGGGTCTCTTCAGACTGTGTGGTGCGGGGCCGGCCCTGGCCGTCGATGTACTGTGTCAGGCGGATGTACGCAATGCAGGCAGCGTCCTCACCAATGACATGGACATGGGGGTTCAGGATGGTTGTGTGAATTGGCTTGCTGTTCTTCGACAGCACTGGCAGAACATGCAAAACCATCAGATTCATTCCATTGCTAAGAAGGAACAGCCTCACACATTCTCCAACCTCTTCTATATTCTACTCACCTTCCACTGGATTCTGGGATACAATAAAAATTGCTTCTGTGATTTTTCAGGCAAAATCCAAGCAATTCTTTCCCCTATCACCGGTTGTTCTCCTTAGAAACTGCACACTTATTGCCTAGAATCCCTTTGGCCTCTTTGCTCCCTCTGCAAAGCATACTCGCCACTTTTTCACCATCAGCACTGCTGTGTCCTCAGTTACAGGAAAAGATTCTTTACTTACAGAATAGTGTTGCAAAGGAGTCAATAATCAGGACATGTTTAAGCTAAGCCAGCATTAAATATGAACAAGCCTCAGAGAATTGTTAAAATCATTCCATAACAGGCTATCGAGACAAAGTCTCTGCATACTTAGAGCACTACAAACTGCCCATACTAAGGACCTTGATCTAACCCCCAAAATAAAACAAATTGAACAGTTCAGGATTTAAATTTCAATTATCTCATCCTGTGGAGACATCCAGGAAGGGAGACGAATCCACTAGTATAAATGATAGTTTCTCCCAACTCTCTTTCCTGCCCCAGGCTGACAAGGTGACCCTTGTATCCATGTAATAGGTTCATTAGGTGTTAGACATCTGAAACCATTCAGGGAAAAGTCAAAGTGAAGGCATCTTTATGCCTGACCGTTAGGTATGTCTATCCCAAATACAGATGTTGATTCCATCAAAGTCTGATTATTTTTAACATTTTCATATCAGTAAGAAGTCCAGTGCCTCAGACTTCTGAAGCTCCTGCAGTCCATGCTTGCAAAATATTTGCATATGGCAGGTTGTATGTCTAGAGTGAAGGGATATAGGTGTTAGAATTGAAATTGTTGCTGAACAGGCTTTTAGAGAGAAAGGCTACTGTCTTCTATGAATCAAGTTCTTGCTGACTCTGATAGCCAGTAAAAACAAGCGCAATTTTCCCCCAAAAATGCGGCATGAAGAGCAGAGAGAAAGCTGTTTGTGTTACCAAATCTACCCACTCACAGTTTTCAAAGTAAAACTTATGGAAATCCATTCCTTCAACCAGGTTCCCCAGTGCTTCAGGTTCAAATGAGGTCAAGCCAGGATCACAGATTTTTCTGCAAAGAAAAGCACCACAGGCTTACAGTTTGCACATGAGCCCAAGCGCTATTTACACAGTGAAGAGCTGGTATGTCATCTGACTCACCCCCAACTACATCTCCGTACTCCAAGCAGTAAACTCCTGAAGGGCTCAGTCCTACTGCAACAACATGGAGCCAACTAGTTGGCATTTCATATAAAACATATTCCCTTTCTGCTCATCTCCCTGCCCACCCTCCTACTTTTCCTACAAACCCAGGGCATTTTCGTTTTTTTGCTCCTGTTGCTGTTTCCTGACTTCTACTTGATATTCATTTAGATCCTTACTATATCACCTACTCCTAACTGATGGAGGCTAAGAAGGATATAACATTTAACCATCCCTGACTGCACAACTCCTCATACCCAGGAGCCAGAGCATCACTTGCACACAAACGGATAGACAACCTGTCAGAAGACATCTGTACTTACGTATAAGCCTCAAAATCTCCATTGTTGATGGCCTCTATCAGCTGCTCTGTTATCTTAATGATCTCTTGCTTACGCACTGTGAACAAGAAAAAAGAGCAATTTAACTGTGCTTAAGACTTCAGTGGAAATATGGGGCTAGTGGGTGCTTCCTACAAGCAATTTGTGGAGCACCATTAGTCTAGATCTCATGGGATGAAGCTCCCTGCGTTCTGGAGATATGCAGTAATGACAGCCATCCACATGAGAGTAGGGCAGCAGTGGTATGAAAGGGAAATGGTGATCCCATAATGCAGGGAGAAAGGAAATAGAGAGGCCATATTCAATTTTTTTTTTTTTCTTCGAGAAAGATCTAACGCACCAGAGGTGTCTTTCAGAAGACAGCCTGAAGTGCTTCTGGGGAATCTGACCAATGAATGTAAGTAAACCTGCCCACGTGAAGCACTTGTCTGGCAGCTTAAGATGTGGAAAACCTTCACCACAGTAGTCCTATACAAATGGCCACCACACAGATCAAGCCAATTGGAAAAAGTCTCCCAACAACTTGCCAGTGCCTCGGCTATTATGAATGCTGCAAACAAGCAACTGGGACATGTAGGAATGACTTCCACAAGCTAGAAAGACAACCGCAGCAGGATGGATGGGTTGCATGAACAGGTCCTAGCTATATACTAGTGACCACTCCGTTCTTCAGCCAGTTATCTTCTGCCAATCCCTACTGCATCATTCTTTTCAGCACTGCCATTAACCCAGCCTAGCACACTGAACTTTAAGATAAATGAAGACAAGGGCTGTCTACTGTTATTTGGTCCCTGCCTGGCCAGCACCTCTGTGCTCTCTTCTCTGAGTTTGCCACAGCAGATGACCCAGCCGCATTACCTCTGCGGTGTTCCATCACCCATGATGATCTCAAGAATTCTCAGCATTCATAAAGTTTGAATCAGGTCTTTTAAATAACACAATTTTAGTTCTAAGACTATATGTGCACTGTACTTAGGTATCTAGGCCTGAGCCTATATGCACAACCTCACATCTCTTCAGCCTTCCCCACACCTGTAGGTAGATGATCCTGCACATTTAGGTGGGCCCTAACATTACCTTCAATGTTAACAGGTAATATACAATTCCTACCACCAGAAGTGCCATTATGTGCCCTTCAGCATCTAAAATGTAGGTGTCTGAAATGGAAACAGTCACCTGACTGTTCCTCCTTTAGGCCCTGGAAGAAACTGCTACTTCTGGAAGTCTCACCTAGGCATCTTAGATACTTATCATTAGGGGAATGGCGTTTAAATCCAACCTACTATCTTTAGATGTTCAAGTCAGGGAAGCTGAATTCCACTCTAAATGCCAGAAGATGCTCGTCTGAACTGCACCCCTCCTCTGTAAACATTCATCCACATGTGCATTTCATCCCACCATTCATAACTGCAGTTGAAAGAGCAATAAGATAATAATCTCACTGGCTATGGAAGATGTCTGCCTCTACTCCAGAAATCAGTTCAGAAAATCATACTACCCCACCAGCCACAGAAACCCCTCAGACAGGGGACATCTGGCTCAAAACAGTAAGGGAGATGGGTTTGCCATGCAGACTGTATACATTTCCACATGTCCAAATATACACACAGGGAATGCGTCAAAATGACACAGTAGGCTATGTCTATTGTGACAAATGTCCTTACAAGCAAGCTGTCTTGGATTGCTTCTACATGAAGTACAGCTCCTTGTTGGACCTCCCACCCCATGCACCACCAGTGATGTCCGGGAGATGGAGTCCGTGGGAAAGGCTCCGTTTGGGTTGAGCGAGGGAATCTGCAGACCGCAGCCCATCGCCTGCTGACTCATCCCAAAGAGCTTTCCATCCCCTCGGCGCAGCGGCAGCAGCGCTGTCCCTCAACACGAGTCCATTCCATCAGTCTGTGCTCGTCTCCCGCCGTTCGCTACATGTCCCGAGCTGGAACCGGCACGCGGCGGGTGCCGCTACATGTCCCGAGCTGGAACCGGCACACGGGGGGTGCCGCTACATGTCCCGAGCTGGAACCGGCACGCGGCGGGTGCCGCTACATGTCCCGAGCTGGAACCGGCACGCGGCGGGTGCCGCTTTTTTGGGGAGCAGAGCGCCCGGGGCTGGATGTCGGGGGCGCCATTGCCGCCCGCCGCTCCCGGGGACTCCCCCCGGGCCCCGCTCGCCGCCGCCCCCCCGCGGCCGCCGGCGGAGCCTGCAGCCGCTGGGCCGGGCGGGGAGAGGGGCACAGGGCGGGGAGGAGCAGGGGAGCTGCGCGTCCAGGGTAACCGGCATCAGCCGCACTACCGCACTACCCCGCTGCTAACTTACACGGTGCCCGGTTAAGTACAAAGGGAACTACTGGAGTTAGCAAAGGCTCCGACCGAGCACGTTCTAACTCCAATGTCTGCCCTGGGCTGTCCCAGGCATGAAGCTTCTCTTCACAAGACTGTGTAGCTGCAAAACAAATGTAAGCGTTAAAATAATAAAAAAACAAAAATTAGAAAGCAAAATAAAATAAAAAAATAAAAAAACAACAAAGAAATACAGAGACACACAGCCCCAGCCCCGGTCGGCACACAGACACATCCACATCCCAACAACTTCGACCTGCTCTCCTGCCTCTGTCACATCACCTGGGCCAGACCCTGGTGGGGCCACCCCAGCACTGAGGCAAAAATCACAGCAGGAATTGCACTAATGCTGCTGGGAGGTAGTTTGAGGGTGACCTAAAACACTGGTCTGAGGAGTGACAGAGCAGCACGAGAGCAAGTACAGGATGGAATTGCAAGAGAAATAAAGTAGGGACATTTAAACACTGCAAATCTCAGCTCACAGGGCAGTGGGGTGGGAAAACACTGCCCCACTTGGCAGAGGAGTGATCTGGCACTCCTTAGCATACCAAGCAGGGCCTTGCTATGAGCAAGAGGAAGGAGTTAATAAGAGAGCAGCGATGGACAGCTCACAGCAAAAAGGACTTCAGAAGAGATCATTTCCCTTCCATTCTGGCTAGGCAAAACAGCTTTCCCGTTGCACCTCACAAACCAGCAGTTTGACATCCTTAGAGCTACTTGAAAAATAAGTAACAGTGATGCTCCAACTGCTTCATCATATGAGATTCTGGTGCTGTGTGCAGGAAACCAGGAAAGCATAACAGGAAGAGACAGAAGAGGCCATGACTCTTCCTTCCCAGACTGACCTGAACAGAATCAAATACTCCAGATGTTCCCAACTCACACTAAGGATCCTTCTATTACTGCTTTAAATAGTCAGGCAGCTAGTAAGGTATGTCTGTGTAGGGGAAACGTTGGGAATCCCACCTAGATTTTCTCCAACCCACTAGCTTTTTTTTCATATGCATTTTCAGAGTTTTTCAGCCATGGGCCCCTCTGTGGAGGCAGCCAATTCAGGAGATAACAGACAGACATTACCATACCTTGCAGACTAACCACGGTACCAGCTAACTGAGCTAGCAAGACAGACATACAAGGTAAAGGTTACGACAGACAAATGCCCTTCAGAGCCAACATTATCCAAGAATTTTCACTTAGAGAATATGACAATAGACTCAGAAATGCTATGGGCTCTTTCAGTAGCCACAGCCTCCCTTTCAAAGCATCCCTGAAGTAGTCTATAAAAACTGGTTTTTGTTCCTTTGGTACTTCTGAACACCATCCACATCTGGGGTCCTCAAAAGTTCTTGACAAGTGAGACTGAATTCAGCCTCATACATCCCCTCCATAAGCAAACCTGCACCACTGACCCCATTTACCACAAGGAAAATTAAGAGATGCATTGACTTGCCCGAGGAGACCCTGAAAGGCAGTTCTCTGCAGAGAACTCCATGTCTCACCCAGATGGAAGCAAGGGAATGAAATTAGCTAGGATGAGGTTCTAATTTTTTTTTTTTAAATTTTCATAAAAGGAAGGAAATGTTTGGAAAACTTCAATGTGGAAAGGAGGGTATTTTGCAGGAAGGGAGATGATTTCTTTTTATTCTGGAGTACTGGAAATGAAAAATCAACATTTTGGAAGGAAGTTGAGGAAAGGAAAAATCTTGAGGAAGGAGAGATGGAAAGGGTGGAGGGAGGGGTGGGAAAAAGATGCTGTGAAGCACTGCACCCCTGGACTTACTGGCTGAGAAACAGAGAGAAAGCTGGGACTGCATGGACTCAGTCTGTGTTTTGCTCTCACTGTGCCTCCGTCCTTCAAGCACTGAGCTGGCGTCCCCGGTGGAGAGAGGGGGAGCTAGCATGGCAGGGAATTAAACACAAACACAAACAAAACACGCAAGTTCAGTAAATAAAAAAAGAGAAAGGAAATAGGAGAACATTAAAGAAACCACAATGCTGGGCACAAAACATGCAGGAGTATCCTCCAGGGCAAAGCCAAGTAGACAGCTCTACAACATGAACCTGCTGCGCAATTTAGAATGACACAAAGGCAGGAGGGCAGGGAAAGAACAACACACACTGCCTTTAGCCCCACCACAGTGGAAACACATCCCTGAGGCAACTGTCACTGATGGATAGACGGTGTCTCCTACAGCACAGCAGAACTGATCTGTGTAACCTGGTGTCTAATTAAAATAAGAAGTTGGCAGAGGAACTACATAAGCACTTCCCTTTTCCCAGAGTCATGGCTATGCAGAACACTGAGAACTCCAACACTCCCAAACCTTTTGGTCTGCTTAGTTTTGCTCAAGTGCTAGCTTATCTTTAAATGTGGAAGGGCAGGAGTGGAAAAGGAACACTGATGAACACTGCCACACTTAAAAGTGAAGCACTAAAACTACCAGAGCTGGTCACAGCAGAAATCAATACTGTGAAAATATCTTCCTTCCCAATCACCATTCAAATGCTCCCTGCTATTAAAATCATAACAAAATTTCCTACCCTCTGCCAAAAAAACCCGAACCCAGTTTTGATCTGTAGCAATGTAGCCCTATGCAACTCTATAGGTTTAGCCCTGACCAGCTGCTCCTCTTCCTCCCCATCTCCTGTTCCAGTCCTAGCTTTCTTTTCCTCACAGCATTTGTGTTCCTGACTTAAATGACCCATTGGTTCAACTGGCTCAAGCATGGGACCTCTCCTGAACAAAAGGTGTCACAGGAGACAAAGTTCTCGACAAATATCTGTTCTGGACAGCTATCCAGCAGAGGTCAGATAAATGAAATTCATTATCACACTATGAAACCCATCCCGTTCCCATCCCTCCAAGTGAGATCCTTAAACCATGGATTACTCTTTGGCAAAAAGGTGGGATTTAGAATACTGTCCTGTAATGAGGCCAGGTCTTATCTGAAACAATCTGTACTGCAGAGCTCATTCACCCACTGGCATGCATTTCTGCTCCCTGTGTCTCCTCAGAAAAGGAGCCAGCAGCTTGTGATAAACCACGGGGAAAGCATCAGGAACTAGACCAGCTGAAAGAGGTGACATTGCTGCTACACCACAGGGTCAGCACTGATTTCTCCCTGGATATGTAACTCAGATGCACTGCAGAGAGAATGAGAATACCTTTCCTCAAAATGCAAGCTATTAACACATTTGCCTTGAATGCAAACTGCATTCATCCAGCCCAAACCTGCTCATTCAGGAAAATGTCTGCTTGTCCTTCATTAGGGAAGTCAGGCAAAAGACAGCTGCTCAAACAACATGAGCAGATATAGAACTTGGAGCTCCTTCATTTAAAGAGTTTCACAAGCACAGAATATTTATGATATGGTCACTGAAAGGTGTGAAATCTCAGCTTCTCCCTCTACTGATATCTCAGTCACAGACATGAAAAATCATTTCCATTGAGAGATGACAGGTTGAGAATGATCTTCATCTTAGAAATAAAAATAGACCCAAATAGAAAAAATAACAAGGGAACTGTGTCCATATCACTAAAGAGATTCTCAGCAAGTGGTGAAAAGGGAGACTGAGCAGTAACAGAGAGATTTTGGCTCCCTGTAACCTATAGTGAAGCAGTCAAGCAGACTCCAAACCTCAAGGGACTGGTAGGGATTTTCCACGCCTAGAAATGGACTGGAGATGAACAGATTATGATATTTGCAAGAAAAGAATTCCAACTCTGAGACAAAAACAAATTAGCTTGGGGCAAACAGTATTTATATACCATAGAGGCCAAGTCAGCTGGGTCCCCAATGCATGGTCCCACTGTGACAGGAATGACAGCATCATGGCAAATTTATGAACTGAGTCAGACACAGAAACCTGGGAAGCTAGTTCAAAGCAATGATTGAATATCCAGGATCCCTTGCCTACACTTAACTGTATTAGAAATTACAGGCAAAACACATACCTTTCAGATCCTCATCTTCAGTTGTGGTGTTACAGCTCTCTGTGGAACCCTGTGTGGCAGAACAGAGCATTACCAGGCATCAGCAGTTGGGACTATGAGCAAATAGTTTGATTTGTTTGTGAAGAAAGATGGAGAAAAGCACAAAAACATTGGCAAGGATGGCAGGGAAAGGATGATACAAGAAAGATTTGGATGAAAGCAGGCCAAATACTAAGCAAAACTTTGCAGCATCTCTGCTCAGCTGTTGTGTGTTCAAGCCGTTCACCCAGAACTTTTATAAGTGCAGAAGTTACCAAACTCTGTCAAATGAAATCAAATGAGAGTTGCTTCTGTTTAGAAGTAGTATAGCCTCAAGAAGCTACAGAAGGGCTCCTAGGCTTTCTAAGAGGAGGTTTCCATTTCCAGAAGAAAAAAAAATAGTGCCTAAGTGCCTATATCTTCTTTTCCATCTCACATATGAAAGAGAGTGGTGGTTACACACCACAGTGGGAAGGAGATGTTAATATCTGAATAGTTGTCTTTACTCAGCCTCTTCCAGAGATCCACAGTCATATAACACAACGCTCCTAATCTACTGCCAGCAGTATTCAGGAGCATGCTAAAAACCAGACACTGGAAAGGTAGAAACTGAATTAAGACACACCAAGATAAAAACAAGACAGAAGCAGAGGTTTCTCTGGCAACACTCCCATCCCTTACCTTTATGCCATCTGTAGCATTATGGACAACAGTTGTTTGAGGCTCCTAGGAAAGGATGGAAGAATCATTAAACTCCAGTTCCAAATTATTCTCTCATTTCTTTTCACTCCCCAGCAAGTGGAGAAAAGGTGACTGACATTAAAAAAAATAAAATCAAACCACAAACTCCAAACAGCACACATGTGCCTGCATGCGTGCGTACACACTTCCTGCACACGTTTCCGTAAGAGAGAGGCTGCACTAAAAGCTACAGTCACAAGGAGACAAAGCCCCCAGCTTCCCTGCAATTACCCCTAATTCCCAATTTGCTTCCAGTGAACTAGGCTGGCACAGACACCAGATGGCAACCAAGCAGCCAGTCTGCACCCTCTGCAGCCATTCACAAAGTAATGACCCCTCTGCAGGGTCCTCACTGGAAAATGTTTCAGAAGAGGGAAAGGGGGAAGAAAGGATAATACTAGACTGGGGTCTTTGTCTCCCAGTTTTTTGGAAAGGTTGATGGTGTTTTACCCTAAAAAAGGGACATTCATAATTTCCATAATAAAAATGGGATAAGCCAGACCACCTTAATGCCTCTCAGAGAGGAGTTGCTAAGGAACTGTAAAAAAGGCATATTTTTCTAGAAGTCTCTAAAATGAGCTCCAATTTGATAATAAAAGTATTTGGTAATTTAGAAAGGCTTTCTCAGTATCAATAACATGAACAAAGCCAGTGAAAGGAAAGCAGAAAATTATGAATTGTCCCAAGAATTGTTTATGCTACAACAAACAAAACCAATATCAAATTCCCTCCTCCCACCTCAAAAAAAAAAAAAAAAGCCAAATCCAGCTCTCCAGAGACAGACAACAAAAAGCAGCTACCAGGCCTATGGGTGCTAACTAGCTCCTGCACTCATCCCTTCATTACCAGGACCAGACTTCAGGATCCTGTACCACCTCCTCCCAGTGCTGTCACTCTTGCAGGGTGGCTCAGCGGGGCCACCAGGGACTGTGCCAGGCAGTGACATACACTCCCCCATCCGCCTCTGTCACCCAGTGCCTCTTCTCCTAAGCATACCAAGGCAGGGCACACACTGAGCTCAGTGTACTTGGCACAGGGCACCTATGAAGCCTGCACACAGCCTAGACAGAAAACACCAGCCCGGCAAGTCAGCGAGCTGCAGAGTATCAACTCAACTGAGCTGGCCAAATGGGCCATCAGAGGATTCCTCTAAAAGCCTTTTGTCTGCCCTTTCTTCTGTGATGTCCTGAAGTCCATCCTCCATTTCCTGAGTGTTGGAGAGTGGATGGAGCTCAACACTCTCCTCTTCCAAACCTCCCCAAAGCCAGCAGGAACAGTTGGACAGGACACACAGAACCATACAGGGATGGCACATGGGGAAGTCCAGGCAAGCTGCGATCCCCACACCCAACCCCAGCTCCGCTCAGCACCCCAACCCAAAGCCTGTGAGGCTGTGATCAGGCCCCACAGCAGCACAGGGACACAGACAGAACGAAGCAAAAACATTAAGCTGAAACAGAGCAGCACAAGCAGCACTCAGGAAAAGGGGTGGGGGGAGAAGGGGAGAGGACAGAATCAAAATGAAACCAAACAGGAAAAAAATAGCGGTTGGGGGAGATACCATGGACGTCTGCACTGGGAGTGTTTCTTTTGCAGTGCTTACTATACTGGTTTTGTTGTTGCTCTGTGGCTGAGACAGAAAAACACGGTTTTAGTTCCACTGCTGGGCAGCAGAGGCAGCAAGAAAATGACAGTATCGCTTTAACCCCAACCATCTCCTCAGACCCTCCCCTTCCCACAGGCTCAATCAGCAAGAAGAGGGAGGAAGGAGTACTACCCGGGGCGCTGGACATCATCCTTCCCTCAGAGGCAATAGAAGTTATAAGGGATGTACCAAAAATCCAAATGCACATGGACTGCTAGAGCTATAAGGAAGGAAAACATAAGGAAAAAAGATAGCAGCCCTAAGGGGTGGGGAGAATCCTACAGTGAATGCTAACAAAACTATCTGGTGAATGGGAGATGGCAGCAGTCCTGAGAGAGAGACTACAGAAGTGAGAGACGCATGATAGTCAAGGTGCAGTCTCAAATAGGGCACAAGTGTGAGTCAAGTCTGAGGAGTCCCAAAGTGTGCAGGAACAGTCCTAGGTATGTGATAATGCTGAGGGTTCCAGGCAATCTACTGATCCAAGGAAAAGTGTGGTCAGCCCTAGAAAAGGTAGAGAAAAGGTGAGGCATGGTATGTTGTATCCCTGCTGTGATCTGAACAGGGTCAGGACCAAAATATGGAAAGGGATGGGATTGGGACACAAGGAAAAGGCCACACAGTTCTGCAAGTAGGAAGTTCTCTGGATGGTGCCCAGTAGTTTTTCATCTTTCCCCTCTTCAGTTTCTCTTGTAGCTGTGGCAGAAAAATAAAATCCCCATTTCCTGCATTCCTACAGTACAACAGTGAGGCCATTACAGCTTGCTGAAAAGAAGCATCCCATTGAGTCCTGTATGTCAGTGATGTCAGGAATGAGCAGTCTGTGTTTGTAGGAAGCCAAACCTGTCTCCACTAGCATATAGTTCCTAGCTCACATGTAACCCCCACACCAGGTATATGGCTCTCATGCTGCCAGAAACCAACAATGTCAAAATTGGCACCGCAGGAGCCCCGAATTTCTTAGTTTACAGGTCAGGCTGTCAGATGGGAGCTCTCAGCAATGTGCCCTCATTGCCTAGTGGCTCTCTATCCCACTGTCCTCAGGGAGTGCAAACTCATACTGCAAAACAGCAGTCCCTCATCACCACACCACAAACGCCACAAAGTATGCAGAAGTCAAATGCTGAGCTGGAAAACATCTGCTAAAGGTATAATTATGTCAACCAGTGACATGGTTGAGACTTCACACACACCTACCAATACTCCAATTTTTCTTGACAAACGACATATCTTGGCTTAACTATCCCTTTTGGAGAGGAAAAGAGGAGAAACAGAAGAGCAAGATGGGGCAGGTCATGAGGGGAGGAAGTAGAAGAGAGAGGCATGGATGAATTCTTCAGAAGTCCAGGGGTAAAAAAGGGGCATATGACACACTCAAACTCAAAGCTAAGAAAGGAGAAATACGACAGAAATTGTTTGCTGTTTCTTCCTATGTATCCCTGCCTTCTCCTAAGACTCCAGTTTTCCAAGAGCTTTGCTTTCTGCATATATTTCCAGCCTCATGGCAGAAGACATGACAGTCACTGTGGATGTCAGATGAGCAGATCAACCTGAAAAAGTTATCGCAAGCTATTCTGTGGCATAAACACAATTCAAACTTCTGGCAACACCTGGGTCCACCTCTCCACACAGCACTGAGGTTCCTGTACTGCTTCAGAAACAGTGAACCTAACGCAGTATCTTCCAAACCTCTTCTAGTGAGAGGAATGCAGCATATCTTTCTTAGTCCACTGGGATAAGAAGATAAAGGTATCACGAAAGAAGGTGTACAAAAATAATTCCAATTTTTGGAAGGCTTTATCATTAAGGCCAAATGGGAAAACCAAAACCCAAACAAACATCCAGGAAGCCAGTGTTCTGAAAAAAAGTTGACAGCAGCTTGTTAGGTCTGGTATGTTGCCTTATAAAGTGCAAATGCACACACACTCAAAGCACACCGCCTACCCTCCGGGCCGGGCTGCACTGGGCACCCAGTTCATCCATCATACTCTTCCCCAGCCAGTGGGCTGAAGACAACCAAGTATCATGTTTGCTAGTCCAGAATCACATAGCATTTTACCCCAGGACAGAGTCCCGATGAAATCAAAGCAGCTAAGCCTAAGCATTTTTCACAGCTCTTTTTGAGATGGAGGTATCTGACATACTGAACTTCCTGCACAAAGTCATGTCTTGTGGCCATCTAACCAACTGCTCTTCCCTGGAGAAAACCAGCCTTCCCTTCCCAGAGCCCCAGGTGGCACAGCCAGCTCTTACCCCTCCTTCCCCTCCCACTGCCAGCCAACATCACAGTCACTGGACATGTTATGTTCCTTGGTAATTCAGTACAGCTCAAGTTAAAAGCACCCAATTGACCTAAAAAGGTGCCAGGCCCTTCTTAAAACCTGTGTGACATGATTAAGCTTTGGCACAGCAGTTGGCAGCACTTCCTGAGCGAGATAAGAGACAGACAGACACAAACAACACAGAGGGTGCAAGAGAAAGAAAACAGACCAGTGCTCATATCGCTAGGGACACACATCTAGCCAAATACAAGAAAATAAGTACCAACACTTGGGTTGTCTCTGGTTATTTAGCCACCTTCACTGCTTCCATGTTGTCTGAGGCTGACACTTATATGGTTTACATATCCCAGCTGCTTTAAAATGACATAAAAAGGGAATTTAAATATTGCTGGCAGTTGGCAGAAAAGAAGGGCAAGACAGGCACAGTGAACTCCTGCCCTGGATAAAGGCAGGGCTGGTGAGAAGTCAGTTCCTCACGTCAGATTTTCAAAGCAGTACTTTGGTATTACTTTTTGGTGTGGTTTTCTACAGTTTTAAGCTGTCATCGAAGGAGGAAGAGGAGAAATATCTTACAGGTAGTAATGCAGAAACAATTATTCTGCTTACTCAGTACTGTAACATTCCTCCTCCTATCTGAAACAGGGGAGAAATCTTTTCTGTTATTTTTTGTTGCAAAGGAGACAGTACAAGAACTGATTTTTGTACTTTAGTTACTGTTCATATCTCAGTCTCAAAGTGGGTCATTGGGCTGTGTATGGCTCCTGACAATATGACACTGGCCAATTTCCTCTTTGCTCCCTTGAGAGTGGATTTGACTACTTTTTTGACAAATTATATGGATGTCAAACATCTGGATGAATGAAAAAAGGAAATGAACAGGACAAGGGAGGCAGTTACTGGGTATTTGGTCATGCTGGGATACATAAACAAGATCAGGACAAAAGGGAGTTTTGGATTATAAAGGCTCTGACAAACCTTTTCAGTATGTATGGTAAAAAAGAAGTGACCGGCAGCTCTGAACTGCCTGGTGGTGCTGTGCCCACACATTTCATCTGAACAGTGGAGCCCCATCAGCCTCTGCCACATCTGCAGTGAGTCCCAGTTTGTTCTATACTGCAAGGCTCCTATCAAGGATGACAGCACCAACACCAGGCAAAGCACCTGCTTCTCTTTTTGGCACCTCTGCAATAGAATGACAAAGCCTCACGTCCAGGCAAGGCAGGGACCTGCTCTGCTGAGCCCAGGAGAATCACTGTCTTTTTTTTGTTTCACACTCAGAGCAGGCAAAGTCAAACTGCATTGCCAGCAGCTGCTTTTCTGAACAAATGGGAGCTGTGTGTGGCCGGGGGCCAGAGGATCACAGAGCCCTTGTAGTGAGGACATGGACCTTTCAGTGCACACAGATCCCCCCGCCCCTGCCCGGACATGCTATGTAGGGTGATGAGCACAAGCCGAGCGTGCATGGCATGAGAAATGGCGGACGCACGAATCGCAGGCAGCTTACGGGAGGTGCTCACCATCAAATGCACACTGGAGCTCGACTTCCTTTTCTGGACACATCATTGAGAGAGGGAAAGAGAAGGGAAGAGAGGAGATGAGAAGAAAAGCACAGAAACTATTCACACATTAGTGTGCCAGCAAGGGCCCCCCTGCCAATAATGCTCCCCTGAGGCAGGTACAGGCAGCAGCAGAAATGCACAGACACGCCAGAAGGAGCAGAGAGAAGTCACCATTAAAGCACATGGCTACACACCAGGGGAAAGGGCAGGGTTGAAGACCCCCATCCCCTCAAATACTGAAGTCAGCAGTAGGTGCCCCACCCAGTGATATAACGAGTGAAGAAAAGAGGAACATTTATGCACAGGATCTGGGATGCAAGAGGGTGCCTCTCTGTGCTCTCCCACCTCAGAAAATGGGGCAGCTTCTCCAGCCACACTGAAGAGGTAGGCAGAAACGCTGTGTGTGTTCATATTTGGAGGAAGCAGAGAGGTGTTTGCAACTCAAATCAGACGGTAGGGAGGAGGGCACAAGAGAGAGGCACCCTCAGGGGCTAAAGAAAGAAGAGGGAACTTCTGTGCATAGCATGGGGAGGAGAAAGGCTCCCTCACACACAATTTGGGACTGATTGGAGAAGCAAGGTGCACTAATGCTCACACAGTAAGACAGAGGCACTCAACAGCCAGAACACTTTGTGCTTTCAGGTACTGGAAGGAGAGCAAACAGGTTCAAACACTACTGAACCTTCTTGGACTCTACTCTTGTTCAATGGCATCTTCAGTCATCTTCAAAGACATCTTCACACCAAACTGCACTCTGCAGTAAACAAGGCTCAGCATGCATTTCTCTGCTCTTTTACTAAACTCTTATTGTCATCCTGCCTATGCTGAGCCTGGCAGGTCTTTCAGAATTACAATGCTACTCCTTCTCCCTGCGGTCTCCACATACATTTTCCATCTGCCCTTCTCCTTCAGTACTACGTAGGCTATTGATGTCTCTGCTGCTTACTACAGAGCCTACCTCACATAATAGTGTAGGACAGCATGTCCTAGTCAAAAACTACGATGGTGTGGGCTTAGCTATGTACCTCTGGACTCCTGCACACTGCCACAGCCCACATCTGGAACATCCTATGAACACAGGACAGGCCATGGACTTGTACTTCCCCATTTCATACACTTACTGAGCCTTCACAGCTTTCACCTTGAGTGTTGCCTTCATCTCTGCTATCCTAGCACCAGATCTCAAGCATATGTACAGACTGGCATGCCTTTGAAAGCACAAGTACCAATGTTCACCTCATATGCAGAACCACATTCCTACTCACACAGTACAGTCCAGAATCACACAGCCACTGCATGAACAGACTCAGACTAGCAAAGATATTGCCTTATCTGATCTTTAACTCCTGTACAGACAGACTCTGATCTGTTCTGTGTGTGGCTCATGAAGCTTACACTTCATGGAGGGACAACATAGGGCTTGGCATTACATAGTTTACAAATTTGTGATTCCTCTCATATTTTTTTCAGGATAATTTTGCTTCTTTTTCTCAAGCTGGAGCTGAAATAGGATGTACTACCAGTGAATTAATACAATGCTTAGTCCACCAACAACCCAGAGGAATCCTTGTACCCAGTCACAACACAGAATTTTTAACTGGGAGAAGTGGAAATTCATACCAGCTGAGAAGCTGCTCCAAAACTTCAGTTTTGACTTTTAATGTATCCTATAAGTTGCAGCAGACAAACACAGACTATACAGATATTGCAGGGAAAATTGTCTCTAAGGACAGTCTCATTTGAAGTTCATACATGTTTCCAGTGAGTTCCAAAAAAAGGCACAGAAAATGTTAAGATACAAGCAAAAGGTTCAATATGAAGAGAGTCAACCAAGCCATGCAGAAAACAAACACCCTCCTATAGAGAGGCATGAGTAATACTAACACCGAAGGAAACAGAACCCTCTGCAGATCAGAATTTAATTAGAGTACAAGCTAAATTTAAAACAGCATTGGTCTATTAACATGGCATGATGTAGTGTAGAAATCCCAGAAAACACATCATTAGTGGCTACTATAACAACAGGGGGTAAAAAAGCTAGCTAGGCCGTATGAAAGGGGTGGGGAGTGAAGTTTGTGTTACCAACAGAGCAGGAAAGTACTACTGAAACACAAGACAGGTTAGATAATGCCAACATGAGGCACTGGCAGTAAGTGCTGAAGTATCAAAAATTAAGTCAAAACATATACAAGGACAATACTAAAACCAGATAAATCTCCCAGTACCATCTTAACAGCTGCATCAGAACCATCTATGTTACCTTCCCAAGGTGACTAGCTGAGTGAGCAAAACTTTTTGTTCTCCTTGTAATGTGACCGCAACTTAGCAAAGCAAGTAAGATAACAGAAGTTTAGTTACAGAATGCTCTTTCCCTTCCATAACACAGCTACATATCTGAGAATTACTAGGCAGTTCAGAGATGTCCCAGGGAATGCAAAAAACTGTTAAAGGCAGACATGTAGCCTATGGTAAAGTACCTCACTGATCACTTTAAGGACTTCCCTACACCCGAGTGACAAAACATTCTCCCAAAGCAGTACAGACAACAAACCGAGGGATGAATGTTTGTTAAAGTTCTATTTTTATTATGTGTGTGAAACTCAGGTGTTCATCTGAAAAAGGAGCAGATTCTCTACAGTGAAACTTAAGGAAGACTCTTGCTTTAGGTAACAATAAACAGAAGTCAGCAGGTGACAGAAGACAACCTGAAGAATCAGTCTCTTCAGCGTAGCAGCAATACTAGAAATGGCAAGTGCAAAACATTCCACAACACATACTAGAAGATACTATAGGAAGTGGAGTGATTCCAAGCAAGGTCCCATCCACAGTCCTGGGCACCTAACATGACTACGTCTTTATGACAGCTTTTTGCGTTTCCATCTTCTGCATGCAGTTCTCTCCCAGCTTGATACTGATGGTGTATTTATGTTAAACTGTTGCACTTGCTGCAACTAATGTTCTTATGGACAGTATAGTCATTTCAGAACTTCAGGTAGGAAAAAAGTGTTGAACTCGGAGCAGATCAGTGAGATCTCGAACTAGCAGATTTGAGGTCCTATTTCTACTTCTGCTTTAGCCTTTTGTGTGATGCTGAGCAAATAATTTCATCTTTGTCAATCCATCTTCTCTCTTGCCCTTTTGTCAGCTTGTCTATTTAACTTGTAAGCTAAGAGGCAGGGATGCCTGCTTAGCCTTTGCTATAGTGCTAAGCATACTGGACCCTTGATCTCATTTGGTGTTTCTAGGCATTACAACAATGCAGTGAAAGAACTGAATGCATCAAAGAGGGGTATAATGTGCTGCTGGAAGTCAGCACTTCAACAGATCTGAAGCACTCCCCAAGTGTCTTGCATAAAACAGTTCAGCACAAAACTCTGCTGTTCAGATCAACTTGGGTTCTACTCATTTAGTTTCACCATAGTCATCTTTAAAACAGTATGGCTTTAAGATTAGAACACATCCAGAGATAGAGACAGAAGCATTAGCTCCTCCTGGTCACTGTATGAATGTTACTTGACCCTTACAGATTTCATAGGTCAGTTTACCTTGCTACTGTGCCTTCTCTGTTTAAGGCACACTCTCACCTGCTTTCTCAGCAGCCATGCCAGTTTACAGAGCATCCTTCCTTCCCCACGTACTCTTTACTGTGCAAAGGGCAGGGAAAGCTGGTACCCACCAGCCATAAAATGTACACTTACTGCAATACTCTTTACAAACAGCAGAACAAATGGTATTTGATGCCTCTACAGTTATGTAATACGAAGGGTAGATTTTATAACATTAAGCTGGTTAAACAAAAAAAAAAAAAAAAGGATTTTTACTCTTTCAGGCAAGTTCTCATTTTAGCTGTGCTATACAGCTTTTACTGGGAAAGAGAGTGCATGTGGCAGAAAGACAACACAGAAAATCAACAGATTCTGTAGAGCATTGCAAGTGAATGCTGTTAAAATCTCCTGCATCCACAGCATTCTCCACAATTTACTATTTATATAGTTTTACAGTGGGCCTGAAAAACATTTGGTCCTAAGTAAACAAGAAAGGAAAAAAAGGAAGAAACTGACAAAGAGCTTAGAGAAGGACTATGTGAAAAATACTCACAATTACATACTTAAGTAAAAATACCGCTTTGAGCATTAACAATTTCTGATTATAGAGATGGATCTGACAGGCCCTACTAGAACTGGAAGCACACATAGCCTCTCACACAGTAGAAAGTGAAATACCCCTTTGGAAAAAGGGAACATGACTGAAGTGCCACCCAGAGGCAAAAAAACCACTAGTACGGCTGTAACACTAACTACAGGGAGCCCAGATCCTGACAAGGTCAGAGAAAGGACATTCAGCATAAAGTGTCCCTAATCTTCATCCAGGCATTTGCCCCAGCCCACTCCTTAACCCCTCTCTCACCTTGCAGTAGATGGCAAGTCCAGGTTACAGACAGAAAGGGGACCAAGAAAGCAAGTAAATTTAACATGAAGCTCTCTAAAGTAAATTCTAAAATGGCAGCTGTACAATGTTGCTCATAAATTTAGAATCTTAAAAAAATACCTGGGACCTACAATGGTGGCCACAAGATACGTGGTATGTTACATGGCTCTGCAACTCGTCACTCAGTATCTTCTAGCCTCACTTTCTGGATGTGAAAGCAGAAAGCATGTTCCTTGGGGATAAAACCTGGGCCTTCCTGTTGCTACTCCATCAGCCTGGATCCAAATTCTGCTTGAAGAAAGTTAGTGCAGCACTACAAAGGTTTGGTGAGCAGGCAGAATTTAAGATTCAGGGCAGTTTAAATCATTCATTATTTAAGATAATGGAAAGTGTCTCAAGTGCCAAGCTGATGAAATATCTACCAATTAGCAGAATTAGTACTTGAAATAGAAGCAACAGTGCAAAATTAAAACCAGGAATGCTTCAAATAGATTTTGGAAAGGAACTTGCTAGAGGAGAGGAATATACATGAAAAAATATATACATGGAAATTTACCAAAATAACTCCAGTGTGGACACACCTATATGGGAATAAAAAAGATGTTTCTTTCCTGTCCTCCCCTCCTGATTTAAGCTTCCTCTACTCCCTTCCAAAATGGTCTGATGCAAGTAAAATGCATCCATCTTAATTGCTTTAGTGATGAACTTCCTTCGGCAAAGGATCAAAGCCAATTCCCACAGAAGCAAAAATTGTGGGTTGTTTTTTTTTTACATATCAGCGCAACACAACTCATACTAGGTGCTCATATCACCACATGTGACAAATCATTGTTCTCTCATTTATGTCAAATCAGCAACTACATGCTTGCACCTTGCATCGGATATTCAGCAATACACGTTTTCACAGAGTGCTTGGGTATAAAGCTTGAGAAAGATGTATAGGTCTCACTCAACCTTGCATAGTACTATGTAATAGAAATTCCTACTGTATTTCTCAAATAATGCAGAATTCTAGCATAGACAGCTCTGAATACCAGCCAAAAGGATGTGAAAGTTACCTTGAACAGAGAGTAAATTAAGACAAACTGGCAGTGTTTTCTTCTCAGTGTCTTTTAAGTAATTTTTACACTAGTGTAATAATCCATTTGTGAAAAAACGCCCTTTCCATTCTTATCTACTGTGTGGATATCTGTGACAATAGTCTCATGGAGCACAGTCACCCTGGATCAGATAAAACCAATGAAAAAACAAATGTTTTCTCTCAAATCTCCATAAGGAGTTAATTTCCAAGAAGGTTGTAAGAGACAAACAAATAAAAAACTCAACCACCAAACAAACCAGTCTTTTTATCTGGAGGAAACATGAGAAACAGTCTAACTACGTGCCATGCGGTCAGCAGTAGACTGCAGTTGAAAACACAGCACGCAATGCTTGTTCTAAACCTACATCTGATGTAGAATTATTTATATTGGAAGTGGGAGTAAAAAGGATACCACAAAGCTGAAAATCTGGTTGGTGTTCAAGTCACAGTGTTTGTGCTCTGCACTACTGCAACAGGCAGAAAATCATTGTTTGCTACACATAATGTAAGACCAGATGCTCTCAACTCAACCAGACACTGGCACAAGTTGTTTGTCAGAACTGCACAGGCGGAGAAGATGAGTGGAGCTAAAGTCACAAGTTGCCTGCATAAGGAGCAACACATGACAAGCGTGCTAGCAGGTCACAATAGCGAGGCCACTGACCAGCAGTGACCAACAAAGAGACTGCTGCACAGCTGCAAAGTGTGCCAGTGAGGCTCCAGTAAGTGAATTGACATGGTAAAAGCTATACTTCCATGGGATAACTAATAGGATGCAGCACCAAATTTAGACTGTGGGGGTAAGGAAAGAGATAACCATGTAGCCACAGAAATCCTTCCACAGAAGTGTTAAGGATGTACTACAGACACACACAGACCACTATTGCATTCTGTCTTGTCCAAGCTTAGCACTGGAGGAAAGCAATCCGTACTTTTAAAAGTCTGTATTATTGAGCAAAAGAGTATTGCAAAACAGGAGCTGTAATAAGAAATACATGACTTATTTCTGAGTTTTAACACTTACAGAAATGAGGACTCTTAAGTGACACCTGAAGATAGACATCATTTGGGGAAAATGGGAAAGCTTAAACAACTCTCCTGAGGGCCCTCTGCCCAGGCGGAATGTGAGCAATGCCCTCATGGACAACATGGGTTCACACTGCAAAGCCAGACTGCTCTCACACTTTGGAGCAAGGAAGTTGCATGCAGAGTCTTGACTGCAGGTCTCCAGTGTCAAGCAGAGAAGAGGTTTCCAGAGAGCAATCCCATTCACCATGTACAGAGCAAGCTATGCTCTCTAATCTGCCTTCTATTTTATCACAAGTATTCAATTATACATATAAGGAACAACCTATACTGTGAAGAGCTGAAGAGAAGTAAATCCAGATTTATCCTTTCCATGGAGGAAGACACCATGTGCTCCATGAACCAAACACCATGATCATTCTAAGGAGCTGGAAGTCTCTAACATGCAGGGTCTCCTTGTAACTACGTGACCAGGACGTTGTGCCTGAAAATCTGTGTGTACGCCCTTAATCCATTTTTGGAAGATTTTGACCCTTATGATATGGCACTCCCTTAGAGCCTTGGATACCAAGAATTCTGAGAAGAAAACGTTTTTTTTCCAGATAGGTAATGAAACCATGTAGACGTGTTGATACTTGCTGTTTTTCCACTTGCTTCTCCCCTGCCTCACTGGGAGTTTCAAGCAAGCACTTGATGGCTCTTAGTTCAAAACATTTGGGACAGTCCATTCTTACTCCACTGGGATTTTAGTGCAATGTTTTCAATATCAACAAATTCAACAACTCTGAAACACTCGCCGTATTAGTGTGCATGTGTTCAATGCATGTCTGTACATGAGGCAGGCTTGTGCAATGGCACAAAAGTTCACTCTTGCAGGCACATTTTAAGACAAGCATCCTAGGGCAAGAATAGCGGTTCCAAGGGCATTTTGGTCAAAAAAATCCCCCAAACCCTGGGCGTCAAGGGAGTAGGAGAGAACAAGTGTGCTGGTCCTGCAGTGTGCATGTCAGCCCCCCAGCATGGGGAGAATGAAGACTGTCCACAGGGCCAAACCAGGAGATGTTCCACCTAGCAGTTGTAGAGAAAGGTTTGGACTTCAAATGAAAATGCAAGGTAATAAACCCAATCCTTTTTTTTGCATGTGGAGGTCAATTATCCTTTGGAACAGTCAAGGGAGGACAGTGCTCTAGCCTATAACTGTCTCTACTCCAGTACCAGATGGTAAAGGGCTACTGCCTGCAACAACATCCAGCCTAGGCAATGGTCTCTTTGGCCTCCATAATTAAACAATGCCCTTGCAACACAAAGAGTGACACAGAAGTGGGGAAAAAGTAATTCCCCTCTGAAGGGAACAGGAGAGTGCCTCGACTTCAGGCACATGAACTGAACTCTTAACACAATATTCAGTTTCTGTTCTGTCCAAACATGAACATTTGGAGGCTTCTCCTTCCCCACCCCTCTTCCCAGCTCAACCTTCAGCATCTGTTCAAGGGGGCAGACAAAACAACTTCCATGGGGTCTGCTGGGTATCATCAGTCACTGACAATTGCTCTGTGCAATATCCATACTCAGAAGCAGTCTGCACTGAACGGAACAGACTAGTCAGAGGCATGTGTCACAGTTGAGCAAGTCCTTAGTCTTTCTAATCACAGCACTGACCAGTCCTCCATACATCACAGAAAGGGGAAAAAGAATTCCTGCTGTTACAGTAGTGCAGTTGGCTAGTTATATGATGTATAAGGTGCCTGTAAAGAACATTAAGATCCCACATGGGGCTCCATAGCAATACACTGGTTATAGCAATCCCAGCCACAAGACAGGGCTGTGGTTTTACCCTAGAAGAGGATGGGCACCAGAGAAAGTGGCCGCCTTCTGTTCAGATGGTGGGAGAGACAGTGAAATGGGAAAGCAAGAACTTACCTTCACTCCATCTGACTTCTTGTTCAGCAGGCTTTTGGCAGCTGTGGAGAGAAGCAGAAGTAGGTCAGATTTTGGTGTCAGGACTTCTCTTTCTCTCCCTCCACTTCCCTCAAAAATGCACAAAACTTCCGAAGGACAACCATCCTGCTAATTCCTCTCTAACAGCAAGAGACCAGGCCAAGTCACTCATCAAATCCATTCTGATAGCAGAGGGTCATCCAGCCAATCTACTGATCACCTATTTGGGCAAAAATGCTCCCACTTTCACTACTACAGGAAGACTAAGTCTGAAATGATAATTTAAAACTGCTCTGTTTCGATCCTCCACTCATACACTGTGACCCCACCCAGAACTGTCAGCAGTTACAGGGGAAAAAGCTAAAGAGACATGGCAGATCTTTGAAACAGGGTAAAGGCTGCACCTTCAAGTGCAGCCATTCATGTAACAGACATGGCTTATAAAGAGGGCACTGATAAGGCAGAGGCCTCCTAGTTACTGCTATTCACAGTTACTGTGGGGTAGCTGGATAGCTAAAAGGAAGGGACTGAAAAAGTGCAAAAGACAGCATCTGATGATTGTTAAAAAAAAAAAGAGTGAATGACAAAAGAGACAAGAACTAAGCTGAATTTCTTCATTGAAATATAAAGATGCTCTGCTGTGCTCAACTTGAACAACTGGCACTACCAATGAAACTGAGAGCATGATAAGAACACACAGAGAGCCCACAACAAATGCCTGGCAGAAGGTACACTTGGGAGTGATGAAAGAGCTGGTCCACCTATTACAGCAAAGTGACACGTTGACAAAAACTGTCAACAGTAAGACCACATCTACAGCCTCAACAGATACAAAACATATCTTGCCTACTTATAAGAGTGCAGTCAGTTGTTTCAACTTCTGTAAACAACATGCTAGACAACTACTGGACCAGCACACTGACACAGCTCTCCTAAGCAGCTGCTGGGAAGCATATGGGTCTGGGTACTTGACCTGGATTTTAGGTCCAGCAAAGATGACACCTAGAGAAAAGAGAAATCCTAAGACAATGCTCACATGACCACTGAATTTTCCCTCCCGAAGACAAGTCGACCAATTTGTGCATAGAGTGCTCAGTCACTCCAAAAGCAGCAACATTAGGCAAAAAATGGATTTTACAACATCCAGCAACAGTCAAATTCTGTGTCAACAGCATTTTCCACCCTGCCTTCCTCAGCTCAAGACCCTACAGACATGGATTAACTAGACAATATTAGCTGAGCTGGTCCAAATTACTACAGCATCTCCTCACCTCTCCTCACAACAAAGAGGTGATATCCCATGTAAGCTTGTTAAAATCTTTGAATTGGTTTCCTAATTCTATCTCTAATGCAAGTATAAAGCTAGATTATGATTTTGGTTTTATTCCAGTTCTCAGAAACCAAGAACATTGGAAGAACATCATGCAGAGGTTTTCTGAATGTGAAAACACAGCATTCCAAAGTGCACACACGATGGTGGGCAAAGTGACTCGAGCAGCTCATCAGCCCTGCCACAGTCTCTCTGCTGAGTGCACACACACTAAAGCATAGCAAGACTGCATCTAACAAACAAGTTCTCACCACCTTCAAGGCATGATGAAGACCAGGTTGATTGTACATGAAAGTGAGAAGGAGAACAATGTTACTATGGGGTCAAAAGGAGTCCAGTGTTTATACCACACATACAGCCAGGCACCTCACATAGCAACTGCTGAAAACAAGAAACTGTTACAAGCTTGCAACACTTTAGAAGGAGTAGAGGATTCTCCAACTTAATTATGGCAAATGAGACATCCTTGGAGTGGAAAAATATCCCCAAACATCAGAGAAGATAAACAGTACCACCATATGTTCTGGGAACGGCTCAGACACGCAGGGAAGCGACATTTTTCACACTTTCTGCAGTTTTCCCAGAACTTCACATTTATCTTTGTGGACAGAAGATGACTAAAATCATGTTCTATGACACTAAAGCAAACTCAGCTGAGAATTCCTCTGTGCATCCCCACACTGTGTAGTGCTGATCCCGTGTCTCCTGGTGCAGCCTGCCTGTCCAGCCTCCTTCTCTGACTGTACCTCTGCACGGCACACACTGCTCGCCCACAGGCCTGTCAGCATCGCAGTACTGCAGAGAAACACTACGTCTGTGGTGTATTCAGTTCATGCATCCTACTGTGGTTTACGGAGAGCCCATAAAATGCACTCACACACAATGACTGTAGACACCTCAAACAAAAGGGAAGCATGCAGGTTTGCCCACAGGTCGACCTGTGCATGTTACAAGAGAGAACTTACAGGGGATACAAATGGACTTGCTGTACAAGCAACGACAAGACTTCCAGTCACAATAATCATTTTAGAAGACAGACAGATTAGTTAAGAGGCAACAGGAGGAGAAAAAATCTAAGGACACATGAAGGCAGATTCAGGAAATGATCTTGTGCCCATGCTCAGCAGTTTTCCAGGCATGAGGTACTAGTATTAATTTTCTCCATCCTTCCCACTTCTACATGTTAAAGGGACTAAATTCCCTCTTCTCAGTGAGTTAAGAGCTCCTCTAGAACGAAGCAATACAAAAGGACATGCTGCTAACCCAGTAATTTAAAAATACAGTTCTGTTCCTGGCTTAACAAGACACCCTCCAGTTAATCCCTGAAGAGAAACACAAAAGGCTTCTCTTGCACACGCCCCATTTAACCCTTGTTCTTCTCACGTTCCTCAGTTCTGGCCTCCATGGTAAACAGCCTGGAAGAAACACAAATCCCTGATGCTGAACTCATCAGCAATAAACACTAGACACTCCGGGTGTACCAGAGCCAAGGGGAGACTGAAGAGGGACTGAAATACCCACCCCAAAGACAGCCATGGAGAGTGCCTTCCCTGCTGCCAGACCCCCTTCTCCTCTTCCAGACAATGCAGCCCTTCATCCAGCGTGTCCTGGGTTTGCCCTGTCCCCAGCTGTCAAAGCTCAGTTACATTTCTCACCTCAGGTAACCTTCCAGAGAGTATTTTCTGGGATTGCTTTTGTTAATCCTAACTCATGATGCTAATCTAACAGACAAGCCAAGTTCTGGCTTCTAAACACAAGTATTTATATCACAAAGAATTCTGGACTTTACTGAGACTTGATAAAATAAAAACTGTGTCATACCAACATAGAATTCCCAGTGACAGAGTTGTGGCTTGTCATCCTCATATTCTCAGTTCAAAGAAAGTAAAAATAACTATTTGTCAACTGGATGTCACTTGTGGGGCTCACCACCAAGGAGTCGACAGTCAGTGTACAGTCACAAGAAGCCCCTCTGGTTACCATCACAAACAATGCCCACAAATGCAGAGTAACTTCAAGAACATCTATTTATTAAGGACAAACACCACAAGAAAATATAATCACAGAGCTCACCTGAACTTTAGGGAGAGGAATATAAAAGTAGAAGGAATTATAACAACTTACATCCACTTTTGATGATAAATTAGACTCTGGCCATAGTGACAAGCATTTAAACACAGCAATGAAATCCATGTCACTCTGGGAAGCTGCAAATGGAAGTTACATACTGAAGTCCACCACTTCCGCAGGTCAACACTGTAGTGGTTGAGCACCATTCACTAAAACCCCTTGCTGTTTCTTAAGAAATTTAGTTGATATGGAGAAAAAACTTTAAAAACAACTTAATTTTTCATTAAATGTACTTCATCATCTGCTTGGGAAATGTGGTTCTCAGTGATCTCACACTTATTTAGTCAAAGCTATGGAAATATCTTGATTTTTTTTCCCCTCCGTATTTTCATCCTTTGGATTCATACAAGGAGGTTTGTGTTCACATAAGTCAGGTGACACAACTTTCTGGTCCTGAATGGAGATCTACATAACACAACACAGCAGCAACTTCAAATAAATCACTCACTTTGGTTAAAGAAAAAAATCCAAATTCCAATCTGAATGTAAGTATATAGGTATACACACACAATACCAAAAGTTCAGTTTCACATGGACTTCTGCAAGGGAGGTATAACAAGACCACAAAATATTCCAGTATTTGTATTATTTCCTCCTCCTTTCTCTTTAGTCAGCTCAAAAACGTCTCTGTACAGGTTACACCAAACGTGCACAGGCATATTTGGGCCTCCTTTACTTAGAAAGCACTCTGCTCCTTGGATCTGCCTCCAGTCTCTCTCTACCTCACCTATCCAGTTAAAAACCCAGAGGTGCACATTGAAGACTTAATCAGGATCTGTAGAGACATGTCACGAATTCCAGCTTTTGTCACAAGCTGCCATAATAGCTCCCTCACAAAACTGACCTGAACAAGCAGCGACAATTACAAAGAAAAAAGTTCAGCATCAGTTAAAAATAGAGGTTTCACAAATAAGGCTTAATTACCTGCAATATCTGCCTCTGGATCAGTTTTGAACACGGGACTTGTGTTGAACTACTTGAGACAAGTGAATGTCACAGACTGTGAAATGTTGTTGAGCACTTTCCCAAATTAAGCATGGCAAACCAGTTAGGAAAACAATGCTAAGAATTTCATGCAGTTCACTTGTCTGTTGTGCATAAAAATGAACTTGCAGAGAAAAGCCACTTCTCAGCACTTTGTGAAGATGGCTGCTCCTAAGATAAAACCCAATTTTTCCATCCTTTCACTCAGCTTATAGCGGGCTTACTTACAGTTTTATCTACCCAAATGAGTCCAGACCCTTAAATACGGCAGGAATCTCTGAAAACTTTGTCAACTTTCTCCTGAAAATAAACTTATATTTACTTCTCAGAAGATGCTTTAGGAGTTTCATGCATATGATCTAACCTGTTGATTTACCCAACTGTACTTCTGTGTCAAGTAAGTGAATGCAGATCAGATCAGTGTCTGCTTGGATCATCTGAACATCAGAAGCCACAAGTAAGCACCCAAATAATCCTGTGTACATCTTGGTGTGACCCTAACAATCCCCCAGTGAAATTTTGATCGCAAAGTTCTCTCTCTCAGCTGAGCGAATACCAAGAAGAGTGTGGAGAGAAGCTACAAATCCCTTATTATAACCAGATTTCAACTTCCTGACTTATACTGAAAGAAGTGCAGCTGTACCTGCTTTTAACAAATAGCGTACAGCTGGCCTGAGACACAATCTTTTCAAAAGAGCCACAAACAGCCAATATTAAATTGGTGAATATATCATAACTTGAGAAAGGAGCCAGATAACATTCCTTTATCTTTAGGTTTAACTGGCCTGGGGCAAAAGGCACCTAGCAAGCAATAAATCACTCACAAAAGAACAGAAACTGTGGGTTTTGGGGTTTTTTTCTTTGTAAAAAGTAAGATTTTTTTTTTTGATGGGCTAAAAAGAGAAAGAATACCGGTACAGACTCTTTAGGCACACAATTTGTCACAGGCTAAAACCACACCGTCCAGTGAAGGAACTCAGTATTACACCATGTGTGACATGGTATAGTAATGACAACAGCATTAAAGGAGTCTTCTCACATTTCCTGCAGACAGTACTATCACGCCTAATTAATTGGTACTGGGGTCACATGAGCCTTCATTTGCCTCAGTTCAAAACATCTGTGGAAGAAGCTTTTAGGAGATCTCATCCCCAGACAGGAAGAAGCTTCTCTCTTCATAAATCTAGTTCCCTGTCTGCTGGGAATGGGGCTTTTAAAGGCCGACAAAATAGTGTCATCCAATTAGAGAAAATAAAAACCCTTAAGGGCTTTAGAGAAAGAAACAAATATTATTTCAGAACTTTCCAAGGTGACTTAGATGACCTGTCATGACAGGGAAAGTCTGAGCACTACCCGAAGTTTCCACATAAACCTTCCAGTTTTTTACTTTCAGCTAGCATGGGCTTATTCTTCAGTTCATCAGATGTATATATTTCAACTGCAGCAACTAGAAAACCTAAGTAAATTTAAAAATAATTAAAAAAAAAAGTCAAGCTCATATTACACACGGTCCTACAAAGAAAACAGGAGTAGATGATCTCCCCATTTTAAAAACACAGGAAAACATAAGGAATTTCTACTCTCCACAGAGACTCTAAAGGCTTTGCATCTAAATTCATGACATTTCTTTCTGGACAGTTTTTCTAAATGTCTCATACTTGGGGTCACAGTTTATATTCAAAGTAGAACTCTGTGACATTGAAAACCCTGCATTCACTGTGGGCCACGGGGGATTTCCTTTTCTTCAGCTGTTAACTGAAGTGGATCCAGCAGTTCAGCCCTGGAGACAGAGAAGATTGAGTAGCGCAAGCCTTTTCTTCCTCGATACTAGCTCAGGGATTAAGTGGATGTATAGGGTCACACATCATTAAGGAGAGCCCTTCTCTCCAGCATTTCATGTACTCAAAATCCGGGCCACAGGAGACTTTCTTACCCAAGCACTTCCGCAGCTTCATTAGAAATGATAACACTTGCAGGCTAAAAATTAATCTAAACCTTCTATTTTTAAAAAAAAAATTAAAAAATATTAAACCCCTGTCTATTTCAGAATCATCAATTATGTGAAATAAAAACTACCTGTGTAAATAGATCAAAAGTGGTTCATACCAGCATAAAGCCCAAGAAAATGTTTAGTTTTGTACAGTCCTGTGGAAGCCCTGTCACTGTGCCATAGCTCCTCAAATAGTTATTTCAGAATCAATCTCAGAAAACAGTATATAATTTTACTAAGCCCTGTAACAGCACAATCCTGGGAGAGATGAATGGAGAAAACCCTTTAATGCCAAGCTATGAGAAACGCAGTAAAGAGAAATTGCTGTCACAAGTAATGCAGACATATTGGCACAGGTTCACCTCAAAGCAAGAACCAAGGAAAAAATGTTCTGAAGTTGTTGAGGATTGTCCCTTAATTGTAGCATGGTTTCACATAACCTATTTATTTTATTTTTGTTTAAATCACCATGCAGGAGGTTAAAAACCCTGCCTGGATTTCACAAAGGATGTATGCATGGATGTGCCCTTCGAATGCTGGGATGATCATTTCAGAGAGGTTTTCATTGCAATTACAAGTTCATCGTAACACCACCCAGAATATAAGTATTGGCATCTATCATTAGTAAATGGCCAGATGAAATTAATACACTTCCATTTCATTTCTTTCTTATAATCCATACAGCAGACTTTCACTGTAGTCAGGTGCAAAGGAACCTGACTCATGCACTCGTGATTAGCCTTTTAAAAGAGAAAAAAAAATTGCAAAGAGGGCAAAGACAGCAAACAATCCTACAAACCAAAAGCACTTACAAACTGAGGTTTTTCCACCCAAATGGAAAAGAACATAGACAAGACAGATGTGCCAAGCCAAGCCAATCATCTTCCAAAAAGCATGGATTGGCATGTTGAGATTTGCATTTTCAGTAAATGCACTACGTAATGCAGTTGGGTGGGAGCCAGACAACCAGCTATTAAATTTAAAAGGATGAAAACCACTTCTGAGTCTCCAAGAAGGAAAACTCTAATAGCTAGATGCTTCAGACCCATTTTTGATGAGTCAAAATGACACAATACCCAAATAGCTGCTGTCCCTATTCTCACCAATATTACTTCCCTGTCCCTGCCTCAGGTCTAAAGGACACACTCCTACCTAAAAAGAGTTCTTGACTCCTGGTTTACGACAGGAAAGCTAACAATGCCAGCTAGAATTTCCCAAAATTAATCAGCTAATAAAATATCATGAGAGGATTGTGGCAGCTGACTTTATTTCTGTTTTATACCACCAGCCAAGGCAAAGTGACCACCATTACACCATGATCAACTCAAAGCATGTTTTCTCCCCTCCTACTCAACCCCAAATGGTTGAAATATACTTCAACTCACTCACACAAAACAAAACCAAGGAAAGGATGCAAACACTGAGAACTTACCTGAAAAATTCCGAGACACAAGCATCGTTGTGAGGATTGCACCCTGTGGGGGAGAGAAAGCAGGGATAACAGAGGGTGTCACCTGGGAAAGGGGCTGGGCTGAGCCATGGAGAACACAATGCATCAGGTGTCAGTGCAGAGGTATACCAATCCTACCCTGAAAAGTCCTAGTGTATCCAGGATTCCCACATGTGGCTGTGGGGCCTGACATGGGACCAGTTGGAGTCCTGCTTTCTAGAGTGGGAGCCAACAGGACAGGACAGCCTAGGAAATCTGAAATGGCACTAAGAGTTATGCTCAGAGCCACAGCTGCTTCCTTGCCTTCATATGGCAGACAGCTGCTTGTGCACAGGCCGGAGGCTCTGCCCCAGCTATGGGCAACTGATAACACCAATACTGGAAGGCAGAGAGTATTCAGAACTTAAAGTCCTAGGAGTAGCTGCTCTAATTCAACTCTCTGGCAGCGAGTAGAAGGGGTGAATAAGTACCAGAAGAGGCATGGGAAGCTTAGAGTTTTGGAGAAAGAAACTACCCAGCACCGCTACTTCAGTACCCTGTACACAGGTACCTCTCTAAGAATGCCCTAGTCATGAAAAAGAAAACAACTGCTGGTAGGAAGGTCCTAACCTAAAATTCAAAGAATTAAAAGCAAACTTAAGGAAAATTAAGACGTACTAACCTTTAGCTTCCTTCTAGCATTGAACTTCCTCAGGCATTCCACAGTCTCCTGCCTGTGCATCATCGATGCAACAGTGGATCGTTGCTGAAAAACAGGAACAGCAGAAGATCAAGAACATACCCAAAACATGCAGAGAAGTTCATTCCACTTGCACACAATCATGATACACAAGATGACATGGCCAAGCCTCTCACCACTGCATGGCTGCAAAACACTGCAACGGGTTCACAAATCAAGAACTTCCATCAAGACATGTTAAATCAAGGTAGGCTATTGCAGAACTGTGCCCAAGAAATTCTGTGACTGAGGTACAGGTGAGAATCAGTGCTCTCTGCCTTTCAGGCAAACACATGATTTAAGACAGTATAAGAAGACAAAGCCAAAAGAACAAGCATACCCATGGGGAACTAAGTTAGAGGCACTACAGAAAAGATCTGTGTTGCATTAGTTACAGCTCAAAAGGGAAATTCCAAGCAGTAAGTGAATACTAGTGAGCAATAGCCTTCCTGGACATGGCAACCCACTGCATGTGCTTGACTAGCACAGGCCTTGGCATCTTTGTATCAGTTTTGCAGAAACAGATTTTCAGTATGTAAGAAGAGAGATCAGATAGTTCTATTGGATGCAAAAACTAGCCAGTGATGCACATTACTGGGATCCCACCACCTGCAAAAAGGCAACTTCCCAGAAGTGTTGCAGTCATTGAGACCACATTAAGAAATCCGACTGGTGCTGCCAAGCATTTAGAGCACGTAAGGAAACCAGTGACTAATGCCAGAGTAGCTGTTTCTCTTGCACAGAGACACAAGCCTGAATTCCCTTTACAAGGACTATGGGTGAATTACTGATCTGGCAGATCGGTGCATACAAAGTCTCCACTAACTTTCTCCTGCTTGGAAAAATTCTGCAATATCCAAAAGAACTGCAAACCATGCTCATATTCAGTTAGTTTCATGGGAAGTCTCTGCTTTGGTCTATTGTCAAAGCTAGTCACCCATGGCCGTACACACAGCAGAGTGTGGGGAGAATGTCCTCAGACAACTTTGGTGGTCACTGTTCCTCCTTAGGAATGATGGTGATGTCCAGTTGTTCAAAGTTAGCTTACAAGAATCAGGACAGCTACTTCAGAAGTTCACTGATGCTAAGCAACTCAGTGTCTCAGATAAAAGTTTAAGATTTCCTACAACATTTACTTCAGAGGAGCCATACATCTCCAGAAAGGAAAAGTGTGTTACACATACAGGGACTGCAGAGCAAATGGAAACAACAGACTTGACAGGAGGTAGTTTTGGTGAGAGGTTGACATGGCTGTGAAGTGAAATCAAACTCCACATAACTCAGAGAAGGAAAGCCTCTACTGATTACAAGCATGCAAGGAGAAAAAAAAAAAAAAAAAAAAAAAAAAAAAAAAAAAAAAAAAAAAGGAGATGCAAAGTCTCAGCTCGTGTGAAGTTTTGACCTGCAAGGGACTTGCATCACTTTACAGCAGACACTACACTCCTGTTAGACAAACGTTCACATAAGTAAGTTTAAACTGCTAATCTGTTGATTTGTGGTGAAAGGACAAAAACACCACAGTTTTATATGAACAAATGAGTAAGGAACACGCTAGACCCATCCCAGAAGTACACTATGGTATTACAAGAGCATCTGGTTAGACTTTGGTGAAACTATTTCATCCTGTAAAAGTTGCATCATTGCTGCCCTCCCCTACACCCAGCTATGTTCTGGGATTTCCTTGCCAACTCCGCAAAAAATGAAAAAAACTTATGTATGCGGTCTGGCAATGCAGAAACTACATACACAGAACAGCAAAAGATTTTCTGCTAATTTCGAGTTTCTAGTCAGTTAAGCTGAAACACAGCAGAAATATCCCAAATATGTAAAGATGCTATGCCATAAAATGAAGCAGAGATGATACTAAAATTTCTGCCTAATGCCAAACTCCATTTGACATTTTAGGATGATACGGATTGGAAGAGGAGAGGTGGAAAAAACCGGAAACTACAGATATTGACAAAACTTCCAGAAGAATATGGGATTTTTTTTTTTCCTAGGGTGGCAATAAATGCACCACAGCATTACAAAGTTGGCTTATTGAATGTCAGTATCCAAAAAAATCATAATTTGAAATATTTAAAATATTCTGGGTCCTTCAAGCCTTCCTGACATGTCCATTCAGGGTAAACCACAAATCAGCCTGCAATAAGGAAAGCACTTACGCAGACCCAGGGATGTTTGAGAGCCTGGTCAGCTGTGATGCGCTTTGCTGGGTTTATCGTCAGCATCTGGTTGATCAGATTTTTGGCTTCAGGAGTCACAGTGTCCCACTCAGGTGATGGGAACTAAAAGAAGAAGAAACAGATGATGAAGAAAACACCCTCTACTAGCAGAAGAGATTCTCCCCCCTACACAGCTGAATTCTAGCTTTTGCCCTTTGGATGCCAGGGCTAACACATTTGCAAAAACCACCAATTTTTGTGAAAACCCATGCTGAACAAAAATCATACAGAATCCAGCAACAGAATGGTACCAGGCAGCAGGACACACCTGTACCATTCACCAGACATAGGCAGGAAGATTAAGAGCTGAAAAGCCTTTCAGGAATCACTCACACCTTTGAATTTCTTTCACACTCAACAGTCAAAAAAGTAGTCACAGATCTTTTTAACTGAGTTCTTACATAAAAAACACAAGCACTATCTTTTTTACCCCACCTGACACTTTCTCCAGCATGCTAAAAGCTATAACAGCATATGCAAAATCACAAACACTCAACTACAGCAAAACCACACAAAAGCAAAAACCACTAACAGGGAATGTCTCATCAGGTATACTTTTCCCACCATAAAAAAGCACAATATCCTGGAACAATACCAGTCACTCAGGTGTAGCAACCCACCGGCAAGATCATTACTTGGAGAGCAAGACATGTAATAGTGGATGGGAATACAGAAGCATGAAAACAAAGAAGAGAATTTCAAGTATTTCAGCTGCTGATCATCCATGAGGGGTAACTGCTCTCTCCTATAATTCTAGTAATGATAAAGAGGAGATATTTACACCATCCCCCAGATACTTGCATGTGGTATGGATGACAGCATGCTGAGATTAAATCTGATAAATCTACTGTACAAATAAAGGTAAACTTGAGAACACAAAGACAAATACGCTGTTGGGGTAAAGCTCCCTGTCTTTAGATGGAAGGAAGATTGACCCATTTTGAGATCATTTCCTTACAGCACTACATTATTCAGAAAAAGTTTATCCCATCTCTTTTCTCCTGCATTTTGTGCTTTATTCAGTTGGGTCATAAAAATACACCTACCATATTTGATTTGCTTATAATCTTATATCTGCATTTGCAGGCATTAGCAAGGCACTATACAATTTGTTCTGCTAACACTGTAAGAGACTACTTAAAAATTATGATACTGAGCTTCCAAGCCAGGACATCTTCTCCACACCTGAACTCTGAAGTATTCATGGTACTGTCTTGCCAAACCCTTACCAAGAGCTGAAAGTCGAATGCACTGTTGACACTTCCATTACGGTCAAGGGAGAAAAACAAACTGTCCTGTGCATACAGGCCCCTCGGTGCTGGGGTAAGGACACCGGGGCAGGGACATCAGTACAATTTCAGTAGTTTTCTACCACGGTGAGAATCTACTAAACTTCTTCGCTACAGGTAAGAATTCAAAACTGGCAGATGGATAAGGAGGGACCAGGAACTTCACTTCTCATGACTTACAGAAAGAGTTAAGATATTTAACCCCTGAAGTGTTTTGAAAATCCCCACGAATATAATGAGTGCAAATACATAATACGAACAAGCAACACAAAAACTAGAGGGGCAGGAAGGCAAGAGAAGAACACAACTTTATTTAAGGCTATCAAGTACAAAGACATCACTTTCCTTTCACTCAGGAAGCCACTGAGCCAGGACACAGGGTTAGGCAGATCTTTGTTCTCACCAGTACAGCCGCTCTCATGGTCTCAAGCACAGAAGCTGGGAGGAAACTGGAGTCCAGCAGAACCCTCACCTTTTTTTTAAATTTTTTTTTAAAAATATAAACCACAAGACAGCCTGCAAAATGAACTCCCCAACTTCCTCCTGATATTCGGGCCTACAGGCTTTGAGCTAGGATTTCCAGGAGTTCTTTCTTCCCTCTTGAGCCTCTCCTTACATGGAAGAATTTATGTCAAACATTCAAGCTGTGGTACCCAAACTACATTTTACACCACCTTTGCACCCCAGTACCAACCTCCTTTTGCTATTCCTCTTTCAGGCACTTTTTACACCTCAGTTTTGCCATGCTCCAAGAAGTGTTCCATGAACTGCTTGGCTTTTTACTAGAGCCTCCAACCCACCATGCTGATCCCCACCACAAAGCCAACTCTCCAAAGGCCCCCACCATTCCATCTTCTCATCAGGCTCCATGCTTTCCATGGCTGGAAGAGATACCACTACAGCACAGAGGAGACTGAAGGCCATAATTTAAGCTCTTATTCTACAGAATACATCCCCATTAGGCCTTGATAATGACAAGCTCCTTCATTCCACCTTTTGTTTGCTCCTCTGAAAAAGTTAGCATTGGCTACATCTGCAACACTGTGTGGTAAATGGCTAGAAGACACCATTTCCCACCGCCTGCATTTCCATCTCTGCTTTTCCCTAGTGATCAGCAACATCCTTGTGCCCACTGTGATGCTTTCCACATATCCTTTCAGTAGCCCCAGACAGGACTGCATCCCAGGCAGTGAAGACAACGAAGTGTACGAACATGCCAAACATCACTTTGCACAGAAGCTTGGGGCCTGCTGCTGGACACCAAGTAAGATAGTGCCATTTTTTGGATGGCTTCTACACCCATGCAGGTACTCAGCAAGAAAGTGCCCTTACGTCATAGGCTCCGGCTTTGATCTGCTGATAGAGTTTGTGCTGATCTTCATCCCAAAAGGGAGGGTACCCCACTAGTAATATGTACAGAATCACTCCTGGGAGGGAGAGACACAGACACACTATGGTTAGGCTAATATGCCAATTATTTCTTCAGCCCCTCTTCCTTCCCTCCTGACAGTCCCCAAGGCAATGATTGTTCCATATCTTCATTTGCCATCATATTTAGCCTTCTGAAGTAGCAAAAGACAGTACAAACCTCTCATCTGCTGACCCTCACCCTGGGACTTCATGTTCAGCTCCTAACGTCAGCTTGCCAGGAGCTAGAACAAAGTGCATTATGTCCTTCCACCCTACTCTTACTACCATGGCTGGGGAGTGACAGCTCCCAGCTGCTCACAGAATAAAATGAAGTCACATCTCCTGGGGTTGCTGGGCAGCAAGAGACTTTTTAGAAAGTACTATGTGTTTAGATGCTTATTGTGCATGGTCTTGGAACAAAAATGACACTGACAAAGCTAACACTCCTGGCCTGCAGAGAACCATTTAGCCCATGTCAGGCAAACCTGATATCACAGATCTTTAAACTTACCCGTCACAGATACATTTACACTTTTTAAAAAAATCATCCCTCTTCAGTATTTCATAATCTACATAGTGTAATAGGAAATTGCTACCATTATCTAAACAACTGACTCTGCAAAGCATCAACAGGTCCTATCTTTCGAGTCTCAAACATCTGATAGATGGCCTGAGGAAAGGATTAGGAGCCAAAATCAAATGAGTTCAGGCTCCAGTATTAACTCCATTTACACAAGGTGCTAATCCTTAAGTGTGCCTTCACATCTCCACCCAATAAGAAGCACTGCACACCCTCCCAGCAACAGGCTTACAAGGAATTGTTCTTTTACATGAAATGATGCTGTTAAAGTGTAAAACATTTTTACAGAATCTTACCACATGCCCATATATCCACTGGTTTTCCATAGGGATCTTTTCTTAAGACTTCAGGGGAGAGGTAGCCTGGAGTACCAGCAAACCCTGCCAGGAAATGGATGACATGAAATACTTACAGCACCCAAGTAGAAGAGATCTTGCCATACCACAAAATCCACTATTGGTAACCAACAAATTCTAAAACCCGTTTCCCACCCTTCATGTCGTATTTGCTAGAGCTGCCTCTTAGTATACCAACAAAAAGAGGAAAAAAGCCAAAACAGAAAATCAGATGCAATCAAGTGTCTATGTATTGCAGAAAAACAGAAGAGTAAGAGGGACCATGTCAACTAGCTGGGCAGAAACTCGCATGTCAGGCCTTCAAGCATTGTTACATATAAGGGTTTGGAATTTGAAAACATGAGACACAGATGGGACACATCCAATTGCCAAATGGTGGGGGCAGACCAGGAGGAGCAGTCATCTCTCCAGAATCTCAGCAGCACTCAGAGCTGATGTTTAGCTTGAGAAGGTCTCATTTCTAATTGCATTTTAGCTAAACAAAGATAAGGCCAGATCCAAATGTGTCCTGAGGAAGGTCAGGTCAAATGCATTTCTGTAAAATGACCAAACAAAATTCCAGATGTCTACACTCCTGAGCAGTAGGAAAGTCCAGATCAGGGTCTGAACTTAGCAGCTGCATTCATCTCTGACACTAGCATCTACTGTAAACTGAGAAGAAAAATAGCAAAACACATAGCCTTTTTTTCTGTCTTTATTTATCACATTCTTTCCTCTATTGCACTTAGGCTTGTACCCAAGACCCAAAGGCTGAGATACTTGAAAAAGAAGTAGCAATGCCCAGCAATGCCAAATACACAGAGGTGTGCTGGAAGAGTCAAGAGAAAGTACTCAGGGACGGAGCAACTCAACCAGCCATCAGGGAACAGGGGAGCAAAAGTGGGAAAGCTCAGTCTTACCAAACCAGGCCTGCTGCTCTCCCTGGACTTCTATAGCCAGTCCAAAGTCAGCCAGTTTGACAGCAGCACCCTTACATTTACTTGCCAGTAGTAAATTCTCAGGCTGGGGAGAAGAAAGAAAAAAAGGGGTAAGGATGAAAGATTGACATCCGTGTTAAAATCCCTTAGCTAGTATTCACACCATCAAATTCCACCTGCTGACTGAATTTAGCATGCAGCACTAAATCTGTTCAGGTGAAGACACAGAAACAGCAATGAATGGCCTTGACCTAGAGTGGCAGGAAATTCTCAAGTCTAACACAAATCCCCTGGCTCCTCTGTGGGAGCCATAGCCTCTCCCAACCCAGCCCATACATTACATGCTGACAGCAGAGGGCACTGGCAGTACAGTTCCTGCAGCACATAAGCCAGAATTTGTTTCTGCCCTTCCCGAAGAGAATAATTGGGGGGAGGGGGGGGCGGGGGTGGTGGAAGAAGGGAGGGCTGATGCAGTAGATACAATCTGCAGTGATGGTTCTCCTCATGAACATTAGACAGTCCCCAAGGCACTGGAAAAGTAAATATGATGTTAATAAGGGCTGCCAAATACAATGCCATAATGTGGGAAGGCATCATCTGGATAGGCAGTAGTTTTCATCCCTTACAGAAAAAGCTTCAGCCTTAAATTGGCATAAGCAGCAGAGCACTGAGTATTCTTGTAAGCAGTTTTTTCATGCTACACATTTACAGCAGCATAAAATACTCTGTCTTGCTACTTACTGCTGCCACCACCTATACAACAAGCAGCCACGTCACTTCCTCCATGTGCCAGGAAAGGGAAACTTTTGCCCCTCACATTTCCATCAACCTCACTTGAAGCATAATTCTGCTGTGTTCCAGCAGAAGACTTCAGCAGAAGGCTTAACACAACTCCAAAAACGGGAGTGAGAGCTGGCAGCTTCCCCTGAAGCACCACAGCAGCTAGTTACATGGGACCCCTTGAAACCCCAAAGCCTTTAATGTGGTGGCTATTACTGCCCTGCCGAAAATCAACTTGTAGACAGGACAAATGTGATCTCTCATTCTATCCCATTCTGATCATTTGTTTAATTCATCTCAAGTTGATTTTTTTAACTGAGCACGATGGAAGCCTGGAAATCCAAAAAGAGGAGCTTGTCTCAGTTTCACTAATCTGAGAAAGGTCTTTTTTTGCAGCCTGCTCACTAGTTTCATCCCATGGCAACACTTTACCCCTCTTCTGCCTGACAGGCATGAGATGCTTTGCTCTTTCATATCTCGTGAAGTACTGGGCATGTGCCTACTTCTGCCTTGAATGGAGAACAGCCTTGCCCATCACAGTCCTTGCCACAAGCAGCACGGAAGGAGGGGAAACTGGGTCTCACAACATTTAGATGCCACTGGCTCTTCACTACAGGGGAGGTGAAAAAGATTGTGTTAATCAAGCTACACTAATGAAAATTCACCACTGTAAACAAGACCCTAAAGAAGACTACCAATGAAATGTTCTGAAAATTCCTCCCAACTCCAGATCACAGCTGGGCTTAGCTTGACTAAGAAACAGTGACATTTAAGCCAGACTTGTACTAGCTAAGCATGATTTGTAGCTCTATTTAAGAAGAAAACACTTTAAGGCTAATGGTGCTTATCCATGTGCATGTTTGTCAACATATAGGTTGTCTCAGGTTTCACATACTTTTTGGTGAAGATGTGAATGCACTCTGTAATTTCTTATGGTCCCTATGGGTGGCTCAACGTTTGACGCTCTTTCATAGCATGTCAGCCAAAAGACAGGCTTGTGAGAGGGAGGTGCAAGAGACAAAACACAACCTGAAGCAAGCTCTGCAGTTATTACACACTGATCCTAAAGGCCAAGCTTTTGGCAAGAAGCTAAATATTAAATAAAAAACATAGGATATTTCATTGGTAAAAGGAATGGTTACTCCTCAGGTCTGCATAGTTAAAGTCAATCAGAGCAAGCAACAGAAGAAACACATTAACTACAGTGGAGAGCGTCTAGCAGCTAAGCAGTAAACAAGTTGCTAACTTTCATACAAACAAAACTTTTGGAAGAAAATCAGATTATATATCAGAACACAGGATGCAAAGGAAAACTTATCCTGAACTGGAAAACACTACTGACTTCCACAGATGCCCTAACTTTGGGCAGTAGTGCATCTTGGTAATTGCTTTCTCAAGAGCTGGTGTTGGGTCTAATCAAGAGCAGCCATTCATAGTAGATAATTTGCATCTTTTCACAGTGCTGTGAATCAGATGGTCAAAAGTGTTGCATGGAAGTTTGCCAGAAACACTAAGGGTTGTCCAGCAGATCAAAACACCAGAGGAACACTGCCACCAAGCTTGCAACGTGCTTTTACCTTGCTCTCTGCAGAGTATTTTTCTACTTTCCCCCTAATACATTGTTTAACAAGCCAAAATTCAACACTAGTAGCCAGTGTCATCCTGCATTAATTTAACTGGACTGCTGGTGACCACCACCATTCCCACTTTAGACAGAGAGGGCTCAAGGGCAGGCAGACCTTCCTGCACAAACCTCTTTGCTCTGGAGCCTGCCCAGCTCCCAGTACAGCTGGCACAGTGTGGAAAGGGAGTTTAGGCAACTACACTGTGGAGGCTCTGGGTCTATAAAAGTGTTATAATGTGGCAAATGGTTGATTCACCCAGTGTCTACCTGGCTAGCAGTTTTGGTTTCAGATTAAAAGTGCTTCTACTGATGAGAGAAGAAAGAAATGACACAAAAAAATTCTTGTAGAGCATTTCTGCCCCAGCACAACGGTATGCGTGTTTGAAAACCCTGCAGAATAAAAATACACATGCTCTATGTCCTGGCAGATTGAACAGACATTGCTCCCGGTCTCTAGAGATCTCTTCAATCACAAACTAGGAAGTGTCCTTCATTATAATGAATCCTACCCAAGTTTCTCTGGAAGCCTACTGTATTCCAAGATTCACAACTACTCCATCCTGGAGCTGCCTCAGAGACGCTGAGAGCTGGCAAGGTTCACAAAGACTCAAAACTTCCTCGGGAGTTCAGCACACCCTCTAGAAAACTGTGAAGAAGTAAATTTGTGCTTCAGGAACCCCTGAGCCAAGTTCAAATACAGAAAAAAAAAAAAACCACCAGCTGGCAATGCAGTATTTCTGTCTCGCCTCTTCCAGAGATCCCCTGGCTGCTCTCCCCAGACTACAGCACAGAGGGAACATTACCTTCAAGTCCCTGTGCACGATATCATGCTGGTGAATGTGGTTCACACTCTCCAGTATCTGATGAATACAGTGGCTGCAAGATAAAAGGGAGAAACACAGAGTTATGCACACAGATTTGACATCTCATCCCAGAACTACCTCCCTAACTTTTGTATTTGTACTAGGAGGAGTTCAAGATCCCACTGGATGCCACAGCTCAGTACTATCACAGCTGAACATCCCAGTCCCTACAGCAACAGCAGGATGCTAAACATCCTTTCTGTAGCAGGACCACAAAGCCTCTCTCCTACCTCCCATCATTTCCTTTCTTTCCTTCCCATCACACTAACACTCTTCCTTATTTCTTCAGCCAACAGTGCCCATCTAACACAGAACAACCAAGGCATCTGAGTATCTGCAAACAGCAGCTGAACTTGTGCGAGCAAGACTAAATCACTCTAGGAAACATTCCGCTGGGCTAGTCCCCAGCAAAGAATAAACTTTGAGCGAGCAGCAGCCTCCCCCAGCAAATTCAGGATGACGACGCCTGGGTGCCTGCCAGTTTGCAAAGCTTTCAGAGCAGCATCTCAAGCACTTTATATACACAATGCGCATACACACCCGCTTGCTGGGTGCCTTTTAAGTACAGATCCCACTTAAGGGGTTAGTAATCTGAAAAGCAGACTCATTCTGTTAAGTGCAGTGTGCTGTACTCCCCCAGCTCACAGAAAACCCTGTCTCTGCCGTTCTCACTGCTGTAAACCATAGGGCAAAAGCAAGATCTTATTTACACCTGTTGCATAAGGACAGCACAACACACCCATGGGTGAGATTCCTGGTTGAAACTATCTCTTCCACTAAACATTTACTCAGCTCCCAAGGGTGAATGTGGAATGGAATAGGGATTTTGACAGCTATGGCTGGGCAGTAAGCATGCAGATGTGGGCAACTCGGACAGGTCTACTGCAGGATCTCTCAGTTCCCTCACTGAGTTCTACAAATCTCAGGGGAACAAATTTGAAATGAGTGAAACACTTGAGGGAAGGGGAAAAGGCTACTAGAAAAGATGGGGAAAGGATAAGGGGAAGAAGAGAAGAGGAGGTGCAGCACTGTGTATTTGTTACTCGACCCCTCTGGAGCAGGCAGTATGATCCTCAGGGTCGGAATCCATGAAAATCTCCCCGCTCCCAAAACAAAAATGTATAATTAGAACAGAGCTGAGTCTGAGCGAGAGAGATTTTCTGGCCAAAAATGGCAAAAGTGTGAGGTGTCCCAGGCAAGCCAAACACGGCGCATTGGCACGGGCCTTGCTCCCTTGCTCTCCCAGCCTGCTCTGGAATTCAGCACGGCATGGGGAGAGAAAGGGAGGAGTTTCACTCTGTCATCTTGTGGGCACTTGGAGACCTGGCCGGCTGACAGTCAGAGGGCTAAGCACCCTGAGGAGGGCTCACAGAGTGACAGACAGTTCTTTTTCCCTAATTCTGCCATAGTTTTCCTGAGCAGTGTCAGTCTCTGACAGCTCTTGAGCACTTCAGGGAACAGGCACTGGCAAGAGGGACAGGGGAAGGATTGTGATTGATAACCTCAAAACTTCCCAACTTCAAGGCAGAGCGGCACAACCGACTGTTTATCCACCTGAGATGTGTGCCTACAAGATCTGTACACCCCACTGAAAACATCTATGGGGTTCTCAGACCTCTCTGCCAGGAGCTCCATCAGAGTGGATGAGTTCACTGGCCTTCCCAGTCACCAGATGGCTCACGGCAGAGTACGCAGTGCAATACCTCATTTGAAAGCCTGCAACACCCAGGAGACAGGCAGCAAGCGTACCACAGGGAAAGCAAATAAGCGCCTGCAGACTCCATCAATAGTACCTACACTAAACATACCCTCTCCTTCCTTGCACTCGGTATCTTCTTCTTCACACCGCCTACCAAGCTCAACCAGCCACAGTGCCCTCTACTTCCATCTTACCCCTCACTTCTCATGGCTCCCCTAATTCCTGCCTCAGCAAGGGTTAGTATGGGATAATAACATGACTGCAGAATAAGCAGAGTAAAATGTCACCATTAGGTCACTCCCAGACCAGGCTAAAGCAGAACAGGAGCGGCCTAATCCCGGCTTTGATTCCAGATGCTGTGTGTCCAGCAGATGGATGGGTCAGAAAACACCCTCAGCTGCTGCTGCACAGAACACCCACAACACATAAAGAAGGACACGCATATGCCACTTTAGGATGCTCACATGTGGGAGAGAGGGGACACATTCAGAAAAAGAATGGCATAACACTCAGTATTTTTAACATTAAAATATAAAGATTGCTCTGGCATATAGTGCCTTTACTCACTGTGCCAAACAGCTCACATTCAGAGAGGGTTTCCACAGAAACACAGCCTTCAAAGCCACCCCTTCCCACTGCCCTGTAAGGCTTTACCTAGACACAGGCAAATTGAATGGATCTGCCCAACAGCAATGGCACATCACTGGAACCCCTGCTAGGCAAAGGCAGAGGCCAAGCACACAGCACTCTCTCAGTCACAAGACAGTTCTCCCCTAAATTTGCTCAGTAAGGACACACTGTCACTGCCCACCCACAAGGGTCAGGTAGACAAAGCTGCTAGCGAAGGTTCTCCCAGCAAAGAGCACAGCATCTGCAAGTGGCACAGACCGCAAGATCTGCAAGTGGAAAGGGCTAGAGCTGCAGCGAGTCAGGCTGACTGGTGCCAATAAGTTTACGCTAATAGCAGAAAGAGGAATTGTTTTATCCAGGCCAGGAGCAAGAATGTTAGAACAAAGCCATGCACAGATCAGCAGTCAGGAAACTCATTTCACTTGTACATATGCCTACAAATATGTACAATGTGTGAACATGGCACATACATGGAAGAGTCTTACCTGGCATCCGCTTCACTGTAGTATTCTCTAGCAACAATATCCTCAAAAAGCTCCCCACCAGTAACCCTGGAGTGCAAAAGAACAAAGGAGGTTACAGAGCCCATGCACGTGTAGCTCAGGGACACACAGGATGTACGTAGCCACCCACTGCAGACTGTGTGGGAAACTGCACCACAGGGGAGCCAGGGCAGAGCTCCACCTCCATGGCACCAGCACTGGCATATCCATGTGACTGACCCATTGGACTGCCATTTCACCAGCAGGGTACAGGACACTGACACATTGCACACGAACTGTCCATACACCTCTACAGAGCTTAGTATATGTTAAGCTTGGGAAGAACATCCCTCCTCTGACCTTTGTTAAGCTGCCCTAGAGCCAACAGTCAAAGAGTCTCCATACACAGGACAGCTATTCTTTGCTATCCCATGCTTACACCTGGTGCCAGGAGCCTTCGTGGGCTGTCCCCGCTACAGCATCAATGGATTTTTGTCAAATAGGCCAGAGGTATCTACAGGTCTCAAAAGAGAATGGGAGAATTCCAGGTGTTTTTTATTCCACACTTAGTCAACCATCAACATCCCTGCATCACTGGTGAAGCATCAACAACAGACACTTACAGATCAAAGACGAGGTAATGGAAACCTTCTTCTGAAATGCTGTCATGGAGTCGCACTGCAAAAACATAATCAAGAAATGGAGATTTACAGAGCGTGTAGCAAATATGACACTTCACAAATCAAACTCACGCACATAGCCAAGTTCTCCCTCAGACCAATCAGTCTATTAATTCCCCATGCCCTTCACTTTGTGTGCTCCCATAGTGACCTATTTCCTTCCATTATCTCAAAGGAACAGATGGGTGTCCTTCACATACACTCACCTCCCCAGTGACAAAAAAACTTAAAGTATCTTTGACCTCCTGTTCATTCTTCTCTAACACTTCAATATCTTCCTTTCACATCTGCCAATGTTTTCCTCCATGCTCCCCATCCACTCTTATTTCCGAAAACAAACCCTTTTCAGAGTCTCAAAACAAGCCTCCAATCCATAAATTGACTGCATATCAGTACCATGGGTCTTCCCTCTGCATTTCATCTGTAAGGCTCCATGACATTCCCTTACATTACTTCTTTTTCCTCATTTCATTCTGACTTAGACCCCACATACAAAATTCAGAACCAGTTTCTTGTCTTATTTTTCTGACCTACTTGTTACAGGTCATATCTGACATGACATATCTGCTCACATTCCCCTTTCTCAAAATTTCATCTATGACATGTATCTCCTCCTAATGCTGCTCCTATTGCCTAAATTAGCCTTCATCGTTTACCTTTCTTTGTCCTTTTAATCTGCAGACCAATGACGGGCCATTATCCCCTAATATTCTGGGATCTCTGGGCTTTTCTGTCCTCCTTTCCTCATGTTACACACAGGCAATAATTATTGTACCTATGCATCCAGTACAGTGCCATTTTCTCCAGTCTGAATCAAAATCTCAATTTCTTTGATGTTTTTTGGATACTTAGGCATTAATTCTAATCTAAGAGGAGAAACTTCATTTCATATTGCTACTTAACCTTTACTTTTTGCTTTTCTCCTCTACTGCAAAACTTCACACTTTTCCCTGGAGTTGGCAATCCTCTTTGACTCAATTTCCAAATCTTCACAGCCTGATTAGAACAAGGTGTCTCATGCAACTAAAGCAACTAGCTGAGACAAGACTGGGTCTCAGTCACTGTAACACCTTGTAATCGAGTATTGACCACAGTAACATTACAGTTCTCATCCTTACAAGAGAAATCTCATTCTCCTGCTCTGTCACTTTAACAGTACCTCTTGCATCTCTTCCTTGTCTTTCAGACTCTTCCACATATGGTAGAAGTGACCTGCCCTGATTTTCCCAACATCATGATTTTGTCTCTGCCAGCGTCAAGAGGTCAGTTTGCACCTCTTATTGGCACATGACGTCAGATACCATCACTGATTTGGGAATGTTTCAAACCAGCACTAGGCACATGATCCTACCCCATATGGAACAGTTTTTGCACATGTTGTCAATGCTCATCTCTACTTCTCCTTGCAATGCTCCTTTGCTAAGGCACCCTTGCCCATGCACGCACACACACACAAGCTCAGAACAGAGAGTAGCACAGATGTGCAGAGACCACTGCCACTCCCTTATCAAAAAGGATTTAATTCTTTCTTTATTCTTTTTGCCTGTTGATTCCGATATTTCTCCTCCCTTCATCTACAAGCTGTCTGACCTGGTTCCTTGTGCACTTTCTTTTCCTTAGCACTTCTACTGCATATCTGACTGTAGGGGTTTGGGAGGAGAGCTCCATCCAGCTTAATGCTGCAAACAAGCAAGCACAGTTAGAGTACCAGTACAGCAGGTGTTTCAGGGGCAACATGCTGTTCTTACTGCATGAAAACAGAGGCACATCACCTTCAAATACTGTATTCCTTATGTCATTTGCAGCAAACAAAAAGTTCTTCCAAGTAAGCAGTTTTAATTGGCTTTGTAATAACTTTATTGCAATATAACTTCGTGTTTACAAGAAAACTTGCCTCCTGAGCACTTGGCAGAAACCAGAAGAGGCAGCATTACAAAAATGCAAGTGAGAAGTAAGGCATTTCCTAGGAGAAAAGACTTCCATTCAAGACCAGAAACAAGATGGAAAGTGGCTGAAACAGACACTTGGATTCCCAGTGCAGGACAGTTTTCACTTCAGTGCACAAGACTATTTGAGGTTAAAGTAGGAGACAAGCACATCAACAAAAGCAGAGGCCCAGAGCTCAGGCAAAATTCTGCAAAGAGACCTTATGAACAAATGGAGAAATTTCAAGGAAAGCTGAATGTGCTAATGTGTCTGATGATGCTTGGTGGGCATGAAAAAGCATTCTCCTTCCTCTGGCACCTGAAAGGTCACCTAAGCAACTGCAAGAAACACCAAGCAGAAAGGAGAGTGGCATGAATGAAATCATGACAGGGGAGGAGCACAGCTACCAGCAGGCTGAGAACAGTGGCCTTGAAAAAGGAACAGCAAACATGTCTGCAGGAAAAAGTGAGAAATAGTGAATGATAAACTTTGACGCAAAGATGCGGGCAGCAAATTACATCAGAGAATGAAACACGAATGAGCTGATTGGTGCTATTTCTTTGTCCCGAGGAAAGCAATTTTGTCAGCTACATTATGAAAAGGGAAGGAAGCAGCAATTCAGCTGGCAGAGACTGGCAGAGGCAGCAAAAAGAGCCTTCAAGGACAGTAAAACACTACTTGCATCCTTAGGTGAGGAACCATGACAGGAGGACAGAGACAGTTCATAAATACTGACACTGTACATCACCCTAGGGCTGCTCGGCAAAAGAAGGCCTTGGAGGCAGGACACAGGTCATTAACTAAACAAGGAGCTGCCTCCTCACAACAGACCAGAGCAATGCTGGAACAAAATCTGCCCAGGATTTAATCTGCTGAGGTAACAAAGCTCAGGGAGTAACAGTAGGACAGCAAAATCTAGAAAAGCTATAGGAAAAATGACACTAGGCCCCACCACCTTGCACAGGAATCATTCGTGACACTTCAAAATATTAGGCTTTAAGCGTGGAGTGGAACGGCAATGAGGGGAGTTAGAAAGGATTTAGAAAAGTCTGAATATACCAAAACTCATGACTTTCAATTCCAGCCCTCACCTACTTCATACCAATGCTGACACAAAGAAACAACAGCAACACTGAGTAGCAAAACAGAAAGGGCACTAGTGACCTTTCACTCTATCATTTTGCTTACCTACCCTTCTGCAGTGCCACAAGAGCTTTCCTGACCAGCAAGGAGACTGCAATGGACAGCTCTGATGCCACACGAAGTCAAAATGCCCTGCTTTCTAATACAGTGCTAACTACCAGGGACAATCAGCTTAAAAATATGATCTGTCTTTTCCAAAACTATTCAGCCAGTCCATGAAATGGCATATATTTGGAAGTAACTGAAGGATAAAAAGCATTTTAAAAGTTTCTGTGCCTCCTCTCCACTTTTGTTCACAGATATGATCCACACTGTGTGAGTATTCACAAGTATCAGAAACCATCTGATACCTTCACTGTCCAAACAGTATAGAGCCCTCCCTACTTAAAGATATCCTGTGCAGGTGCCTTCCACCTGAAGGCAGGACAGCTTCCTGAATGGCCAGTTCCAAGAGTGAAACCCAAGTCTGTTCCAGACACTTTCCCATGAAAGGATGCCATTTGTTCCACAGGCTGTTGGTCCTGACACACTGTCTAACAACTCAACCACCTACCATAAGTTCAGACTCAACTAAGCAGTTGAGTAGAGCCCACAAAGGCTGCTCATATCTGTGTAACCTCTTGACACGAGAGGGTGAAAAGTACCATTACATGTAAATACTGGAGGGCAGAGTATGCCCTAAACTTGATTATCCATTATAAAAAATATGGAGAAATAACAATAAAAGTACTCTACCACTTAACCTTTTCTTCAAAAATATTACAGCACCTTTTTTTTTTTCTGTTGTTGTTCATCAGGAAAACAGTGATGTCTATGTCTAGCACACCAGGCTACATAAATGCACACATCACAAAAAGTCTCAAGTCACAGCAAGAGGGAAGTTGCACAACAGCAACACAGCATCTTCCAAAACACGACCAAACTACAAAAGAGACCAGTACTTGCCAAGGAACCTCATCCCACTGTATTCACCAGAAGATGAGGTAGATTATTTCTATTAGCTCATTCTGTTGCCCAGAAACAGCAATTTAAACCATATTTCCTTCCTAGCCAAACATCCTTAACACAGGCAATCTTCTAGATGTAGGAAATTAGACCTGCCAACACCATATGCAGCTGGAGTTCCCTGATGACTCTTCTCATTCAAAGATCTCCGATAGATGAAAGAACGTGTACTACAATGGTTAAGTTCACAAGAACAGACAAAGAGAAGGGAGTAAGAAAAAAAAACAGAAGCAAGTCAGACAACAAAGCACTAAATCAGTTACAGGATATGGTGAAAGACTTCACCCAAGGTCTTCTCAGAGCACAGAAAAAAGCCCCTTCCACACAATAAACAGAATGTTTGAAGAGTTCACAAGCACATCTTATTTCCTAAGACTGGCAAGTCTTGCAGATAACTTTTGAAATCATAAGTTAAAAAAACCCCAGAGCACTAGTAAGCACTGCCAGAACACACACTATCCAAAGGAGTAGAAGCAGTTACAGACTGGTAGGCAGAAGCATCTCCTCCAACAATATCAGCTGCTTGGGCAGCAGAAAGTGTGCATCATCAGTTGGATGGTATTTCCAAGAAACACCTAGATTCTGGGAGAAATAAGTATATGTTTCAGTACAGCACCTCGATGAAACAATGTTTTCAGCAAGCTGTAGAAGTCTAACTTTATTCATATAGAGTCCTGAATCTGGTGCTGGAGTGGTGCTCCACAAAGGTTGATGAGAGTCTGCTACCCAAGACCGTTCCTCCAATTTTAAATGCACACATGTAATCCTGCACAGTTAAAGAGCCATGATACATCACAAGGCACAACCTAGCTAACTGGTTTAAGCATCCTTTTCTACCCTCAGTTTCCCGCCCAGCCTCATCTGATCTAAATTGGTCTTTTCTGTACTGGAAGCATCTTCCACAAAGCTGGCCTTTTGGAAGAATATCAACAGAAAACCAGTGATATCAACCACTCCCTTTCTCCAAAAACTCAGATCTTCAACATAACCTGATGCACCTAAGGCAAGTTATTTTCTGTCTTGTGTGGGTGTGTATGTCAGGTCTGAGGTTCTAATGCAATCCAGAGCACTTGCAAAGAGCCTGAGACCACAGTGAGTGGCTCAAGGGGATGTTCTGCAGCTACTGAACCTAACAGCAGCTGTCTACCAGGAATTCAAGCACTTTCTAAGAACATCTGCTGTGAATATTACTCTTCTCTGCCTGCTGTCTTCAGAGTCCCACTGGAAATCTTGCCTCAAGAACAGAATTTCAAGCTGCTACTTCAAAGTGTTTCAAAATCCTCATGCACATACAGTTTTTATTTCTGAAAGAAATAATATTAATAACCTATTATATTAATGACAGAAAATTAAGTATTTTAGTGAGAAACAGCAAACAGTCATGCAGCATGGTTTGCATTCCTGGCCTGAATAAAGTGACGCTGTGTAGACAGCCACAGCTCTCTGATGACTGTGATATGAACCAACTGGGCATAAGAGGAAAATCTCCTTAATATCAAACTGCACCAGCCTAACAACAAACGCAAATTGCTGCTGAGTCACGCAAGGCAAGGCTCTGTGAATGTAAAAGTTGAAGTGAATCATGAAGAGATCAGAAAGGAGCTTTCAGTTTTTATAAAAACCCACCTGAACTACAGGAACATAAGAAGACATTAAAAAGCACCAGGCATCTCATTTTCAAAAGGTCACATCTAAAAGGCCAATTGATATTGGGGTCACAAACAGAATTTGCCTAGCCTAGCTTTGACCCACATCTCCCTTTCACTCTGTCCAGTGTGCTGAATATTATCTTTTTACTCTTATGTCAAGCACAACATTTCCACCTGCCACACAAGCCCCAGATGGAGCATTCCCCTGCATCCCAGTAAACAGAGGAGCAGGGCTGCCCAGGCGCTCTGCCCACGGCTGGGGCAGGCAGGCTCTTGTTAACATAGGGTCCTTCCTGGCAATATGCTGCAAGCCAATATCTGCTGGCAAAGAAGTTTCTGAAGACACAGCAAAAGGCAACTCCAGAAGAAGAATTTCATGTGACAATTCCCAGTATCTTCACTCGGCAATCATTCATCTCTGCTTAGGAAAAGGTAACATAGGCTGAAATATGCTTGCTCCTACAGTCTTTGACTGTCCTTAGGGACAGTGTTCAAGCTACAGGTAATCTTGTCTGCTAAATCCAGTTTCACTGGTGTTCTTAAGTGTAAAGCATTTTGGCACTATGGGAACATAAAGGATGGTATTAGCCAACTACCTCAGCACCAACATGGATTGCGTGCAGTGGTACCATAGTATTTGGGGCTCTCAAATTAAGTTGCTTGTGTTGCAATACCTGCAGCAGAGCCAATACAAGGCAACAGAGATTTATTGTTGTTTCCTGGCTCATGGTAATTGTAACCCGGGAACTCTTTCATGTAGCCTTGGTAGTGCAAACTCAAAACTGCTCTGGGATCTTCTGGTCTGAACCATGTTATTTAAAAGTCAGCCACTCATTAGAAACAGCCACAGCTTCACTTCTCAGCAGTTTCCAAACCAGACATCAGACATTTGCCTGTATCATGGAGAAATGGAGGTAAGAGAAACTGCAAGGGGCACATTTCAAGAGACTCTGCATGCCAGAAGAAACAGAATAAAATTGGAGGCTAAAACCTACTTGATGCCCTCTTCCAATGATATTCTCCAACACGCCAGGAGGTGCTGAAACTAAAGATACAAATACGCAGGGCCCAACAGACTGCAAACTGAGCACCACTGTCCATGGCAGCACAAGCGACAAGTGAACTGACACAGATGGCTAACACCCACTCTCTGCTTCCCCAGCTGCTCACCAGCCTGGACAGCCGAGGAGGGAACTGTCCCACCACCTCCAAGCCTGGCCGTGTGCCAGGACGTGTCCTGCACGGTTTGCACCACTCAGGATGCCTGTCCCACGAGGAGATACCACCAACCTGTTACTGCCTGTGAGCTGGGTGCTCAGCTCCCAACCCCAGCTGTTTCTCTAATTACATTAAACACGCAAAATTCAGCTGCAGCTGCTCAGGCTGCTTCCGAAAGGACTCTTCTTTTAATTAAAAATTCGCTATTAAAAAGCATTAAATTGTGTAAGGCAAATAATCCTCTAGAAATCATCTGTTCCAGCAGCTAATGACCAGCTTTGTCAGAGCAGTACCTAACGGCAGCAGGACAGTTAGCTAACAGGACACAGCAGGCGGCTGTTAACCAGCCACTTAGAAACGTGGACTCTTTCCCTCCTCTCCCAACTCTGTCATAGAGAGGTCACAGCATGCTGGATACCACCACCTTGCCATAAACTCCCCAAGCCCACAGAACTGCACAGCAACTGCAGCTCTGAAGTTTTGGAAAATGAAAGAGAAGAAGGACTTGCTAACACTCTGCTCCGGTTCAGGCAGAACCAAGGTGCTGCCAGCTCAGCAAAGACAAGGAACAGTCCTAAGGAAGCATGAAAAGGCACACATGCACAGAGGTGGGTTTCCTCCCTCTCACCATTGTTCTCACTGTAACCTTTGTAACACTCCAGCCCTAAAAAAATGAGGCTAAAGCAGTGTCCAGTTGGGAAATTTCTTTATGCACAGAAATTTACAGCCTAGAAAGGAGCAGGAAGAACAGTTCCTTTCCTGTTAAGAAACTCATCTTTCTGCAGTGGTAATAAAAACAAAAGTAACATAAATAAATAAATACACACATACATAAATATATATACACGCTAAGTATTTTTAAAAAACATTTCAATGCCAACTAAATGTTATTTTCCCTTTGATTTTACAATGTCTGTACTGAAAAGCTGAAGTTCAGCACAATACGTAACATTTAGTATGCCCTACTTAAACATTACATGAGCCAAAAGAGTGCATTAACAGGAAGATTTCCTACTCTCCTGATAACAGTGCAATCATGACCATCCAGAATTGTTATTAATAATTTCCTATTAGCCACATAGCAGATAAGCAAACTATTTCTGATAACCACTAGTATTATATGAGAGCTTTTTCTAAAAACCCCCAAAATAATAACACGTCAACTTCATTGGTATCTCAAAGCAAATACATAGAGAACACTCACTTTATTAGAAGTAACAAAATAAAGATAGTGGCCATGATAAATTTTAGTTCTCTCGTGTTCAGGTGTTCTGCCTGCCAGCCCCCTGACCTTGCTGTATGGACCTGAGTGGGTCGGCTCCTGTCTCGCACTGCCCAGGACAGCCATGACGCTGTCCCCCAGACACAAGTTCTGTCCAAAAGGCAGGCTGTCACTTGCAGGGTGCAGCCACCTGCCCTGTGCCCTGCAGGGCTGAGGCAAGGGGAACCCCAAAGGAGGCTCCCTCCACTCCTCAGTGCTGTCCTAAATAGAGCAGGGAGGGCAGGAGTAGAGGAATTCTACTCTGATATTTGCAGTACCTTCGAGTGCACTGAGTCTGGCCCTCATCCCACTATTTATTTTTTAAGGGAGTGCTTGCATACAGATAAATCTCACAGCTAAAGAGATGAATAATGGAATCCAAACATGTCTCTAGTACAGACCAGAGAGACATACAGAATAAATATATCCCCTGGCAAGGAAAAAAGTGCAATTACTCCTCCATTCCCAAATTGAGGGAGATTATGGAGAAATGTTTTTCTTAAAACTACAGGAAAAGCTATAGGAACAGGTAGCAGTAAAAGAAGAAAGCACCAAGAGCTAAAAAAAAGTGAAATAATTAACCGTGAAAATGAGAAAGAGAAATAAAATAGAGGACTGCCTGGGGTTTTGAGGACCGTTCTATCAGGGAGACATGCATGGGCACTCACCTAAATCTCTAACAGTGCAGGTACTGGAAATAATAAATGGTAACTTGCAGCTCAAAGGCTCAAACTTTCCAGCAGGAATGCATTCCAGCTGATAGTCTGTTTGAGGGTTTTTTGAGTGTTCATTGGTACATTTTTCCTCTTTTTTTTCTTTTCTTTTTTTTTTTTTTTTGGCAAAGTAGGAGGAGAGCAGGTTAAAAACGTAAGTCCAAGAATATTATTGTTTGACCTCTTAGCTCAGCAACTTGCTGTCCACTCAGAAAGACCCATGACACTTCCAAGAAAAAGAAGATGCTCAGTAACTGAGAAAGTCCCAAAGTATAAATCTTGCTACAAGACCTTTTCTCTCCCACACCATCCCCTCTCTGCACCAGAAGCAGTCCCCAAGCTACAGAAATCCCAGGGTAGCAGCTTTAAACAGCCAGCCATGTGTGGGAGCATCCCACTTGGAAACCCCGAGTATCCATAGGGCAGTAATCTTGGCCAAACCACTGGAGAATCTCCAGTGTTTTAGCTCTTTGCACATTGCATCCTTTCTGTCCCAATTGCAAAGGCAGTCTGGATGCCTGCAGCCAAATGAAAACAAGGAAATCTGCTGTTTACAGCAAAACACAGCCTACGATTTTTTTCTTGTTCACTAAGGAAGCAAGTCAAATCTCTTGTTAAGGAAAAGGTGATAGGAAAAGATTCCAAGTGGCAGCACGGGGGCAAATTGGAGGGCCTTGTTATCAAGACTAGTATCTTAGAATGAGGAATGAGTGAACCTGAACCTGAAGTTCTAGCTGATCCCACTAAGACAACAAATCCAGTCTTAGGTCTGCAGAGATGGTCAACACACCATTTCCCACAAAGGTTAGTTATGAGCATTGTGAAATTCTCCATCTGGGCTGTACACAAACGCATGGCATCCTTCTCAGTCTTTGCGCCACTCTGCACCTTGATCATAACCTTCATAACCCCCATAAGGGCACACAAACTGGAGGCCTTTTCTTACATGCATCCATCAAAATCACTTTCACAACCCAGAGGTACTAGGAAGAGAGACCACTCATTTAAGGAAATAAGACTCATCTGAGTAAATGAAATTCTTCTAATTCACAGGAGATTTCGATACCATTTTCTTCCCATTTTAAATAGAGACAAGACCAAAATTGTGGTTTATGCTGAAAAAAGCCAACAGATAGAAGTTAAAGTAAAAAGAATTCAGATGCAAGTATCTTCTGGAGTAGTAGTCTGAACCAGGAAAAACCTGAAAAAGCAATAATTCTGATAGATGCTGAGGACAGCATTTCACCACTGCTATAAATTCTCTCAAAGAAATTAACTCTGAAGCAGTTCAGCAGAGGATATGAAGGCAGAAATCAGAAACGGCATTTGGCTGTGGCTCTTGGGCTACTACCAACCTCTCTTAAAAATGTATTTTTATTATTCTAGACCTAAGTGCATGCAGTTCTTCAGAGCAAAGGCTGCCAGAAGCTGGGGCACAATGACCAACATGAAGTGCTCAGCTCCAACTATGAATAAAAGATATTAAAGAACTACTTTTGTACAGTTGAGTTAAAAATATCTAAGAAAGAGTACAGATTAGCTAGTCATAGATCCAAAGCTGAGGCACATATTTAGACTGGCATTACAAGAAAATTTAAGAGAAAGGCAACACCTAACAACACAGTGGACAAAATCCACACACGGAGCAGATTTTTGCTCTGTACACTGAAAAAGTCACAATCCTACCCCTGTAGGAGAACACAGGAATGCTACAGAAGAGTTTTCAAAACCATGAATAACGATTTTGATCAAATTTTGCATCATTATTACTTTGGGAGTACTAGGACAGGAAAGGTCATGTTCAGCACTGTTCTGAACTACACAAGTGTACAGGAAAATACTAGGGTTTCCAGCTCTGTCGCTGCTCTGACATTGGACAGGTAGCAGGAAACCTGCGAAAGAATGAACTTTTGACAAGAGAGTCCCTGTAGTGAATGAATTACAAGATTTAGAAGTTAGACTGACTAAAATTAAGTTTACAACTAAACAGAAGACCAAAAGAGCTGTTCCAGTGAGCAAGAGTTAATATTCAAGACATTGTAAGTTTAGCTCTACAACAAACAGAAGTCCATGTAATCTTAGCCGCTGCACAAATTTCAGTGGCACAATCAGAAAAGCATCTGCAAATGAAGAGTCAGGGCTGTGAGTGTGCTTATAGAAATTTGCCTCTTTCCAGTAAAGCAGGGATCAAGGGAGAAGAGAGCTGTATCATTCTTTTCTACACTTTCCCAAATACATCCATGTCTAGTGCCCACAAGATTTATAGATAAGTGACTCATGGGAACAGTAAGTTGTTCAAGAAGTGGAATTCCCCAGAGACCCATGACTCTTGCCAACTTTCACCGGCACTTTATCTGGGGTTTTAATGATGTTGCCTTCTGCCTCTTTAGCACATCAATATCCTCAGTAATAGGTGCGTTTTTGAAGTGAACAGATCACTGATTGATCTCTGTCCAATTCTGCTGTATTTGGTGACCATGGCTGGCAAATGGCTTCTCTGGGCCAGAATGCAAAGTTCTCTAGAAGCTGTCAGGAGGAAAAAGAACAAGCTAAAACTTAAGGAAAGAAGTCCCTCCTCTACTGAAGTCTGACCAGCTATAATGACACATTCAACATGGTACATACCATGAATTGGAAATCAGGAGAAAATTGTCTCAAGTCAACTTTTTTTTTGTGCAGACCAAAAAATAATAACATTATTGCAACATCAAACTCTTGGAAGGATAACTCCACCATGATTACCTTGGCCATAATGTGCATCTAAAGACAAGTAAAACACCCAACTACAGAGCAATAGCCTGTAATTAGGGCTGAGATTTTATGAAGGCATGTTAGGATAACTCAGAAAGCAGTCATTATACAAAAAGCAACAGCAAATGGCAATAACATTATTATTTTGTATCTAAAGAGATCTTTATCAGAGTAGCAGTGTTATGGCCAGTGTGTTGCTGTCCACAATCAACTGTCCTGCAGTAAATGCATAAGAGCCACAAATTCAACAACAGACTCACTACAGGCTCAGGTCACTGTAGGAGAACAGGATTTGCTGCAATGCAGTTTGCAACAAAAACAGTAACAACAAAACTTGAAATGGAAAGCAAGTGCAAAATCTGCAGAATTCTTCATGATTTGTGCAGTGTTATTCACATAGCTCACACTGAGGCACCACACCAAGTATTCGTTCAGAAGAGTTTACAACATGGAATGCCAGTAACTAGGTGATTACTAACTGCTAATACACATTTTGAGGAGAAAAAAATACCACTATGTCAGAACAACATGTTTCCCTTCTATGACAACCTAACAAGTCCAAGGAACATGGAAGCAGCAGTGCATGGAGCATCTGGACTTCAGCAAGGATTTTGACAGCATCTTACAACACTCTTTCCACAAGCAATTAAGAAAAAATGTGTATCCAGAACTAGCTTACAATAGTGTATACAACTCATTGCAAAAATACTAAAATTGATCACTGTCAAGCTGGAACAATGTATCAAGTGATATCTTCAAGAGTTTGTCCAGAGTCCAACAGTATTCAACAGTGTTATTAATTATCTACATGATGTAATATATGGCATTGTTATTAAAGACACATTACTGAGGGAGCTGCAACGCTTTTACACTATCAGAAGATAAATCAAAATGGTCTTGACAAATCTTGGCAGGGGGTGGAGAACCCACAGACTGGAATTCCTCCTGTTTGCTTTAATAAAGACAAATGTACACTTCAATAGGAATCGTCACCCGTATAAGATGGAAAAACTATCTGCTTGTCAGAAGTTGTGCAGAGAGTAGTCTGGAGCAATAATGTATCAGAGAACAAACGTGCATCAACAGTGTATTTACATGACAAGTTTCAAGGGTTGATGCACAAAATCAGTATCTTTGGTAGGACAGGTGAATCAATTCTTCCCCCTCCAGACAGCACTGACATGACCTGAGTTAGAATCTTACATCCAGTTTTGGGCATCACATTTCTAGAAAGATATGAAACAACTGGAGAGAGTCCAGGGAAGGAGAGGGGCAGAAAAAAAGGGGGG
>VWZG01010398.1:625389-645273 GCA_013396735.1 Grallaria varia
GGGGGGGTGGGGTGGGAAAGACGAGTCTAGAAAATATGACGTATGAGAAAAGATTGAAAGAACTGGGTTTAGTCTGAAGAAAAAGACTAAAAGGAGACATGATAACAGTCTTCAAATATGTAAAAGATTGTTACAAGAAAGAAAAACTGCTTTCCATAGATAGTCCAGACAGAACTAGAAACAACAAGCTAAGAGAGCAGCAAATTATGTTTTTAATATCTAACTGACAGAAAAATTAAACATTTGAAAGACTGCCACCAGGGGCTGTGAAAGCATTAAAGGTTTTTAAGAACAAACATGTCTGGAACCAGCCAGGTATAAAAGGTTTTCACAGGACTGCTGAACAGACCATATGACTTCCTGAGGTCTTACTCAACACGTTTCAATTCTGTGTTGTAGGACTGAAACGTAATTCCTCTATTTCTATTTTTGAGCACTCATTGAGTTTACAATGACTAGTTCCTTTTCTTTAAAGAAAAATTGTTCTTTCTAGGAAGACAATAAATTTGCTGTTGAAAATGCAAGAACCACCAACATTCCCCCAGTCTTTTCCAAACCACAGCCGAACAGGAGAGAAGCATTGCCACTCATTACAGATGAGCAACAAGCTGGAGAACTGAACCAGAAAGGTGATATGGTTGTGTTTTCCATGCAGTTTACTTAAAAGTGGTTTTCCTCTTGTGCATAAGATTTACTTTGTGAGAGGTCTGGCAAGAAAAGATGTAAGAAATTATAAAAAGGAGAGATGGTGAAGGTGAAGTTAAGGTCAAAACAAAAAGTGACATCACCTACTAAACTAAGTGCAGCAAGTCTTAGGGCAAATGAAGCTCAATAACTACAGTTTTAGTAATTCTGAATATTGCCAAGCAATAAATTTCCTGGCTAATACATTAATCAGTGCAAATCACTGCAGAAGACGACCACTGCTCCTCTCCTCATGCCATACCTCCACAACTACATTCAGATGCCAGAAAGCTCTTTCTGCTGAAAAGCTGCTACTAAGGAGCTTTGCATTATGTGAGGTCCCAAGCCTGTGAAATTCCTTCTTCATCACACATGTAATAGGCTACAGATGCTAGTCCATGGGGGATGCTCTAAGGCACCTTTCCTCTCCCAGGCCTTCAGAGGAGAGGAACAAATGACTGTGAAGCTGAAAGTCAAGAGACCAGACAGATGCCCTTGAAGTATTATCTACATTGACAGAGTTATGTGAAAGAAAGGCAGTGTAACACATCACAGGTTTCCCAGGCACAGATGTTTAACTGTGGTTTCGTTGAAGGTGGCAGTTTGATATTTCTTAATGTTTTCTTCAGTAAATTAACTTGAATCAGATCTTAGCTAGGATTCTAGAGGCTTTATTTATTTAAAAAAACTAAAAAGTGGATCATTAAGGGTCAAAACTTCCATGCTGCTTTGGAACTAGATAAAAATCCATGCTCTCTCTCTCTACAGTTCAGTAAATTATGTAGGTTTTTATGTTGTGTCTAATTTTGCCTCTTCCTGCATTTCTAGACAAAACTATTTCCTTTAATCCAGTACTCTTTTCCATCACAATGGGCAATTTGGTTTCAGTAGCTTGTTTTCAGAGTAAGTGGCTACTGTAATGAGAAGAGCTGATGTATTAGCCCACCCTTCCTTAACTTTGGGCATGTCACTGAACACGGCATTTAAACCGACCTGCCACAAGGGGTTGAGAAGAAGAAGAAACAGAAGATGAGTGTGGGGGAAACAAGCACAGCACCTCACTCCCATTGCAGACTGTCAGATGAGCAGACAAGAGTCATGCATCACCCTAGGGGCAGGGACAGCTCTGCATGGGTGAGCAGACAGAAACATGGCATTCTTTGGTGAACATCTGGGTCAGGATGCTAAGGAATGGGACAGGGTTATAAGCAGAATTTGTCATAGAGAAACAGAGGTGATTTCAACAGGCAACATTAATGAGCTGTTGTGAACATTCAGAACACGTGCTCTTTTACAGCATGCTAGCTGAAACACACTGCTGTCTCACACCCAACCCTCTGAGCCTAAGCATATTTACCAATGTTTGGATGCTTTAGAAGTCGGCAAATTCGAGCTTCACGTTCCAGTTTCTGGTGATCTGAAAGAGAATAAGAAACAAGGTGTTAAACACCACAACTCTGAATTAAGCTCTTGCTCATGTTTGACAGAGAGAGGAACACAGTGACTCAGTAGACATCCAGAGGGCTGGGAACTGCAGGAACGTGACTGCCTCCCAAAACCTCACAGCTGTTTCAGGCGAGGAGACTACAGAGCTAGCAGTAAACTGGTATTTCATACTTTGATTCAAAGTGAGTAGCTGCTGAATAAAAAACATAGCTCTTCCATCAGCTTCTCAAATAAGCAGAGCCACTTCCAATGACATCCCTGTCGAGACTTACCACTTGTCCCAGGCTGAAAAGTTAGAGGAAGTCTCAGAAGAAATAACCCACATGAAATGGCAAAAGGAATTGCTTCCCCCCCAAAGAAACACTGCAAAAGAAGGACAGAGTAGGAGGGAGAAATACAGAGTTCCTGCCATCACATGAAGTAGGGAACTCTGCCAGCTTCAGTGAACTGTAAAGGTAACCATACTCCAGTACCCATGGACAGACTCACTGGTGAAATGCTGATCACGCACTTAGAAATCTCCAGGCAAGAAGTTCTGCCCAAATGCTAAGTATGCTTATTCCAGCCCAAAGGCAACATCAGTTTGAGCACTACATTCATCTGCACTAAAGAAAAATATCAAGGAAAGTAAAAAATGGTTTCTTCTCCCATGCAAAAGTTCAAGGAAAGGAGACAAGACAGAACAACTTTGCCCTTCTTAGCCAAGAACCAGGGGCTCTGAGATTTTTACAGCCATGGTTGAGTCCTGAATTTACACCACAAAAGCCCCATCTTCTCATCTGAAAAGCTCACATTGGACAAGCACAGATTGATGGAAAGAATCTGAGGGAAATAAAATCTTTTAGGCAGCCCTGGCAGCTAGGATTTTGAGGATGCAGACACCTAGAACGAGATAACAAGCAAGAACTTCCTATTCCTGGACTCTCCATTCCAGCCATCAAAAGAACATAGCAAGGGGAAGCAGCAGCCCCTGCCCACTCTTGACATTTCTTTTGATGCAGACCTTCAGCACTCAGGCTTGAAAGCACACCTTTTGTGCACCCTTGTGACACACAAGGAGTAAGCCGGACCCTTGGATGGCTGGACTGCTCAGCAGATCACTGGTAGGAATGCAGCATCCTGCCATTTATAGCAACCTCACTAGAGACCCACTTCAACAAAGCTGTACTGCACTGAAAGCTGACTGTTCAGCTCCTTGGTCTCGGCATGGTCTTCCCTTCTCCTTGTAAAGGAAGCTTTGGGCAACTCTCTTCCCCATGAGCAGAAGGCAGAGGCTGAGCCAAATCTCAGCGCAGAACACTTTTCTCTCCCAGCTTGGGAATAGCAGCTCAGGGCATTGCAGGATTTGTGTCTTCTTTTCCACTGCTGAACTGTAGAAAATGTCCAAATTAATAGTTTATAGGGCTGAGATGTGCTTACATCCTCATCTGCTAATGTTCAGGGATGGGGGAAGGTAAATTACTCCTTTCATCTCTTCTTCCTTCTCAGTCCTGGCAATTATTGTTGTTGTTGCATATATTTTACAGTTCTATGCCAGAACCACTCTCCAATAAAATAGCAGACAGCAAGAAAGCCTGGAGAGCTTCCATGCTCCTGAGGCCTTGGTGCAGTGCAAGCACTTTCTCACCTGCATTGCTAGGGAGGGGTGGGAGTGCTTTGGCTTCCTTTTCAGCAGCATCTCTCACAAACGAAGTTTTGCAAAACACAGTTGCAAGGTAACAAACAGTGCTGCACACTCTGCACCTGGGACAGATTCTCACAGCAGGACAACAGTTTAAGATAAGCTATCCACAGCCCGCTCGCATGTTTGGGCATTGCAAATTCTCCACTTTCCCTCCCAGCTCTACTTGGAACTCCTACAGAAGGGGATCCTTCATCCACCCAGATCACATTGCCCTCATGCACAGCTACACTTGCTGAGAATCTGTTCCCAAGTACAAGGACACAGAGAAGCAGACAGCAAAAACAGCTGAGCAAAGAGGGAAGAAGAGGCAAGAGCTCACCACGTGCTACTCAGCCACTGAGTCCTGACAGCCAGGACAGACAGCTGACAGGAGCAAGGCTCAAACAAAATGACATAACCATCAAAATGCCATGGGAGATGTAAATCAAGAGCAATTGCTCCCCTGAAATCCTACACCATCATGCAGAGGGAGGGGAGCTGGCAGGGCAGCTAGTGTGCATGGGCAGCAGCCACACCAGAACTTGTGACAAGAGGTCATCACCCCACATCCCATCCCTCCAGCATCACACAGCCTGGCCAGAGACCAGAGGAGGAGTACAGCGCTCCGGTCACAAGGTACAGGAAACTATTTCTGGTCGGGGGGAAAGCATACCACACTCTTCTGTCTCCAGGGCAACAAAACAGGCCAACTCAAGCACAACTCACAGAGAAAAAGCACACTCCAGGCCTGGGAGCACCAGCCCGCAGCAGTCAGCGCCACAACTGAGAGCAGCGAAAGGTCAGGCTGCGCGGGTTTCCTGCCGCAGGTCCTGGAGGATCACAGCTCTTGCTCCTGTTCACACATTCTGTTCCCGGCAGCACCAGAACACAGCCCAGTCAGTGACTTGAGAAAAGCTCCCCCACTCCATTCCCAAAGATCTTCATCACCTGGTGGCCTTTAGCTCAGTGTAGGGATTTGAGTCTTGTCAAATCAGCAGCAGAATCAATTTGGTACTCGTGGGGAACGACCTGGTACCTGAATGCATAAGGAATAAACACCGAGCCAAAATTTTCTACCTTACTCTGGTTTAACAAACGGTATTCACAGTAGGAGACAAAATGCCCAAAATTTTTGGAGTCCAGCAGAGCAGTCAGAGGGCAGGCTGTAACACTTTTCTATAGGGTCTTGCTGAACCTTAAAATGCAAAGTAGTCTTAACTATATTAAAATAACAGTGAAGAGATCCCTGCCTTACTGAGAGCTTGCAAAAAAAAATAATTTCTCCTCTCTCTGTCCCAAAGATGAAACTTATTTCTGAAAGCCATTTGTGGAGCGGAGGTGTTTATTCTTAATGCCCAGTGGCAGTACACCTCTTAACTAACAGAAACAGGGCAACACCTCTGACTCACCTTACAGGATTCCAGGCCTGGGACACTGGGCCTATTTTCCACCTTTCACACAACTATGAGACTCAGCCAGTAATTTCTGTAACTTGCCTAAGACACAGTATATCCTTTAATAAGAGTTCACATTCAAGTGATAAATAAAGCCATACAGCCACAGAAATCACTCCAAATATTAGTTATCCTTCCTCTTAAAATTCAGCACTGCTGTTCCAAGTCTGAATTCATCTACCTCCTGCTTCCAAATATTGGATTTCATTAAGCTCTTTTCCTGCTGCGTTACAGAACTGTCTAGCCCTGAACAATAGTTGATGCTTAAAACTTAAGTACAGGATATTACAAACACTCATCTAATATTCATTTACTGTTTTCCAGCCAAAAAAAAAGAGAATTTGCTATTTGGAAAATTATTCTATCTACAGTCTGAAGCAATGAGGATCTACACAGACAGGAAAGTGCAGTCTACGTAGCTCTTTTGTAGCAAAATTTAAAATGTAAATGCTTAAGGAGATGGCCTTAAAAACAGGAGAAAACTTACTCATGCTTGATACACAGACTAAGGTGTGACTATCTATTTCTCCTTATTAGTCCTTTATTTGATATGATTTCTGCATCTTGGTTCAGCATGTTAAATGTGAACCTACATTTAACCCAAGCACCTTTGTCATTGCTGCTCTGCAAATACCTCACTGTTGTTCTAGTAATGTTAACATTGGGTTTCTTTAGAACATATCTGATGAGAAAATGCCTGTTCAGAGCACTGGGATTTCTTTGGGTTGGGTTTTGATTTGTCTAGGGATTCATCTTAATAGAAAACAAAAATGATTGTGTTAGCATAATTTGTGAGAGTTAAGGACCTGCAAAAATTAAACCGCTCCATTTTATACAAACATGTAGTCCTTTAACTGAGACAGGATGGTTTGTGCATAGTGGATGGACAGAAATGCCTGTGCACAATTAATAAAGTTGCAGCTGTAAGAATCTCTAACTGAGCAGGTTAAAACAACAACGACCTTGCCTGAGTACAGAAGACAGCAAACCAAAGCCATGATAGTTGGGTCTGTTTGTCCTAAATGCATCAAACTTCAGCAGATACACAGGACAACTTGGTGTAAAAAGGACGTGTACCAAGAGAAATAAAACTTAAAATGCAGACTGCTTTACTTCATGAACACTTGGCAATCTTCAGCAGGGTGTGGAGTGTAGTTTTACACTGATGGGTATTTCTTACTCTTTTGTAAGAAAATAGTTTCATTGTCTGACCATTTCAGTCTGCTATCCCAAGGATGTGGTGGCAGAGATGAATGAATAACATGGGACCCAGTTTCTGGGCTCCATTCCTCTCCAGGAGAAACAGTTCTCAGTTTTTTACTCTTGCCACTACATGCATGGCTGCTTTGCAGGAGGTTTTCCTCACCAGGTCTTTCTCCTCCAAGGGTATCCCAGACCTGGAGAACATTGTTAGACACAGAGAGGGTACAGGATATCAACAAGGACCAGTAGTCTACTGCTGTCAATTGAGAACATTCACATAACAACAACAGGAAAAAAAATGAAAAAAAAAGGTCACTGTGCCTAATCAGCCTGTTATGAAACTGTGCTGAGGAGAAAGGGTTGCCAGGGAAGCATAGGGAGAGCTGCCTGCATGGAGCTGAGGTACACTTGTAAAAGGCAGAGTCTGGAGAAGGACACCTACCACAAACCCAAAAAGGAGATCAATCCCAAGCAAGCAGGGTGAGGGCCAAACCTGAGCCAGGGAGCAAGGGGAGCTGGTTTCAGTGTCAGGTGCCGACACTGCCACCCTGCACAGCACGAAATCCTCCCGGCTTCAGACATAGCTGTGATGTCCTGACTGACTCCTGCTCCCGAGAGATGCAGAGAGGGTTCTGTTTCAGCCATGGGCAGCTGCCCTGCAGACACTCTCCAGACAGAGCTTTGTCACAAGCTCCTCAAAGGATCAGTGACCAGGGAGGTTGAAAGAGATGTGCCCTTTCCGTTCCACCCCTCCACCTACCTAAGGAACACTGAAATTTATTGCTCTAGAAACAAATGTGAGCACCTATTTCAGGTTGTTCCCTCTCCTGGCAAGCAGAATTAGAAGTCAGCATTAAAACCTAATTGAAAGACTGGACAAAGCAGTTACTGACATAAATCAAACTAAGATTTATCAGTGGAAGTGACTAACTTCACACCTACTGAAAAACAAGGTATAAAAAATTATTTCTAATATACTTGCATCAACAAGCATTAGAAACACAGCACTGTTTCAAAACCATTCCATGAGCACAGGACTACATCCACTGCAGCATTTACTGGCTTACTTTACCAAACTGCAGCTATTCTGAGGTCCAGTGGCTAAAGCCCATTCTTCATTTAGTACACCTGCCTTAAGAAGGGGGAAAAAGAAAGGCGGGGGCAACTTTTAGCAGCCTGAAGTTTAGCCACCTCAGTGGAAAGGGAGATTCTTTCACAAATGCTGTAAAAAGACTGCAAGAACACTAACACTTCAATGTGAATCATCTCTGCGATGAGAATCTGTTCCATGAAGAAAAAAAAAACTGTTCCTCCCTTTACCAATACATAATCTTCTTGCTCTCAACTGGATTATACACTCTGGCTGCTCAATACTACAGTCCACCTGTCTTCATCCTGCACGAGGACCATGCTCTGTCCTTGCTCCCTGCTGTTAAAGGAGGCTTGCATCTATCATTCCTTTGGGAACACATTCTAGATTACATTTCTGAGAATGGGAAGAGTCTGGAAGAGGAATCAAACCCAAAGCAATACATTCAGTTTGATTGCTGTCATCATGCCAATTCCAGGAGATAGTCAATTGGTGCCAGCTGCTAAGATATCATTTGAGTTGCTTCAAGAAAGAAATCAAATTTACATCAAATACATTTGGTAGTGTCAGACTAGTCTGAGCCTTCAGGTTCCTTCATGCACTTCTTTGCTTGTGCAAATTTTAACTTCCTCTCTGAGACATTCCCCGCAAAAGAGAGCTAGTTCCCTTTCCCCCATATTTTCTTATTTTTCCAACAAGAACTGAGGTCTCTCAGCATTTGAAATAAGGCTGCAGAGGACAGTGCCACACCACCACTTTGAACAGGAATACCAGCAAGTCTCAGACCACCACCATTTCCCCCCCTACAGAAGTTAGTAGAAACAAACATAAAAATCATTCTAGGACTTAGGAATGACCAGAAGCCCCCATAGATTCCGTATATCCTTTCTGACAAGAGCTAAGAGAAGATGCCTAAGGAAAAATGTAAAGAAAATAAGAATATAATGACACTTCTCAAACACTCGCCTCCCTCCCTCTTTTCCTCCATCCCTCCAGTTATTTGCAGCTCAGGATTTTGACATTTCCATTTCAGTGTTTCTACAGTGCCATTTTCAAGACCAGCTAAAATTAATAAATTTGTAGCAGCATGCTAGTGCCATTGCAGGTGACATTTCTGAAAGCCAAAGTTCTCCAGCCTCTCAGTGCAGAGCGACCTCAGTGGCACAATGTCCCAAGTGCGAGGGCAAAGGGGCTCCCACGCCCAACCAGCACCTCCAGCATCACTGCTGCAGCAACGGTGCAGAAAGTCACCAAGGGGAAGACACATCTGGAGCCTGCAAGTGAAGATGAAACAGCAAAGCTCCACTTTTCTCAGCCAGGGAAAGCTAGAAAAACAAGACTGTGACGAAATCCTCATCACTCCCCTTCAGCTACTGACAGAAGGAGGAGGTTCAAGTGCCAACATGATACAATAAACAAATACAAGATTTCTTTCAAGAAATTCTGGCAAACATACTTTCTGACAAAGCCTTTCCTCCAGCAAAACCATTAATATTATTACCTTGTAACAGCCTTTTCCCACACTTACCACTTCCCAGAAACAAACAATTCCACAAGTAAAAGTGTAATACTATCCCTAAGAGTACATACTCACATGGAAGTTCACACAGTTGGTCACAAGCTGTGTTTACACACACTAGGAACTGTGAACCCTGTGGCATTACTGTACTCGAAAACCAAAAACAAATTAAAAGGAACAAACTACATAAACTTAGAATAGTTTGCACTTTTCTGTTCAAGCAACGAAGAAATTAGACTACCAACACCACAGAGTAGAAGTCAAGATGATTTCATTCTGTTGGTATCTCCAATGAGCACCCTGAAGAGTGGGCCAGAGAAATTTCTTCTCTTTTCCAGTATTTCATTGCCTTGTACTTACTTTGCAAAGATAATCTAATTGAAGGCAGATATTAATGTGTACAACAGTGGTGAAAGAAAAAAAGGTATTAAAAATAGCTAAAATACAAGAATCTTAAAAAAAGTCATAGTGTGCACCTTTGACATTGCAGTTTCTATACTCAATGTCATTCAAAGTTTCCTTTTCTTTTCACATGTATGTTTTTCAGTTGATCAGCACACACCTTCTCCAACTCTTCTTTGGGCCTGGTAGGGGAAGAAGAATTCCTGTCTTTTGGCTTTGGACAGGAACTCATATCCTGAGTATTACCTATTGTACAATATGAAGCAAAACAACAGCACACTGATGTGCACGTTAAGAGGAAGTGGGGAACTCAGGGCTGTTACAGACAATGACAACTTTCCAGGAACTTCAAGAGTCAAAGGAGGTCATATTAGTAAATCAGCCCAGGCTCCAAAGCTAGAGGTGATTGTGATCTCAGTCACAATTAACTATGTGAACAGAGGGGTTCAGTGTACTCTAGCCTACAAAGGCACAGAGAAAGCCACATCGGGTGTTTTCACTCTCTCAGAGAGAAGGGCCACCATTCATCTTAGGTCCTTGCCTAGAGCAGATCCCACAGTTTGATTAAAGCCAGCACCTCAAAGCAACATGGAATCTGAATACATGTGCATTCAGGAAAGAGAAGGAGCAAGCACCCCAGCCACCCACCGTAGGAAGACCCCTGGCTTCACATTTGAGATCAACCCAGAGCCTAGGCAAGGGATCTCCTTCTGAGCTTGCTACAGCACTCAGAGCAGGATTTTGTAAACCCCTTCATGGGACATCCCTGCACAGCATACACTGCCCCCTTCCCACAAGCCACAGGCTCCCATAGCCCCTGTTCTTCAGGCTGTTTTAAAAGCCTTACTGTTCCCAGTCTTACTCAGTGATGAGCCAAGCAGAGCCCAGTGGATTCAGCCTGAAGCCTTGGTGTCAGCGCAGCCACTGAAAAACAAGCCAGCATTGTGACTGCATTAGGAGGGTGGAGGATACCTGCTATAGAACAACTGACATAGGCCAAAGCACCACTCAGGCCCCAGTCAAAGTCTCCAATAAGCTCTGACATGACACACGCGCCATGTCTCATGTACAAACCATGCTTGTGGTCCACATCTCTCAGGGCATACCAGTTCTTACTGGCAAGATAAATATCTCGTCATCTCCCGTTATCCTTCCCATGTTGCCAGTGGGATATACAAGGCCTGTGTCAACTCTGCTTTATTCTGTGTTTGCTTTTCCCATCAGCTAGTTACTTTAGCTATTAAAAACCAAAGGAGAATTTCCAAGAGCCTCTGACCTGAATTTCATGTTCCCTCTTTTTCTGCTAACCATCAGTTTATTTCATGCCACCACGATGGAGGCAAGTCATACAGGGAACAACCCTTCCAGGCCTGGTGGTGAACAGGTGGGCAGGAAATGTTTCCCCACTGAGGTTACCTTCCAAATACCGACAGCCACAGAAGTTGGCACGCACAGTCTACTGCAATAACTAAGAACTCTACCAGCTAACCATTAAACCTACCCATCAAACCACCAACTCCACCTGTTCCATTTGCTACTGCAAAAAGTGCCATTTGTTGCTTTACAAATGTCTTTCTTGCCTTGGGTGAGATGAAACACAAGGAAAGCCAGCACTGCAATGGGAAGTACTGGGAACCATTCCTGCAGCAGCACATTGTAGCTTCCCCCTGAAGCAACACACCTTCCAGCTGACAACAACAACAATGGAGCCACCTTCCTCCTAACCTGAAGCAATGGAGATCGCCAACCACAAATGCTGACAGGCAGATAGAAGCAAGCAAAGGGCAGGAATTCCTGTATCTCGTTTTATCTGCTGTGGCCAGGAGGCATTAGTGCACCCCATCACAGTCCTGGCACAGGAAGAAATGTGGTGCAATTGCACTCCCCCTAAGAATGGTGCAACTGCCCTGCTGGCCAGCCTGAGACTCGGGAGGCATTTGCTGGAAGGTCCCCACTAAATTTGTGGTGGGTGTAGCAACTTATTTTAGCTCTCCTTGGGCATATTGGATTAGTGTAATTTAAAAAGCTTTGGAGTGCTTATATCCCAGCGAAAGGAGGAACTGTGGGGTACAAACATAACTAGAAAAATGAATGAAGTTTTCAAACCACAAGATGCTGAGCTCCTCAGCTTTGAATGGCCAAAAAACTTCCCCTTTCTTGCATCAAAACAGAGCAAAAATAAGTACAACTCTCTATCACGGTCATTTCAGACCTTGTATCTTATAAGAAGACCTTCACTTCAGAGTACTTGTGTAGCCAACTCTCAAAGCACAGCCCCCCTATACCACCTGCAACAGAGCCCTCCCTTTCCTTCCCCCTGCCCCACACTCAGCACCTCCACCTCCTTCCCCCGGCAGGGCTGTGGTTCAGCACATTCTTCTCCATTTTGCCTCCCGCAGCTTGTACTTTCCTCTGCGGCCCCACATCCTGCAGCACAAGTTCCCCCCAGCCTATTTCCCGCAGCAGCAGCACAATCCCCCCCGTTTCCTGCAGCTCAGCAGGGAGACACACACCCCTTCCCTTTGACAGCAGCCCCCAGCTGCACACAGGGCAGACCCAGTCCAGCTCTCCCATCCTTAGTTTCCCATCTGCAATGGCACCGCTTTTTTAAACTGCATTTTAAAAGTAAATCACGTGCTCAACTGCTAGTTTGGGTGCAGAGCCAAGAAACACTCCAGTGCATGGGGGAAGGGAGCTGATGTATTTTTTGTTTCATGTGACCAGCTTACCAGAAACTTCACTGAGACCAAGAGCAGACTCTCCACCCACACCCCTCCTTCACCACCAGCCCCTTCCCCCAGACACTCTTGCAGAAGAGATGCAGAGCAAATGCACAACAGAAGAGCCTGGTATCTCACGTGCCTACAGTCAATCTTTTAGGTAGAAAAGAGCCGAGGTGCCAGCTTTGCACCCCAGCTGATGGGCTGAAGGTGTACAGTCAAGGAGCTCATCTTTCCTATAAAGGCTACAGGCTCCAACGCAGAGGAAGGCAGAAGTTGTAGCTTAGGAAACCATGAGGCAGGAGACTGCAGTCACAATGCTAACTTACACATACACACAACATGGTATTTTTTTTGTTAGAAAGTTGGAGGGGGATGTTTCAGATCCAAGAGGCTGGCTGTAGTCTGTATGTTTAAATAAATAGCATCCCAATACGCTTTCACAGAGATTAAGAGAGGACAAGTGATTTTTTATTTTTGTTTAAATAAATACACAGTCTAAATTTTAGAGTGTTTCCACATGCTTTCTGCAATGATGTGGACAGGGCAATATGCATGGCAGCATGCCTTACCTCACACAGAGCTGTACAACAATGTTTTCCCTTAGGTGCCCTTTGCAGCACTCTCTTGAATTGCCCCTAGATTTGCACAGCACAAACAGAGACTTGGGGATAATAGAAATTCTGGCTAATTTCTAGAAGACAGATACTTAAATGGGGGGAAATAAATTAGAAAACAAACAAAACATCCTCAATAAAGAACACTACTTCTGTAGCATCTGTTGTTGGAGAACCTCTGGGTGTGTAACAAACATTTACTATGCAGCCAGAAAACCCTTGAAGTCCAAGGTTTCTTTCCCTACCTTAAGGAGCTGGAGAAGAAAAGCAGAGGTGCTGAAACAAGAGAACATGTCAAGTGACAAGTCTGAACAAATTCAGCTCTTTGGAATCTGAGGTCTCACTACCCTGTTTTTCATGCTTCTGCAGAAAGAGAAATGAAGATAGAAACAATGAAGTTCAGATCTAATGGATTTTGAGCAAAAGCTGATAGAGGCAACATTGGCACTGCTGAGATACCTCATCATGTCTCATCTGGAAAGCATGAAATCCTACCTTAGTGCCATAATAGAACCTAAATAATTGTTATTATAAGGTCTGGTGTTCAGAATTGAAAAAAAAAATAATATTTTTTTCCTTTTTTTTTTTTTTTTAAACAAACAAACAAACAAACAAACAACCAAAACCCAACATTTATTCTGTTTGGGTAGAACTGCCACTCAACAAAACCTGCATTGCACTTGACAAGAGCACAGCCTGAAAATAGCTTCCTTCACATGAAAGCTCCAGATCTGAACTATCTGGTGAGCACAACAGCTTTAAAGTGGTCACCCTGCCCCATCACCATGTTCGTTTTCAGATTTCCTGGGAAAGAGGCACCTGACTTGCATCTTTTTCCAAAAAAAAGCAGTTGTTATGCTACAGTTTTGATTTATTCTCTGGCTAAGTTAATTTCTTGTTTTGATGAATCTTTAATGCTCCTGGCTAGATCTTGTTTGCCTGGAGGCATTTAATGCTGCTACATTACTGCAATACTGATTTTAAGGTCATCTACAGCTCCCCCCCACCAAGTTTTTTTGCTATTGCTTGGATCTAAATTATGTGGTGCATTTTGGCATTGAATTCCACGGCACCATATCAAGTTAACAGACACTTACCGAATCTCCAGAGATGGCCAGATTTGCTGATTAACAGACAACACACCCAGAACAGCAATCCTCACTGATTAAGTCCACCCCATGTACTGAGCCACAAAGACAGACTGAAGATGAGAGGTTGAAACTGTAGCTCTCATGTTATCTCAGAGCACTCAGTTCTGTAAATTGCTGCCTATCCCAGGCAAAAAATGAGAGTGGAAAAGGAGGTGTGTCAGAAGAAGAAGGAAAATGCAGTGAAATAGTTATTAAGGCACTAACACTGATGCATACAAAGGAACTCTCTCTGTTGAGATTGGGTTTTAATAAGGTGGCGGTTAAGATGTCGAGCCAACATGTCTGAAGACTAAACCCTCTCTTTTCTACAAAACACACAAATGGAAATAGTGGCAGAAAAAGCTTATCCACACTACCCACCAGACAGCATCAGCTCTGACCTAAAAGGAACAATTCTGCCCTACAAATGTTACTTTGGCAGAGGTTGAATTTTAAACCAAAGAAGAGAATGGAGAATGGTCTCCTATGGCCAGTGCCTGAGAACCCTCCACAGTCCAATATGAGCTCCATGGAGCACTAAGGTGGGCTCCAGACAGCAGCACTCCTGTTACAAGAAGCTCCCCAACAGGCATCATTCGCAGCAGACTTAGCATAGTAAAATGTCTCCTTATGCTTCCTCATTTTGCAATCTCTATCTGGACAGCTGGTCCAGCCAGACGAGACTTGGGACCCTGATCATCCTATCACTAAAACTGCTATCTCCATTTCAAGGGGAATGCTAGCAAAGGAGATCCCTGCCCCTTCCTAAGCACCTCTCCTCTTCTTCAATTCTTCTGTCAAGCATTGTATCCAAACACTGCAGTCCTTCAGCAGGGCAGGCAGAGGACAACTACAGGTGTATACTGTGGAGAAACTGCTGCAGCCCCAGCACAATAACACAGAGCTCATGCAGCTCACTGGAAAGCTGAGGAACATGGGGAAAAAGAAGTACAGAGCATTACCAAAAATAAATAACTAGATAAATCTGTGCAGTAGGACCAGTCTCTGCAGTTCCCAGGTCCTGGGAACCTCAGCAGAGGAGGGGAGCAGTGGCAGGGCAGGCAGCACCTTTCAGGACTTAAGGACACCAAGTCTCCCAAGCTGCTTATGTCTAACACAGAGAGGATCTGAACTGACAGCAGCCAGTGGGCAGACAGGCCTAGAAAGTGTGTCCTCAAGGCACTGGTAAACGCAAGAATAAAATGTGCTTCTAAAAGAAAAACATTAACGGCATGTATAGACAGAAACACATACAGAAGACAACGAAGACTAAAGAAGTGTCCAGAAGGAAGCCAAAACCACTAGTATGGAGCACAGGAAGGACAAAGCACTCACCAAAAAGAGTAGTGCGAGGAAAATAGAATCGCATGAGATAAGAAAGCCCAGCTCAGAGATTTGATGGCCTTGGTGAAAGGGAGCAAAGGACAGCACAGTGGGTGTACCGGGCAGGCTGTTCTCCTTCACAGGCCATAACCCTCAGCAGCAGCCTGAAGCCTTACTGAGCCTGTTACTGACAGCTCAACAGAGAGTAAGCCTGGCAACTTCTAAGGAGTTTAGCAACTGCTATGATCACAAAGCAGTAAGTTTTCCATTTTAAGATTGTTAAAACAAATTCCTGTTCTTCACACTGTCCCCATATTCATTCCTCCACTATACCATGAAATGTGTTTCTCTGTTCAGCTGGAGCAAAGCCACGAGACCCTCCAGTCATCACAGCCAAGGTGGCACCTAGAGAGGGCATTTAGCCTAACCACATCAGCCACCATCCAAAACAGTGACCATGCTGTTGGCAAATCAGCTTAGGAAATTTCTGCCTCCAGCCCATTTGCTTGTTCTCACCTCCTCAGCCAAGTTCAGTGCCAGACCAGCTGTTTGGGTGGGCAGCCCTACAAGCAGGAAAGGAGAAGAGAGCAGAAAATGCAATTTCAAGTCTTCTCTGAAGTCAGTTAGCTTCCAAGGCAGCTGATAAAATTAACAACCTTAACAGAAACTGCCCTCTGCAAACAGCAACCAAATAAAGCTGCTAGTTCCCAAATGGCTGATGACCAAGCCACAGCTGCGACAGGGAGGGGAGGAGAGGGGGAGAGCTTCATGAATCCTCGAGTGAGTCACTCGCTCCCTGCATCCCTGCTGGCCTAGATAAATGCTGCTGCCAGTCGATGATGGGTGCTGCAAACCAGCTCTTAAGCCCATAGCATTCCTGCTGCTCATCTCCCGGTGGGCACAAAGCCTGCACTGAACAGCACTGTCTCTGTGCAAGCGGGCAAGCAGGTGTGGTAGTCACATTAGGTCTCAGAGGCTCTCATATGGCTCAAATCAACTTTCATGTCTCTTCTTGTCCTTTCTGCTGCGTTCAGTTCTCCCTCAAGGGCTGGGATCTCAGGCAGGTGAGGATGCAATATAAAGCTCCCTCTTTTAGAAAAGGAAAACACTGGAAAAAGTGAAAGCAAATAGATAATAAAATAAGATAGTAATGAAGACACTGTGTAGGAAGTTGCTTCAAGTCCCTGCACTGACATTAGTTTGTTTACAGTGCTGGCTGCTCACTTGTACCATTTGAGCAATGAGTCCTGACGGATCACATCAGAACTGCCTTACCTCAATGCAGAAGTTTAGGATGAAGGCATAATTACCAAAAGCATAAAATGCATTGTAATTAAGAGCAAATCATATCAAGTCTATATCACATGTGTAGTGTCTCCACTACAGATGCACCAAGGACAGGAAACTGGCCTAAACCAGACACTCCAGATAGTTAAATCCCCATAAGACAAAAGAAAGCCTCAAGCACTGCAATACTGAGGCATCACAGCTGCAAATCCTGAAGTCATTCATTGTTTTAAGAATGAAGGGGTTTAAGTAAGTCCTGTAGTGCCCAATGCAATCCTTATGCGAGAGCTATTAAAGCTTTAACTGTCTGCACCCATTGAGAATGTGACAGATTTCCTTCCCCCGGTTTCCTAAGTGTACAAATACACCAGAAGGAACAGGGCGAGAAAAGGAAAAGAATGTTGAAGGAATAGACAGTCTCAATTTGCTGCATCTGCAACGCTGGTGTGCACACTGGATGCTGAGGATTTCAGGAACAGAAGCTGGCTAGCTGATATTCACACCAAGAAGAAAGGGTCAGGCCACAAATTCTAAGTTTCAGGCTAATGATGTTAAATTTTGCAATTTTCTAAATTCCATCTTCTATATCACACAGTTCTGAGAATTCCTCCTATGACTCTTGGTTGTGAAATTACAAAACACACAAAACCCTGGGCAAAACATGGTTGTTCTCACAATTATAACAGCTTGAGATTGCACCAGTTTCTCCTCCAAACTTAGTATAGTTTATACGGTATATACCATAAGTATTCCAGGGAATACAAAGAAATAAAAGAACATCATCTTCACCTAATCCATCTCTCCCTCTGGCCTGAAGACATATCTTACAGTGGGTTTCCCACTCTTTACCTCAAAAAACCCACAATCATTTTTGATGCACCTGTAAAGCTTCATTGTCTCTAACTTTTAACACAAGGCAGGAGGATCAGTGTTGCCACACATGGGTAGAAGCAAAGAATGTGCACCAAACAGAGAACAGCACAAGGCAGCGAGTAAAATTTTGCACATCTGCCTCAACCCAGAGCATGTTAACAGCAAATCCTACCAAATACATGTACATGCAATAGCTTCATAAAGGGTCACTGATAAAACTAAATATTGAGGAAAAGTCAATGGATGAAACTACTTGTGCAGTCTTTCTACAGCTCCCTAGACAGGCAGGATTGCGTGAAAGCTTTGATGCCCAGTTTTTCTAATGAAACTGCAGCCAAAACAAGCATATTTGAATTCCTTTACTGCATTGCTAACAAGTGAAGAGGAAAGAGATGATAATTTCTGCAGCCTTCAGACCAACACAGCTCACAGTGAGAAACAGAGCAACAGAATGAATGAAACAGAATGGCCAAGACATGAAGTGCTACCTACCCTACTCTGAGATGGGCAAAGCAAATTGACTTATGCCAGTCAGGAGCGTACTCTGTCCAGTCTCCAGCTAGGTACTCCAGCCAACTGATTCTCCTGAAGCACCCAATGCTGCTCTCCATACCAAGCAATCACATGGCTAGCAATGCCCACGTGCCAAAAAAACAGGCCCACCCAAGACAATTCATAAGGCCTCTAAAGTCTCCTGAAAATGCAAAGATGTCCTGCCTTGAAAAGATCTGTCTTTCACCCAGCTCTGGCAAAGGTATCCTAAAACATAGCAAATCCCTGCTTCAGAAAAAAGTGGTCCAGGGACTAAGTAAACTGTGGGAAACCAGAGGAAAGCATTTTCCCGTTATACTGAGCTCACATAGAAATACAGCAATGGACAAATCAACTAGTGGACTTGGACACCTGGGAAGACTTCTTTATTTTCTTCTATCGGTTAGCTTGGTCCATCCAATACCACTCTAGTGTAATCCCTGCTTAACTTCCCAAAACATCTGGCTCCTATGCACAGAACATACGTCACGTGCCCCAGGGCTTATATATCTGTAATAAAGGCAGATTTATATCAACTGGCTCAGGTCCTGCTTATGCAATCGATCACCCTTTGTCATATTTAAAAGTAGCATTTCTTTAGCCAAACTCTGAAACCTAGGGCAAGAGACTGTTCACCAAGTTGTCAAGGAGACCATGAACTTGGAGATAAAAAGTCTCTGGAAGGAGGAAGGCACCAGGATTGTTGAGCCTGTGTGGGACAGAGCAGGACTCTACATTCTTTGGAGAAAGTGCCTACATTCTTTGGAGAAAGAAGCATTTTTAGGAGGAACAGCTTGCTGCTACCAGCAATTACGCTACTTTTTAAACAGCAAATATGTTTCCATTTAGTGATGAGAGTTTAATTTAATGTGTAATTCCAGCACAGATTTCTCGCTTTTGAAAACTAAGTTTCCCCCCTTATACTCCTCCCATCTCACTATACTTGTGAATTCCTTCACATTTTTAACTAATAGATTTGTGCTTTTAAATAAAACAATTTTTTATTTTGAAATATAAACAACAAACTAAAAAGGTCTAAAGAAGAAAATGCCTACTTTGACTCTTTATAGTGAAGTCAGCAAGTAACTTCATATAAATATTAATTCAGAAAGTCCCCAAAGGACAGCTGTGGGTCACTACTGGTGACCTGTGGAAGTCAGGCAGGACCATGACATTTGGCTATCTCCCCTCATATGTACAGACTGGGAAACAAGAGGCTGGAGAGCAGTTCTACAGAAAGAGATCTTAGGGTCCTGGTCAAGGGCAAGTTGAATGTGAGTCAGCAGTGCCCTGGCAGCCAGGAGGGCCGACTGTGTCCTGGGGGGCATCAGGCACAGCATTGCCAGCCAGATGAGGGAGGGGACTGTCCTGCTCTGCTCTGCACTGGGGTGGCCTCACCTTGAATATTATGTGCAATTTTGGGCACCACAGTGTAAGAAAGATATTAAGCTTTTCAAGAACATCCAAAGGAGGGCAATGAAGATGGTGAAGGGGAAGCTGCATGAGGAGCAATTGAGGGCACTTGGTCTGGAGAAGAGAAGACTGAGGAGACATCTCATTGCAGTTAAAACTTCCTCATGAGGGGAAGAGGAAGGGGAGCAGGCACCGATCTCTTCACTTCTGTGACCAGTGACAGGACTCGAGGGTACAGCCTGAAGTTGTGACAGGGGAGGTTTAGGTTGGACAGAAAAAGGTCCTTCCCCCAGAGGGTAGCTGGGCACTGGAACAGGCTCCCCAGGGAAGTGGTTACAGCACCAAGCCTGGCAGAGCTCAAGAAACCTTTGGACAACATTGTCAGGCCCATGATAGGATTCTTGGGGCTGTCCTGCATAGGGCCAGGAGGAAAGTGACCAAAGAGAACAGGTCATGATATGGGAGCTGTAGAGCAAAAGAGAGAAAACAAGGCATGATCCTGCCAGACAAAGGACAAAAAAAAAAAAAA
>VWZG01010398.1:646003-707295 GCA_013396735.1 Grallaria varia
AAAAAAAAAGGAGGCAAAACCAATTTCTTGCAAATTCTCTTTTGTAAGTGACACGTAAACTACTGCTCTAGCAGCCATAGAAGTACCAGGCGAATGTGACACCGGCTGGTTTGCACAGAGGAAAGGAGGAAGATGCACTTGATGGCCTCCTCAAAAGAAGACACATGGTCTTACTAAGTTCTGTCTCAAATGATGAATAACCTTTGGGACCATGGAAGCAATTCAGAGAAGGGTTCAGGGGACTTCTGTGTGCAATTTTTCTATTTGATATACAATTTCCACCTAAAATTAAGCTTTTTATTGAATTACAAGTCCTTCATTTTAATAATGCATTTACTAAATACATAACTAATATCTCCCTAGACATCTTTGTGAATACTGTTTCTGGTTCTTTTGGTAGCTTGTTAGCATACTGTATGTACCTGCGAGGCCCAGACAGCATGGCACTAGGACAGTAAGCTTTCTCCAAAAGCTTTCAGCAAGCCCGCAAGCTTTCTAACCTGCAGGCTGGCAGCTGTCTGTTGATAGAATGCCAAGAAAAAAATAGGATGCCCCCTCACAAGAACCAGACACGCGATCAGGAGCAAGCACTGTCCAAGTGTGCAGGACTAATGGCATGCTGTCAAAGGTTTCATCAAAAAAATTAAAGCAAGGTTTGATTCTCCTGCATTGTGGACATGATGCAGGTTCCAATATGAGAAGCAAAGATCAGCGTATGGAATAGAAAATCACTTTAGGAGTGCATCATGACCCTCACCAAAAAATGAATACACAAATTACTATCCAGAATTAAGTTTCACATACGAAAAAGGGGCAATAAGATGACTTTTATAAAAGACCTGCATCCCCTGTCACACCACTGATAAGAGTAAAATAATACAGGAGGAAAGTGAGCTCTGAGCAACTGCTTTTCTTTTGGTGAGACAGGAGGGAAGGGAGAAAAGCCTTCATTAGTCACTGATAGGACTCATAGAACTGATAGGATAAGTTGTATTTACAGAGTGCATTAGTCATCCACTCCTATTTTTTTTTTCTCTCCAGAGGAAGCTGAGGAGGGCTCTGTCTTCCTACTTCCATGGGGAGACAAGGTCTCCATGCCCCAAAGCACAGCCACTGCACACTTCATCCCAGAAAGCACTCATGATGGCACAAGGTCTTCACATCCCTCCACCCAGGCACTGCCTCCTGCCCTCTCTGACAGACAGGGACTAGGAAGATGCAGGTGGAAAACGGATCCTTCTGATTAGCATTGGCCCACACTGTGTCTCAGGGCTTGGTCTATTAAACACACATCAAAACAGCATTGCCAGCTCTGGTGGGAGGAAGACGCAGGAAAATCCTGAGGCTGCAGCTTCTCTAGTAGCTGTCACTGCTCACATGAAAGCTCATCCACAAAGGAGAAGTGCAAGGCAAGCAATTCAGAGCTCTTGCAAAGACAGCCCCTCCTCTTTTCCTCCCTAAAGTCGCAGCAAGCTGCAGAAAGCCTAAAACACACAGAAACTCTAGCCTAGCCAGGGCAGTAAAAGTGCCTGGACTACAACGTACTTCTGCATCGCTTCTCTGCATGCCCCAGCTCTCTGAGTGCACCTCATCCCCAGCAGTCAGACAGAAATCATCTCTTCCTGCACATCTCCTCACCCTGTGCTGGCTACGACCTGCCCCTCAGTACAGAGGGAGCACCAAGCAAATGGTGTGGCTGTGCTACCACCAGTACCCACAGAGAGGTTCACATGCTAGAGAGCAGGAGGGTCAGGCAGGCTGGGGGCATGCAAGAGTTGTCACAAAGTATGCTGTCCCTTCAAATGCTGAGCTGTTATCAACTCATAAAGAGTTTCTGATGTGGGGAATCTGCCTCCAGTTCATATGAGCAATTCTTGGAAGTTAGCAAATTCCCGAGAAGAAGACTGCCAGCTAGCTTAGTGCATGTTTTACTGCTACCACCCTACAAATCTGTTCATTCCTGTTAAAAGAATGAACCAAAATCAAACCACTAACCACACACAAGTCTGCCTTGCTAAGAGTGATTTTGCTGCCTCCTCCTCCTGCCCAGCCACTCATTCATCTTCACACAAAATAGCAAAGGGATTACGCAGATGTTGCTTTGCTATCCTGACCTTCTTAACCTATGCCCACATGCCATCACTGATGTTGTGCATTCACCATCCCATCAACCATACGTCAGAAGCTAATTCCCTTCTGGCTATGCCCTCATTCAGAAGCTGGATGATGGTTCTCATCTCATACCACATACCTTCACAGGAACAGAGAAAGGAACTCCCTGCATCAGTGGGAAGTGAGGTTCAGAGCACAACACTGATTGTAAAGTACAACTGAAAACAAGGACGACACAGGCAATGTACCTTGAGTTAGTTGTACCTGACTGAGGGGCAGCAGAACACTGAAAAACTGAATGCTCAGTGGGGAGATCCACAGCAGGGACAGTGTAGAGCATGTGAGGATGTGTGCCTGGGGAAGAGTAAGGAGTAGGGGGAACTGCACCATGAGGGACAGGATTTGATTCTAGTGCCCAGCAGAAGCAGCAGTTCAAATGGAGCTGAAGCTACTGCAAATGAACCACAGAAGGTGGCTGAGCCATCAGTTTGCACATAAGCTGTTTCCTGCTCCTGGGTGAGTCTCTGTCTGATCCAGAAAGAGAGGCTGAACAAGTCCCACAGAGCAGGTCAGCAAAGATTTTCACAGTCATCACTTGACCACGCTATGGACACAGGAAAGTTGCATTCAATCCCGTGAGAATAAAATACCTTCACTGTCCAATTCCCAGCTTCACAGAGCCTGAGAAGAGATGCTGAGGGCAGTCTAGAATAAATCCATGGTGATGTCTAGAGTGAGCAAGCAAACGCCTTTGCTTCGGAACAACACCTTGATATATTTACGGCTGAGGAGATTCCAGGTGAACTGGAGGAAAGACTCTAAAGATCACTTGGCAAACTGGAGAAAGGATATAGCAGAGACAGGACCAGGTGGCAGGGGAAGGTCTCTGGCAGGGACAAGAAAATAACTTCTGCATGACCTTGACAGCAACGATCACAGACAACACTGCTGGTGAGCCTTCTATCAAGAGCCAAGCATGAGAAAAATGCAACTATCAGAACCTGTCTACAATCACCCAAAGTGCTCAGGGAAGCAGCAGGTATCTGCTATTTTGGTTTCAAGAATCAGACCAAAGGTAGTCTTGGTCTCAGCCTTGCCATCCCCATAGTTCTTCCCTATTTTCTGCACCGCTCGGCATCTGCCCCAGGGAGCTGCAAGGCTAACATATCCAGAGGGCAAGCAGAGTCACCTTCCCAATTTTCTCTGGAGCTTTAGAGCAGGGGGAAAGGAAATGAATTTTTTAAAAAAATAAAATTAAATTAAAAAAAAATAAAGACCTCTTCAAACCAAAATCCCACAGACAAAACCACAACCTAATTGCTGAGACTAACACACCAACATAGCTAACAGCTTCCACAGTTTTCTAGGGTGCATAACTGTGGTTAGAAATACACCTGCCACAGTTGCATTTTCATTCCTTTGGCAGGAAAGGTGTATGGAGGAGCAAAGCAAAGCACACTGCAGCACATAGGTTACTGGGCTTTTAGGTCACTTTTTTAGTTTTTAGATCCCTTTTTTACACTTCAGAAGCCATGAGAGTCATGGTAATTCCCCATACACACTATAGCCACAGTACTGACTTTCCTGACCTCCAGGGCATAAAAAAGACCAGAATCCCTAATACACTACAGCTAGCATAGGGTAGCAAAATCTCAGGCTTTCCATGGCCCCTCTCTTTGCTGCTCTACCATGAATGGACAGATGGGTGGCTCTTCCCAACATCTTCCATCCATCTGTCTCCTCACCTTGACTAAGAGGACAGGAATCAGCCATCCCTTGGACCTGATGATGATGAATCCAGCACTGTAGACAATCTGTTGTCTATAAGAACTCCAGTGATCATACAGGTTTTTCTCCACAGGGTTAGGGGCTGGAAAAGTGCCAGGAGGTTGGGCTGTAGTGAACAAGACTCTGTGCAAGGGGATACCATAGGCAGCTGTTCTGTGGGAAGCCAAGACCTTCGCTTTAAAAGTGCAGCAGCAGAGTGAGAGCTGGAATAAAACTGAAGTGATAAGAAAACTGCGTAACAGTTTCCTCCGGAGCTGGCACTCATAAGCAAGAGACAGACACCCAGCTTCTTATATTGTTCCTGCTGGGCACCTTCTGTCCTTGCAAAAGAGCTCTAAGCTTTATGGAGATGTCTACTCTGCAATCAAAGGTTTAATCACAGCATGAATAGACATATCCATGTTAGCACTACACTCACTAGCAGGAGTAGTAATAGTGGGATTCATAGACTTTAACACAAATTGTACAGGCCTGCTGAAGACTTACATATGTGCCCAAGTTGCAAGCCTCCACTGAAACCCACATCACTGCGACTTCAATGCTATTATCTCCACACCACTGTGAATAAAGTTAGTGAACTATGTCCTTCATGCTGCAATTACACCTTCTGCTACACTGCCAGCACACAGCAAGTTCTCTTCATCAGCTTCAGGTTGTCAGTACTTAAGTACAGACTAGAAGTAGCAAAATAAGAGAAACAGAGAGAAAAAAATCCTGACACAGTGAGGTATAACTAATTATGCGTGCTGGCAGCACTACCTCCTCATTCAAAACTGTGGGCAGCCCCTTCACCTGCCTTTTTACATCACACCACCCAGTAGATGGGACAGTAGTTGCTTTGTTCAATTTACTCCTCAGCTGTATACTTGAGCACGTCGTCCCTAGGTTAAGCTAATGTTATTCCAGATCTGACAGTAAGCAGTGCTTTCAAATTGTACCAAGAAGAAATTGTAAAAAAAACCCCCAGGCCTCAAGCACCCAGCACTTCATCCTTTCACTTCCAAGTCATAAGCATCAGAAAGAAAAGAGGTTTTCAAAAATATCTTTCTAAATTTGTAAAGATTGGGCCACCCTCAAAGACACATGTATGGGTACAAAAATGAGAGTACAGCACTGAAAGAGGCTTTGGACCAGGCAGGTCAGAAGAATGACACCAACTGAGCCATCATCAACAGGCCTGAACTCCATCCCAGTTAGGCAAGTGCTTGTTGTACCTCCAACATGTTGCCAGGAGCTCGGGAGTCTGCACTGTATTCAAATAATGAGCAATGCCTGGCTACCCAAGACCACTGAGCCATGAAAACTGAGAAGCAGATCACCCATAATCACACAGTGCTACTAACTTCGGATTTGTGTTTTGGGACTTCTGAAACAATATGGCTCACGAGGGCTCAGGTGTACTATTGCTGGAACAATAGCAAGCAAGTCTCACCAGGTGACTGTCTTTTCCTCATTTCTCTTCACCAAGCAAAACCCTCAAAACATATAATTTACGAAAACAATCAACACTGCTAACAAATGTGAAGAACAGCTGAACACACTCCTTTCTTCCCTTAAAATTCACATGGTGTAAATCTGTTTAAGAACCCCTAAACTTAGAGACAAACATGCTAACAAAAGGAGACAAAAAGATCTGAAACCCTGGGATCTGCAAACCAGTTCATTTTGCAGGATCAGAAGTATCTGGGAAAGAGAGGACAAGAAGGGCTGGGCAGAAGAAAACACCCTTTTCAGTCTCCACCACTACCAGCCCACTACTGGATGGACAAAGAAGCACTCACCAGTAACCCCCAAATGCACTACCTTGCCATGTCAGGAAAGCAAGTCAAAAAGGAAGGCTAAGAATAAATGCACAAACTGTTATTAGAGTAATACAATATATCAGAGAGACCAGTGGCCTCCCCAAGAATTCAATGGGATACTTTAAATGCTCACTGAAGGGGACAGACTTGCTTAATTGTTATAGAAAGCTTATACAAAAGAATCCTGTTCATTTGTTTCAGAACTCTGAGGAAAGAACGAACGCTCCCTGTAAAGTCCTGATAGCAAAGGTGCTGGGGTGAACAGTAACAGCCAGTCCAGCTCGCTTTGATTGCAGACAAGGCACACTGCCCTGCCTGCGCATGCAAACGCACGTGCACGAAGGCATTCCTGCCTGCTCCAGCGCTTAATAGTGAAAAGGGTTGAATGACGGCCCAGCAGGGTACGGAGGGGACATCATTCTGCCCAATGGTCCATGAAAAGCTACATCTTGAGATGCATAAAGGCAGAGAGCAGCAGCTGAGGGGGAAGGTCTAGGGAGATTAATGTGTTTATCTCCTCGCTTAAGTCTCTTACCGGCCAATGGTTTCAGCCCGATGGCAGCAACAGGACTAAAAATAAGAACTCAGGCATTACCAGTGACTCACCGTGTGGGCAATGACACTGTTGAGGGATCACAGGGAAAACCACTCCCACTCCTGGAGCCTGGCTCTTGAATTGTATGAAATTACTTCCCACAGAGGCAAAGGAGACACTGCGTAGAGATCTATCTCTTCATTCAAATAATCTTAAGATTGTATGGCATTCTCTTCAACCATGCAGTAGCTTTAAATAGATAGTCGGATCAATCTCAGACCCAAATTTTGGGTTCAGTACCTGAAACTGAGGTTTGAGGGGATAGAAAACACCATCAAGACCACATTTTCAGAACATTAAAATTCCCTGCTAAAGATGATGCTAACCACTGCTGGTCTTCCTTTCAGTTCAGATCATGTCTACCAGTAAATAAATTTCATTGGCATAGCAATTTCAGGACATCGCAGGAGAAGAGTTCCTTCAGCAGACTAGCACACATCAGCAGAGTGAGCACCACAGTAAGACACTGTTTAGCCTGAAAAACTTCACACTTCCTCCAAAAATCCCATATACCCTTCAGATGGTATTTTAGTAATTCAGCTGCATAGAGATGCAATAGCATCTGTGATTCCTTAGGTAAGCTGCTGGAATCAAGGATTCCAGCGTTACAGCTGTATGAGTTAAACATCCCACTACAGCACTGATTCCCCTGACTTTCTCCCCTGAAAGGCCACAGTTAACACAAAGCCAGATTTTTCAGAGAATCTCTAGGAAAAAAAAAAGAGATCACTCTCCTGGCACTGTCTGTGGTGCAGATTTGTCCAACAGCAGGTACAGAAGATCCCTTTGTTGCAATGCTGGCAGTCACTGCAGTCCCATCCATCCCCTGCCTCTTTCCTCAGGGCCCTACATCCTCTTTGCTTCTGATGCTGGCACGAGCAGTTGTGCAGCACTGCACTGAATGGGATAGCTCAACGATCCATCATTAACCTGTTTCACCACGTACCTATAAAAAGAATTTGTGCTACTGCAAGGAGGCTCTTTCAGCAGCAGTAGTACACAGCTCATGCTGGCTGAGACTGCCCATGAAGTTATGGGGTACAATTCAACTACCTTTTGCTGTGATACTCCAAGATACTGCTCACATGCAGCGTATGTCAGACCATATGATGTTCTAGTCTTCTGACTGAATTGCCATCAGTTTCCAATCCATCATAAGATAAAACTGTTAATCAGATCATCCCTAATATTCCCGCTTTGTAACTCCTGGTACTCTTATTATAAGAGGCCATCATTGTTAGAAGTACATAATGAAGATCAATCTTTACCATTCCCTCATCACATAGTGATGAAAAATACTCAGTTTTGTAGATCAAAAACCAGAGTCAGAATAAAGCAATTCAGTTGAAAATCGCAAGGAGTCAGCAGTGGAACCTTAGATTCTGCACCTAAAAGAAAGAAGAAAAACCCCAGTCATGTAATACCGGGATATCACGTGCAATCTGGATTATAGCAAGGCAAATATGACATTGCTATTGAGGAAGCAGTGCTTCAGAGATGGGCTGTTCAGCAGTTAGTGAAACACAGTGACTTCCCAAGAAGAAATCATGCAGTTGGCTTCTTACAGTCAAAACCAAGGACCTCTCCCATGAGACCAGACAGCGCCTGATACCCCTCAGGCTGCCTACTGTTCTTCTTTAACAGGAACAGCCAAAACTAGAGTGTACTGACTCCTAAATCTGCACTTAGGTTCCTCCCGTTCATGCCATATACTGGAGAACTTGCAAGGAGCAGCATCTCCTCCTGTGTCTATGAGCGTACAGAGAAATTCTCTCTCTAGTCTAGCTGGTCAGGAAGCCACCATGCCAGAGCACTAAAGCATTTCCAGTGTCTGAATTTAAAACTGGAAATGGTTAAAACCCCAGTTCACCCTACAGGAACAGAATGGAGCCACAGCCACACATGAAGAATTATTCAAATATTAGAATAATAGGACACTTGACTCCATGACTAAAGGAAATAGAAGCTTCAAGGGGGCAGAAACTTATCTAGAAAAGCAGTTCAGTGACTGCTTATGGAAGAAGCTTGATCTTTTTACAGCCTATACTAAGTCTTCACTCAGAGAAAAATCATGAAGATGGCACCACAGGAACAAAGAAAATGAAGACAGGTCTGGAAAAAGCAGTTACCAAATTGCCCTGGCAGGTGTGGGAGGAAGGAGTTTCAGAAGGAAAGTCAGGCAACACCACAAAGAGCCAGGGCTGGCAGGAAATGCTGCACCAGACCCACACCGATGGCAGCCGGGACTGCTGTGGGCCAAGATAAACCCCTCTTGGCCTCTCTGATCCACAGCACAGGGAAGACAAGATAAGCAGTCAGTACAGAAAGGGAAAACACCCAGATTACCAGGAAAAGAGGGGATTTTGAAGAGTTTACTTTGTTTATCAAATAAGCAAGTCCCACACAGGAGGACCTGGGACACTTCGCTCTTTGAAGTCAGAGGATGAGGAGGGCAACACACCTCTCAGAAGATTGAGTGTCTGCAGCTCTAAGGTGCTTTTCCAATCTTCTCTGCCTCCTGCTGAGCTTAGACATATTTTGCCCTGTCCAAGGCAGCTATTCTGAGAAGTGGCTGTCTTTGGGAACTTCTGCTTGCCTTCATGGTAACAAGCTGCATCCTTGTGTCTTCAGCACTGGGCAAAATCAGTTTGCAGATCTGTGGTGATCAGATGCACCCAGGAATATAATTTGGACAGGTGAGACAATGAGTCATGTTGGCAAAAATACACCACAGAGCTTTATTTTGCATCCTCCTGTGTTCATCAGTGCAAGTTAGATCTGACTGCTTCCCTCTGCTCCTCATGCTTTTGAAAGAGCAATAACCACCACCACCCCACAACTCCAAAAAAAAAAAAACAAAAAAACAAACCAAACTAAAACCGACCAAACAAAAAACCCAGTTTTATTACTTCTTCTGATTTTATGCTGGAGCATCATATTCCCAACAGGTTAACTGTCTTCATGATGTTTGAGTTACTCAATAGGATCATTCAGATTCAGCTCCAGTTGGAGATACAGCCCTGTTCTGTGATTCCCCAGCCTATGGCTGCAATTCAGTGGTCCCATTAGTACTGTCAGTTTGAGATGTACTTTGAGATCCTTCAGCCTATGAAATTTTATTACAAAGATAAAATATTTGCTCCTGGTTTAGTTCATAAGATTCTGATTAGTAAAGCTCTGAGGGCATCACAAGACCACCTCTAATCATCCACCTCAGTAGACTGGAGTGACCCAAATCATGAAAGCTTATTAGCAAATATTTCATGATATAGGAAACAGCCTTCTGTACAGTAAATCGTTAAAGTGTCCATTTAGCATATAGAAAATACATGTTAACATATAGATAAGTCATGACTAAGCATCAAGAAGAACAATTTGAATTGCCCTTCAAATACAATACAGATCCAGACTGTTCATACCGGCTGCAAAAAGAACACCCAGCATTTCCTATGATGCCTTCTAGCACTGAATTTTCAGGTGCTTTAAACAGCAATTAATTTAGCCTAATAGCTCCAGCTATAATAGAATACAGCATTTTGCAGAAACACAATCCGAGACTCAAAATTGTCTGCATTTTAGAAGGCTGAGGCCCAATATGACTTTCCTTTGCCACAGTTGCTGCCTGGCAAGCAATCTAATTTGCTTTGACCAGTCATCAGCTACTTCTGAAAGAATAAGACAGACAAAAGGGAAAAGAAAAAGAAAAGAAAAAAAAGAGGGGAAAAAAAAGAAAAAAGAAGAAGGGGTCAATATTGGGCTTTCCATCTGAATTTAATATCAAAACTCAACAATCACCTGAATGCAGCGACTTGCTTATCATCACACAATCTATGAGTAAGGCAAGATCAGACAACAGATAGGCTCACCATCTTTTACCTTGTTTTGAGGAAAAGGGCAATATTGTCCCAGAGATACCCATTTGGTGTAGGCAATTCTAATAAAGGGCACTTATTTGTCCTATAAATGGACTCTCCTCTTCAATACCAGCTATGTACAAACCAAGCTGTAATATACAAGCATTACATGCATCTCAAAGTGCCAACATTTATCCTGATCCACTCTACTCAAATGATGTTCCAGACATCTTGAAAAAGATGGCAGATTGTGACAAACTGTGTCTTTGTTCTCCATGCTCTTTTTCACACTTTTCACGAGCCATAGGAAAGGGAGACAGAAGGAGGTGAAATGGCAGCTACTGCAAGTCACTATCTCTTACCAAAGAATTCAGAGATGTAAAAGCTTTCCTGCTCTACCAGCCAACAGTTAGCCCAGTAGTGTGAGTGACACTGAATGACCAAGACAATGAAGAGACAGAGGAAGAATATTTATCTAGACCCAGTACGCATAACACATTTTTTAAAAAGGTAATTCCTAAGCTCTGTTCCAAAATACTTAGAAGTTTAAAAAAAATATAAATCAGAATTAACACTGTCTATGCCAATTGGTAGTGATTCCACAACACAAATGTGATTACAGAACATATGATTAAATGTTTGATTCCAAGAAGTGCCCAAAAATTAGATTTTCAACAACACCGAGTATGTAAAGATGATTTATGCCCAGCAGAAGCATGGGTGTTCAGCACTTCCATCGCAAAAACAAACAAGCTAAGGAGAGCAAGTGACAATTATAAGGTCCAAATTTTAGCACAAGCTCATCTCATGTTGTTCAGGTTTGCAATTACTTCCCCCCCTCCTTTTGTTAACACCTTATTAGAACATATGAAACTCTAGGAGAATCTTCCCCATTTCAATTTTTCAGTAAAGAAATCCCAATCTTTTCAAACACACCAGTCTAAGAAAACAGAGCAGAGGCATATCCTTGCCATTCTGAGTCAAACTCACAAATCTTGGACTTGTGGCGATGTTCACCAAAAGAAAGCAAGACCGGAAAAGAAAATCTGGCCAAACCACATGCACACAAAGCTGGCACTGCTGAGTGGCTTTGGATGTCAGGCCATAAAACACTTTGCACCAAGAACTAATTTCTCCTTCCCCCAGCACAGCAGTGCTCTGGATAGCCCCATTAGTGGTCGGCTCCCCATGGCACTGCCAACCATCTCCTCCTCCATGCACTGGCCTGCTTCCTGTTGAACAAGCTCACGGCTCCACTAGGGATGCAGCAGCTCACCACACAGCATCTTTCTCGGCTCCACTTTAATGGAAGCTGCTTGCCAATCCTCCTGCATGCCCTAGGCACCCATTGGTTTTCAGTTTCCACACAGAAACAGCTTCAGAAGCCTGTTTTCTTTTCAAGCAGGTGTCTTCCACAGATGGCTTGACAGACCCTACAGTCAGGTTTGAGTGCTCAGTGGCAAAGACTAACTCTTCTCTTCCACAAAGGACACGTACAAATATGTAACATATGCTGAAAAATTACATGAACCTCCCAAAACCTGCTAGAGGCAAGGGCAAGGTAATTTGAAATGTTTTCATTATAGCACAGAAATAGTTCCTTTTTGAACAGACACTGACACCTTTCTGCTTAGCAGCAGAGGAAGAAGAGAGACAGAAGAATCACCACTGAGCTAGACTCTAGCTATCCATCCAGGATCGCTAAGCTTCAAGCACATGATCCTGCCACAGATGGCAGTTAATAGGATGCTGCTTTATTAGAAGATGAAGTTCAATTAAAAGGTGTGGTACCATTAGCTTCAGTTGATAGCCAGGGTACAGAAGCAAGAAATTAAGCCTGTCTCCAGCAACCAGTGCTGCCCCCAAAATGGGAGAAAACACACTCCCTTTATATGAAAATCTCTCCTCTGTCCTACAGTGTGCCTGCTTTATCCCACAGCATGGAAGTTCTCCCAATATACAGAATACCTATAACCATAGAAAGCTGCAATTCTTAAGAACTTAGCACAAACAGTGCAGTAGGAGAACAACCAGAGAAATCCTTATCAATGAAGATGGACAAGCTAGTCCCATGCTAAGGGAATATATTCCAGGTCTGCAGACTGGCAGGACAGGGAAAATTATTAAAATGTACATGTGAGAGCAGTACTGAGTGGGAGGACACTAAGGCAGAGATATGTGGCTTCCACTTCTTTAGACTTCCCCTGTAATGCCTTTCTATTTATTCATATGTACTGACATCATCCATGCAGTTTCCCTGTGACAGTTCCTAAGCAGGAACGTAGGGTTTTTTTGTATTTCCAATCCAATATAGTTGTTGCCAATCCTCCCCTTAAGCAGGATTATTCATGTTTTGAAAAGCAATGCATATCCTTCCTAACTAAAACAGCACATGATGCGGAGGTGGCAATGCACTAAAACACAAACCTAGCCAGATGAATAATTATGTAAAAAAAAAAAAAAATCACTTTCCTGCTCCATGCAACTGCTCTGTGTTGACTCAGAGGTGTTCATTTGAGCAGACCAAGAAATGGGTTTTACTACTGCCACTCCCACTGAGGCTTGAGAAAGCAAAGCCAAGCCTACGCCCCAGTCTTAGCTAGGCACAGACTGGGAAGCTCTTTAGCATTAGAAGCCCCAGCTCTACAAATCCCCAGCGGGAAGTGCAGATCACGGGCGCATTTGTAGGAGAACAGTTAGTTTCAGAGCCAAGACTGTGCTCCTCCCCCATCCTCTAAATTAAATAAGGCAAGAAAGAGTACACAGCCATCCAGTCATTCTTGGAGAATTATTTTTCTGACTAGGTCTGCACTTTAAGGATGCCATTTTTCATTATTGTTAATAGATCTCATTAACTAGAAGCTCTTAAGCACAAGACCATTACTAAATGCAGTTTACATCGCACAAAAGCAATGCCCTTATTGTGGCAAAGGCAGGAGGGAAGGAAACAGTTTGCCTTTCCATAAACACCAATAATTCAAAACCAAGTACTATTTGCCCTTCATTTGGGTTCACAGTTATTCCAAATGAGAAGACAGTTAAGAGAAAGATGGCTTTAAAGATCTCCAGTTTGCAATTAAGCTATACCTCACGACTTAAAAATGAGCAACACTCCATTTTAAAACAGAAGCAACTGGAAAAAGAAAAAATCTAATGAACAAAAAACCACCACCACCACCTCCTCTATTTTACTCAAGTAAAACTTTCAGTCCTTTTTGGGGTTAGTGATCACATCATGGATTTATAGAGATACGCAACCACATCCTTACATTTCAGGCACATAAGCAACTAAAAGGAACAAATACTTATTTCCCACCTCCCCCGGCCAGCTCCCCTCACACAAACAGACTCAGAACAATGAACTCCTGCTTTGGCTGAAAATCTGAAACAATGTGTGTTCTTGGAAGCCTAAAGAGAAGCCTGAACAAGATTTTCACTTCTATAAAGCTAGAGAACCACTGAGCACAAGGGAAACTGGCATGCTTCCTCCCAGAAGAGTCACCCAGGTAATAGTTAAAAGGGGCTTGGACAAGCTTGAGAAGTGGGCCCATGGGAATCTTATCAAGTTTAGCAAGACAAAGTGCAAGGTGCTGCACCTGCCCAGGACAACTCCTGTATCAAGCCATGCTGGGAAGCGAACAGACTGAGAGCGGCCCTGACGAGAAGGACTCGGGAGTGCTGGTGGATGAGAGGCTGGGCATGCGCCAGCAATGTGCACCTGGAGTGCTCTGTTCAGCTCTGCAGAGCCCAGCACAGGAAGGACATCAACCTTCGAGCAAGTCCAGTCAGAGGGATGGAGCACCCCTCCAGCAAGGAAAGGTTGAGGGAATTGTGATTGTTTAGCCTGGAAAAGAGAAGGCTTTGGGATGACCTAATCACAGCCTTCCAGTACCTGAAGGGAGCCTACAGGAAAGATGGAGAGGGACTTTTTACAAGGACATGTAGTGACAGGATAAGGGGGGATGGCTTCAAACTGAAAGAGAGAAGCTTTAGATTAGATGTTAGGAAGAAATGCTTTACTGTGAGGATGATGAGGCACTGGCACAGGTTGCCAAGAGAAGGTGTGGCTGCCCCATGCCTGGGAGTATTCAAGGCCAGGCTGGATGGGGCTCTGAGAAATCTGAACTTGTGAAAGACATCCTTTTCCATGGTAGGATGGTTGGAACCATATGATCTTTAAGGTCACTTCCACCCCAGGCCATTCTATAACTCCATGACAGTTGAAATCCACGGTCAAGAGCCAGAGAAGTCCCTTCTCAATTTGTTGCAGTGTTTCAGTGCTTCACAAAACCTACCGAATCACATGGGCTTTCAGTTAGTAACACAGCTGATATCCCTACAACTTGTGCACTGAAGCATCTAATAACTTATAATATCATTTTCCATGGAGAAGGCTTGACGTCATATCCTTCATGCTTTCAATTCAAATATTGCTTAAGCCACCGTGAATTTCAGACACCCTGTTTGTTTGGAGGTGACCAATAAATCGTCCACTGAGAGAAACAGAAAAATGTTTATAGCTCCGGTGTAAAGAGTCAATTCCAGCCATGCACCAAATTCAGGCAAATCACACGACTGAGACTGGAAGAATGGTGCTTCACATCCTTCTTTCACAGTATTAACATTCTTTTTCAAAGGACGTAAAAAACTGGGGGTATGAGGGAATGCTTAAGTGTCTTTTATGTAAACCTGCACCACACAGAATTTCTAAAACCAGCATCATGGGATGCTACATTTTCTTGAGGTTTTCCTTTTGCTATTTTCTCCTCTGGCCTCCTCAAGCCCCCCAACAAACTAGCAGAAAAATTCTTGCAATCTGGAGGCCAAAGAATTATGTGCAATAGTGCTAGCACAGGTCCATGCACTAGCATCACTCCTCAGTAGCCAAAGCTCAAGTGCAAACAAATACAATTTCCAAAAGCAGAGAAAGTCAAGTCATGATGGGCAGTGTGACTGTGACTGTCAGCTCCTAAATTTAATATACACTGCCTGCCAGACCACTAATTTATTCTCTTTCTCATTCTGTAGCCAATGGTGTCTGAAACCTGCTAATTCAGGTAGAATAGCAACAATTCAACTTGAAACATACTGGAACATTAGGACAGCCAGATGGCAGAAAAGAGATCGAGAAAAGATAGTGGCTGCATGTCTTTTGTTGCTTTTTTGCTTGTTTCGGGGTTTTTTGTAGCTGTTTGTTTTTTTGGGGTTTTTTGATTGGTTGTTTTTTTGGGGATTTTTGTAATCAAGTGATAGCATGAATCATTCCCAATGCTGGACTCAAACCTTCACCCGTTCCTCCATCTTCCACTCTCCTGCTCTGGTGCTAGAAGAGAATGTATCGCTAAAGTATCTCTAAATGGAAGCCTGTATTCTTCTCTGAAGTTGTGAAGAAAACAATGGTCAATTAAAAGAAAAAAAAAACACACTAATTATGTTTCAGGACTATCCCAGTCACCCCGTACAAAGGGGAGAAGGGATTCATCTTGCAATACCAAACAACCTGAAGAAGTCAGTCTGCAGGAGCTTCACTTTTTAAAGGAATTCCTCTCTAAATATGCCAATTTAATTACACACAAGTTTTTCATCCTTTATTCTAATCTATGATATTTGTCTCAAGGCAGCAAGTTTGAAATGAATTACTGAAAAGATAAATTTTCAATTCATTGCATAACCACATTTGTCTCTTATTACAGAAAGGGCAGACCAGAGTATGTGGTTAAAACTAACTAGTTTTCACAGTACACTTTAATTAACCTTAATCACATTCCACCTTTCCCTAGTATTTTCCTTTTCCCTCCACTCTCCCCCATATATGGCACTCCTTCCAGCACCTCCACAGCATAGTTTCTAACTGTCTTCTAAACAAAAACTGAATCATACTAATTAGAAAACAAAGCAGTAACCCCAGCATACACAGTGTTAAGTGTGGAATAGCTTTCTGGTCATTCTTGCACATTTTTTATTCCTTCCTCTGAACCAGCTTTCAGTTAATGACAGGTCTTCAGTTCTGTCCCATAACTTCTCATTATTCCTTCTGATGAGCTAACAGTAATCTTCTTAAACACACACAAGATTTTATTCCTCCCTGGGTGGCAAAGGATGTTCTGCTCTTGAAGACTTTGTATTAGTTTGACATTATTATACGGTCAAGAGGGCTTGCAGCACTATACTTTCTGCATCTACAGCTATTTCCTTTGGAAAGACTTCAAATGCCTTAACCATGCATTAATGTGAATGTTTCCAAATTCTCCAGGAGATAGGAAACCTTTGCACAAACAGAGTGATTAGTTACCCAAAAGACACAGCAATAAGGGGGCAGAAATAGTTTCCTAACATAACCCCATACTCTGTACATTTTCACAACTGACTCAATTACTTAGACCCTGAAATGCAGCCAATTTAAGAATTCACCTCAGTTCTTGTACTGAGATTGTTTTTATTTTCACTCTTAGGTATAGTTGCTTATCTTAGAGATTCAAGTTATCATTTTTGCCACCTTACCTTTATCCACTTCGGAAAACAAACTATTGCAGATGTTACTGTCCCTGTTTCTATAGTTATGACTGATTTAAGGAAACAATTTTATATCTAAGTGACTTCCTTTACTTTTTCTGCCTAGTCTTCAAACACATAAAAAAATACCCCATTATTGTCATCTGTCTAAGAGCCTTCTATATCAACAGCACTTACCTCTAGTTTTGAAACCACCTCTTACCACGGGAAAAACCACAAAAAGTAGAGTCCAAAGGCATGCCCAGTATAATGTATTTCAGAGCTCTATTCCATACACAATAAGCAAAATCAGACCAAAAAGCAGTACAGAAAACACATCAAAATATTTTTCCTATAACCAGCAAACTAGACCACAACTCCTTATAATACTACATGCTTTAGCCCACATTATTTTCCTGCCAAATGCCTGCAGTCTTTTTTCTACCTACACTCTTTTTATCACTGTTATAGCAAAGAATATGACTTGGACTCTTTTCCTAAGAGTCATCATGGCTTATTGCCGAGTGTTCCGGAAAGCACTTGAAAATTTGCATCTTTTTCAGTATTTCCAAGTGCAAAACAGAGCTAATACTTCCCTGCCCAGTAGTGGTACTGGGAGGATAAAGGATGCTTAATGTGAAACCTATTGATGCATTACATAGTTGATAGGGACAACAACAAAGCAAGACTGAGGGTACACGGTTTAAAAAAAAAAAAACACCTGCAGAAACACTTTTCTGATGGTGCAGAGGAGCACATTGCAGTGGAATGATGACATTCTTTCAGGCAGGAGAAAATTTTGGGAGGACGAAGGGAGGGGGAGCCGCGGGAATCAAGCTGCTGGAAGACTAAACACCCATGCCTTTTCATAGGTGAGAACAAAACTCTAATTAAACCTTGGGAAAAACCCTGCTTCGAAGAAGAAGTTCCTGGGATTGACTTCACCTTTACCAGCATATGAACAGAAACTATAATGTTGTCCCTGTGCATGAGGACTACACGGACTCCTTCTCATACAACTCTAATGCACTTCAATTCAGTCATTACTGCCAGGGCTGTCCAAGCCTGCAGACCTACTGCATCCAGCCCAAATTTTCCAGTAACATATCTGTACAATGTGGCTCTTGAATAAAATGCTGTGTGCTAATGCAGCTACTGGTCACCAGACAGTTGGACTTCTTTTGAATGAACGAAGGAAATTTATGTTTGAACCAAAAGGATAGGAGCTCAGGAGAAAAAACAAAACCTCAGAATTTCTGCGTGCTGCTAATGCTGGTATTCAGCAGAAGGCCATTTTTCACTGCATGAGACATGCTGCAGGGCCTGTGTCCATGCAACAGCAAGTCTATATCCGTTGCTTCTTTTTTAGCTATTCCAGCCAGTTGGGAGAAAGAAGGATGCTGGAAATGCTGCCTTGATTTGATATTTGAGGGACATGAATGAGAGAAGTAAACTAAATAGAAAATCTTCTTAAAGGCACAGATGAATGGGACAGCACTCAAGTGATGAATGACTTCTCTCTGAAAGAGATAATACCTCTGTTGAAATGCGTTCCTCTGACAGGAAGAAACATCAAGCCTCAGAGGATTAGAATAATTAAAAAAAAAAGGTCAAACCATCTATTTTAAGGCTAAGTTCCCCTAGCGATGCTAGGATAACTTTAAATTAAACAGAGCAAGCTGTAAATACAGAGCAGCTACCAAGAAATTTCAATGGGAGAAGGCTTAAAAGGCGCACATATGCCACACCAGGTATCACCTCTAGCAGAGCTGCAAAAACACTTCTTTACCAAAGAGCAAAGCACATCACTTACTGATGTAAGTCCATGCGACAGTTTGGAACACGGGGCAGCAGGGAAAGAGATGGCGTGGCTGCCTCCAGCTCCTGAAGAGTCCAAAAACTTGATCCTGTGTATGCTCAGGCACTTCTAAGCATTGTATACAAGCAAGATAGCAAGAAGCCGTATTAAAAGTTACCACTCACTAAAGCAACTTTAATGTCAAGATTACTTACAAGCATAGACTGAGTTATGTGTGTATGTTACACACATAGAAAGAAACTCTTCATATGCAGAAATACACAGAAAGTTTCTAAGCACTGGTAACTTTGAAGATGCTATCTAGTCAGGGAGAAGCATCTCCCAATCTTGCTGTAGCCAGGCTCCCCTGCAGGCAGCTGGCGTGGCTCCGTGTTGCACAGGCACAGCACCCACCTCCTCGAGACTGCTGTCACCATCCTGGCACCTCAGCACCTGGCTTCCTGATCCCTATAGCATCAGGCCATAAAACCATGTTAAACTTCTCTCTTACCCGGATCCAAAGCCAAGAGTCTCTACTTCCCATACTCTCTTGCAGGAGTACCATTCCAGCACACAAAAGCTATCTCCACATCACCAGCCTGGTGCACTAACATACCACTTCACATGCACTTTCTCAGACCCAGCTGCAGAAGATTCTGATTTCCAGAGCAACACCTTCCATGGCTGCTTCAAGAAATCTGAAGATCTGGATAGACCTCCAATCTACCTGAAAAACAAATATCCTCTCATCCTCACCACTTCAGTAATTCCTTACTGAATGGTTCTCTTGAACTTGGTATCCTGATTCAATGGATGAGACAGAAAAGGAAGAGATCTGCTATGATACAGAGGGAATAGACATCTCCAGAGAAAATGCAGGTGCTACTTACACCAACACTGACACCAGAGACTGTGTTTTGTCAGCCCATGGCCTTGTTCAGCTGGGCTCTGTAATTTGTGCATATTACATTCATGCTTTGTAAGCCATAGATTCCATAAAGATCAACTTTTTCAGGTGTCGCAAGCCCCAGACCTGGGGTGGGAGAAGTGTTTGAAAAGAATAAGCACACACCTTCTCCTCTAGTCTAGACCAGCCATTTGGCAGCAACCCAGTGCAACCTAATACATCCAGTACAAGGAGTAAATTACCTGCAAGGGACAGCCCTGTACACTGACACACAGCTCTGCAGCACTGACACTCCTGCATAGAAGAAAGAAAGACGGCACAAACAAACTCCACTGCAACCAGAGAAAAGGCTTTTATTACTTTTCTTTCCTTTTCCTTATTTTTTTTCTTCCCCCCCCCGGGCCAATTCAGAAGTCCAGTGTGCTTTTCACAGGGAGTCATGCTGCGCAGTCACTGGGGCTGCATCCCTGACCACCAGCAGTGTAGTGATAAGGGACTCATGTCCCCCGTGAGCATGCTTACAACAGAAAGATCAGGCACGCTATCAATGAGTTGGGAGTCCTTTCTGCATCTCAGTGACATTTTCATCACCATAACTGGCCACGGGTAGAATATCCCAGGAAGCAAACCCTAAAAATAGCTTCTTACAACAAGTCAGTCCTCCAGCAAAAGGTGGGGGGGAACATTGCTTACACACAGTTAGCACAATTTGGTTATTATGAGAGGGACAACAAGCCCCCAGGCAAACAGGAGAGCAGAGAGGAAACAGAGGAGGAAAAGCAGGTGGTGAATCATACATCACTTTCTTCTGCATCACCAATGACTGTCAATAAGAAATGCTTTCTCAAGTGGAAATAAAGAAATAGAAGTAGAAATCTGGAACCAAGTCTGCCCAGAATACTTTCAAACACAGTAAAGGTACTAAGCACCAGAATGAAAAGCAGTGTGCACTCCCCACCAGCTGCAGCCACCTTTACGGAAGGTCCTCTGGGGCCCTCTCCAGCAGTGGCCCATGGAGCTCCAGGTATCCCTGCGGATTCCTGTGGGAAGACATCACACTTCCCTGTGATTTCTGAGGAATTTCTGCACCAGAATATCCTCAGAAACTTGTGGATGGGGAACCAGCAGGCAATCCTACAAGTGCTCCTGGTCATGGCTGATACCAAGGCAGTCTTTCAGGGGGCTTCTGCTTGCTAGAGAAGCAGAGGAGCAGAGGAAGAGCAGAACAGCAAGTCGTCCACTCCTCAGCCACACACTTAAAGCCACAAGCTCCCAGACAGCCTTCCTGGCACGCACTTGAAGGGCTGCAACTCCTGCAGAAATCCCCCTCAGATGATGCATCTGCCCACTTGTAGCAGGGCTACTACAGCACGTGACCCTTCTCCTCCTCCTCCTACCAAGTCACTCCATAGCAGTCCCCAGCCTGCCAGCTGCAACACCTGCACGGCCATGGCACTCCAACCAACTCCACCTGTGGGCTTCCTCCCTGGCATCACAGCATCCCCACAGGTCACTGGCATCATCCCTTTGCACTAGCACATGGGGACTCTGACAGCCTGTGCAACGGAGGACAATGCAGTAGTAAACTTGCAACTTCTGGGGCTTCTCTGTACTTCTAAGCGGTGTGCAGAAGGTCACAAGCTCCAAATTGTAACAGGACATCCTGTGTAAGAAGGGAGTGTGCAATAAAGACATTCTGACAGGACTGGCTCTAAGCAAACACCTGGTTAGACTCTGTGGCAGAGTGAGGAGAGGAAAAGCATGACAGGATTTTCCAGTTCCAGGACTGCTGCCTGTTGTGCCTTCCCATGTTTTCCAGCTCCTGAGTAGCTGATGCGCACACAGGCACAGAAAGGAGGGGCTCCTATCATCAGCACTGTGCTGCCATCCCTTTCTCCTCCTCCTCCTGCAAAAAGCCTTTGTGAACAAGTTTCCCTGTGCCGTGGGGAGGACCCAGCCACAACTGCAGACACCAGGCTCTCTTGCACTCAATCCCTCTTGATTTACAGAAGTTCCCTGCTAACAGCTGCATTGCAGATGAACTCTCTTAAAGTGGACATGCAGTAAGTGAGACAGTAGAGCACGGAACTGCTCCAAAGGCGATGCAGCCATACCAGCACCCTCTCTGCCGCATACACAGTGCCTGCAACCTGTGCAAGAACTCCAGCAACTCTGTCTTAATGTCACTAGACACAGGAGGTCTTGAAGCACACAGTTTAACAAAGAGAAACCCCACCAACTGGGCTTATTTCTGGACACGAGTTCCTTTCTTCTCCCCATCAGCTGAACACATCAGGTGTCTGTGATTTTGGATGAACCAGCTTAGTAAGTATCAGACTACAGCTTCGCAGCAGACAAAGTAACAACGCAGCAGAGAGGCATGTCTCAGCAGTGTCAAGTCACTGCAATGCAGGATCCAGGAATCCAGAGATGCAGAAGGAAGAATGTAAGTTCCTCTGGCTCGGTCGAGGTGCACATTGACTTGTTCCCAAGCCACCCATCACCACCCCTTCAGATAAGGTAACTGCATCAGTGAGATCCAGGTTTTGTTTCCAAGATGGGGAAGGGGTTTTAGCTGTGTTTCCAAACGAGAAAAACTTCAGCAATTATAATTTCATAATTCATCAGGGAGATGAGAAACTTCTTGACCTTTTGTGATGTGGTGGGAAGGAAAGCTTTTTAAGCTCAGCTTCAGGACTACTGAAGAAACTAAACATACACAGCCACAAACAGTTAACAAGGTATAATGTGCTTCCTTAAAGCTGAGTACCCAGCTCTGCAGCATTATAAACTGCTAGCAGCAACCAGAGTCACCTGAACTTGTCAGCAATATTTGATAATGGTTACCAAAAAAAGAAAACTACCTCGTTCCTCTTTTTTCACATCTCTGATGCTGAATTTGGCTGTCTGGAAAAGAAAAATGCATTATGAGAGCTCGACTCCCAGTCTGCTGCTGTAGAAGTGCTTCCACACAAAGGACAATCTGCCCAACACTTCATTCCTCTACATCATCCTTATTTAGTGCAAGAGCAATTCAGACATACAGAGAAGGCTGTGGATCACTGCTCTGCACTGAAAATTTTAATCCAGGCAACTTCATAAAAAGCAGCAGACACAACACAATATCCTAATCTGCAGAGCTGGCAGATTCTAGGCCAGATGATACACAAGTCAAACAAAAATGGGCAGAGCTGAAAGCCACTTTTCAATCTGCAGTCCAAAAATCAGGAATATTTAAAGTAACACAGGAGCTATGAATCACTACTTCAACTTGCACTGAAGCAGCACATCGTCACAATCAAGCTTTGTCTCTGCACTGGCACCACTTATAAAATAAAGCTGTGCAACTTCAACTCTCCTAATCTCTCTGACACAATCTCAACAGAGGACATTTGATACTCAAAACTTAGATGGAGTGGCCTTGAGGCAGGCAAAATTAAACTTAACAGCACACCAACTCTTTCACCAAACAACAGAAAACTCCTGCTTGCCATTGCCAGGCTATACTCTCTACTAGCCCCCAAGAAAAACGTTCCAGCAAGTCCCTGTGGGTCACAGGGGGCACTAAAGACAACTTCCGCCTTCTACATCTATTTTTTTCTCCAACCAGTGGGTGATTTCTTGGCCCATTACCCATTAATGTTATATGCTTTGACATAAGGGAGTATGAGGAAATAATAAAATAAAAAAACCCAAGATACACATGAACATTTTCAGAATGGCAGCTGCTCTGATATAGAAGAAACACTAAGTTTATTTGGTGGACACTGGAGACCAATACAGGATGAGTTTTAACAAGCTGTTTTCTCTGCAAAAGCTTCCAGGGCACCCGTGGTATTTGAAATGTGCATCTAGAAAGTGCAGCCCAGAGAAAGCACCAGATTGTCCCCTATGAAGTCACATTTCAAGTCAGGTCTATGACATCAGGTCTCTAGCAGCAAACACAGCAGCAGAATCAACACACACATCTCACACATCTCCAGAGCTGCACAAAACTTTACATTATATTCTGCTGCACAGATAAAGAGACCCCTTGTAAAAGAGATATCCCTGCAAAAGAACAGAGATTAGAGGAAGGAAAAAAAGTGCACATAAGTTCAAGGATTTCTAGCTCTTCTCTCTCCTTTTTTCACCTCAGACTTCAGGCTATGTCAGATGGCTTCTCCTATTCTCCCTGCTACCTCTGGGACTGAGAAAATCTCATCTTTCAAAAAAGAGTTGTCTTCAACATCAAGAAACAACATCTCTGTCTTCACTGCTATCGCTTACCACAGTCTACACCAACTGACTTATCAGAGATGACACGGTAACTGCAGAAGATAAAGCACATCCAAATACTGAGTTACTCCACTAGACAAGCTGTAGCCTACACCAGCTAACTCAGGTGTCTACAAGAGGAGTAGAAGTGAGAAAATGTAAAGGAAACAATCCTTTCCACAGGCTTTCAGGAAATGGCTTTGGAGGCTTAACATCCTTGTTCTCACTCATGGCCTGTATTCACAATGGTTTAAAAAGTCCACTGGGATTTAGGGTAGTGGGAAAGGCCTATACCATTAATTTCCATAGATATTAATGTCTCATTTCATAAACAAATGTTTTAAGTTGAAAAAGCCCTTATTCTAGAATGAAAATAATTTTTATTACCACAATTCTGTCTTACTGAGTCTGCAGATGAACATTCTATGGTAGTATATTGCTGCTCAGAGGTTTCCCAGGCACAATCAGGTAAGTCTTTCCTAAAGCTGTCTGCAAGAAGGTACTGTGATAATTTGAGTATTGCAAACAACCAAGAGATACCACCTTTTGCTACGAAGCACTGAGATTTTGGGCACAGAGTGAAGAGACTCCCTCACCAGCTCCTCACTCCACAACCAACTGCAAATCACTGACTCTCCTTAAGGACTAACCAGTCCTTATACTGGTCAGCCTCCACAAAGGAGGCTGCAGCACAGGGTAGTAATAGGACTTCCCTTAGACTCCAGGGGAGAGAAAACTGCCCAAGCCTGGTCTATCCCTGCACTGCCTGCCCACATTATCAGCTCTGTTGTGCAGGGATACTGCTCCAGATCTGGGAAGGAAAATCAGCAGGGACAAAAGCAGTATGCAGGGTCAAGACCACTACCAGCCCTAATAGTGCTGGAATGGTTTAGTATCAGACATTTTCAATGACAGCCTTGCGTTACCAATGACACTAGTGCAGGCTTGTTAATATCATGTTTAATAGTCTACAACCTGCAGGCGACACTGAAACTTGATTATTAGCACACACTCTAGCATAAAAAAGCTCGAAGTACATGGTAAAGAACTTGAGTTATTTATGGGTATAGGTAATAGGAAAAAAGACCAAGAAATGAGACAACCTTTGCCCATTTCTTTTATTTCACATGCCAAAACAATGAAAATCCTGATAATTTACCAAGTGAAAGCAGGGTGCACTCATAACCTCTTCAAAGAGGAAATCTGTTAAAGCAGTGTTGCCCAGAGTTTAGACTGGAGGAGTAATGCCAGTCCACATTCCCCGCCACCATCCCAGTGGCTATAGGAGAGCAAGCCTGGTATTTCTCACTAGGATGCTGTCCTTCGTTAATACATCATCACCCGCCCTCCTCCCCTCCCTTCTCTCCTATGAGAAAGTTTAATCCTTTGGCTCACACGCATCTGGTAAATTTTTCAGTCCCTGTTTGCCACTGTCATCATGGCAACAGCCCCCAGAGATAACCCAGCAGCTCTGCCACAGCAGGCAAGCTGCCACTCCCTGCCTGATCTGCCATTTAGCCTTTGGCTCATGGGCCTAAAAAGAGCTATGCCCACTCCCAGTCTCATCTTCACAAGCACCTTCCTTCCTTAGAAATATGTTCACATGGGGTTTGTTTTTCTTTAAAATTGACTGTGTCTTCGTTCCCACAATGCCTACTCTTTTCTCCGCAACAGCTCTCAGTTCAATTTTTGGGACCCTGACAGAACCATACTAAGAATAGCACTGCAAAAAGAGTTGCTACCTTTGCTGCTCTGGAAGAAAAAGGGTCTTGTGTTTAACAGCAAAATCACCCATGCCTCTTAGCAAAGAGAAAAGATTAGCTAGCAACCTTCTGCGACGCACAACGCTAACCTGGACTTGTCTCAGTGTCACCGCTGAGTACACTCCAGCCACAGGTAAGGCAAGACAGCTCAGGGCTGCGGATGCTTGGACAACAGCTAGCTCAAGATGGGAACTTTGGATTGAAGCAGCAGGACAGGGGGTCACTGCTTCAGAGAGATACGTAACTCATGCTCTCAGAAACATAACACGAAAGTTATACGCGCGCACACACTCTCTGAAAGGTCATCACATTTACTCAACTCACATCTCAGAGACGGGGAATTCTCCCTCTGACTCTGCCAGGAGCAGAGAGAGAGAGAGATCCCAGCACTAGGAGTAAAGCCACAGTTATCTCCTCCTTTCCTGACTCCATCATAAAAAGGCAAGATGCAACATTAACCACCTATGAATTAGTCTCAGGCATCAGTAAACAGCCACTCACACCAACCACCATAATTCCCAGTCTGCACATCTAACTTGTGGGACCAACAGGAATTCTGCAATATTCTCTGGGAGGAAGATAAAGCAGCATTACTGAAGGGCTATTTTCAAGCAAAGCATTGTAGATTAATATAATTATCGGTTAAAGTAACTGATCCATGAGAGACAAATGAACAACCAAAATAAACTCAAAATGGAAAGAAAGGGAGATGGATAGTAAAAGGTGAAAAAAAGTTATGAGGAATCAAAATCTAACAACTATAGACTCAGTTTTCCCAGAAAGCTAAACCCATGCCCCACTTATCTTTGGCTACCCTCAGTGTTCAGAAAACTTACTTCTAAGATACTGCCAGCCCATTTCTTCAGACTTATTCTGCTACTGTTTTCCAAAAAACATGCTGACAGCAACACCAGAATGTTTGGGGAGATGTTACAGAAGTATGAAGTGATATTTAAATAGACAGAAAATTTAATAAGGAACATGATGTCAGCCAAACTCATAGGACCACAAATTTTGAAGCATTAAGCTTATTGTCATAAGGACAAGCAGGAACTACAATAGCTTAAGTCACAAATGACATTCCCTCCATACACTAAAAAAAACAAAACAACCAAACCAAAACCTAGTGAGTACCTCAAAATTTTAAGGATGCATTTGCTCATCACAAACCAAAGTGTCTCTGCTTTCCCCAAGATGACTATTAGCATTGACATCACTTCTGTTGCAGGCAAACACACAACAACGCGAGGTACTCTACATTTCTTTTTACAACATTCAAGGCTTCTTTCCTGTGCTGGTGACCTGGTGCCTGCCAATATTGCCCTCTTCCCTCAGCCAAGCCAACAGCAAGGGCTCACTCTATGGTCAAATACTGGCAAATTAGCAGGCTTTAGGAAAAAAAATAAAGGTTACCTTGGTGAAAATAAGGAGATTTCAAGAACAGAGGGGGGAAAAAAAGAAACATCTGAAATACCAAAATAGTTGACAGGCTAGAATTAATGAAAAAGGGAGGTCGTGCCCTGGTTGCCAGGGTTCTGAAGCAAATAGGTAGTGCTCATAGATGGCACAATGTAGAGAAATTTTTGTATTAGCATGCTTCCCTTTTAAAAAACTATCTTCACACAATTTACATGGCCAAAAAAAATCTAGAATACTTCAAGGGCATGGAAGAAAACAAAATTACTGTCATAGTCCTCTCTTAAAACAGTGGAACAGTGGTGCTAACCCACTCCTGGGGAGGGGAGCACTCTTTAGAAATTTCTTTATGGTCCACAAATGAGTCCTCCTCTGCTAGTGATGGTTTTGGTACTGTCTAGAGAAGGATTACATTTGGAGACAGTGAAATCCATACTGCATCCCAAAACCAACAAAAAAAAAGCAAATAGTTTTTGCACTGGATCCTTCTTACAAGAAATTCAAGTAGCTCTCCTTGTCTCAACTGTCTACAGGGTTCTCACCATACTGCTCCTCACTGGAGGGACACCTGCAAATATTTCAACCAAGGCTTGCTGACCAGAGCAAATGCTCCAGAGCCAAGGGCTTTGAGACACGTGCAGGAGTTAGTCTAATCACATTTCTGCCATACACAAATCCAGTTTATATTGGGAAAACAAGAAACCTGACACTCTCACCAAGCCCCTTTCTCCAAACTCATGCAGAGCCAGTAGGAACTCCAGCCCAATCTGTGTGCCCGCTTCCCCCGCCTCCCTCATTGTTAATGACAGAAATTTAATACTCAATGTGACCACTGAAAAGACAGACACAAGCTGAAATCCTGTCTGCTCTGTTCCAGCTCCTTTATAAAATATACAGCGTAAACTGAGAGGCAACCTGGGGTAACCCCAACCATCCACAGTGGGAGGAAGCCAGCTTCTGGCCATAGCGAGCCACAGGAAAGCAAGGCTTCCACCACTAACCACCCTGCCAGTCTCTGCCAGCTCTCACGCCAGAGCACTTTTCTGCCTGTCCTCATGTGTTAGGGCAGGCAAAAAGCCAGGCTGACCCTCAGCAGCTCCCCACTAAGCTCCCTGCCCCAAACACCTCTTCCAGTGGAATATCCCCTAGTGATATACATATATATATACACACACATATACTGTTTGAACCTCTTCCACTGGGGACTTCAGGCAGAGGAAGAAGAGGGGAAGGGAGGCTGCTGGTGTGACGTAGATGGCTGCTGTTTCTGGTATCAGCAAAGCAGCTCTGCCATCAGCCCCTGCCACACATGTGTGTTCTGTGGTGCAGTGCAAAGAGTTCAGACACTTGCTACCCAGGTGCCCACCCCACCGATTCCTTCCCTGCAGCCCCTGTCTCAGCCAGCCCCTTATGGTTCCCCCACCAGGCAGTCCCCACTCTCACATACTGCTCTTGGGTGGGGGCGGCGCAGCACTCTTTCCTCCTACATCCCTCCACATGTGCAAAGACCTCCAAAACATCCCCGGCCCACTGTACCTGGTTTCCTCCACATGCCCCCCCATCACAGCACCTCTCAGACTCCTGCAGACAGCACAGTGGAGGCACAGGGTGGAGCTGGGCTGCAGGGACACTCTTCACTGAGCCTAGGGCCCACACTGCAGGAAGGGCAGCTCATCTCCCACACCAAATGACCACACCTGATTTGGCTGTTTAACAAGTACAGCTGAGCAGACATGGTTTGATTTGCCTTTCTTGCAAGAAGGGACATTTGTCCTCAACCTGCAAACACAGGCACACACAGAGGATGCCTATTACAGGACATTTCTACACAAGTTTGTATTTGCACTTCAGCTGTCTGTGACCAGGGTGTTGAGCTCCCCTGCTCCTGCCCAGAGCCGACTGCACCGCTGCAGTGCACCACCACTGCATGCAGCCAATTCCAGCGGGTGTGTGGTAGCCACAAGGGCAGTCCAAGAGAGTCCTAACTCAAGCAGCACCTAAGGACAGGTACAGACCAGATCAAGAGAGATGTTAGAAACCAATGCTGCTAAATGTCCTCTGCAGCATTCAAGCTCAACATTTTAGTGTCCAGGGAAACTAGTGTTGACACTTCCAACAAAACACTGTAAAGCCCAAATCAGCAATCCCTACAGACACAAAAGACAGGACGTTAGAGGTGTGTGGAAAAAAAAAGCAGAGTTGAAGAGTGTTTTTTTCCTGTTGGGGTTTGATACACAGAAGTAATTCCCTGCTCCTCCCACAATCCACATAAGCTCCTCCAGAAACAAGAACAAAATAACTGGGTAGACTGCAAATCTTTAGCTGGTTTACTAATTTGAAAAGATGGTAAACAGGGAGAGAAGCCAACTCTATTTTGCAGGCAAGAGCAAAGCCACAGTAAGGAGAACACAGTGAAGTGGACTAACTTTCAAGACAGTTGTTTTTAATTTTTTCATCAAGACACGTCACTTGCAAGAGTTGAGAGATACAGACTTTCATCAGCAAACTAAATTTAACAATAGGTGTAATGCACAGAGATTTGTCTTCCTGCACCTAAAGAAAGGAGCAAAAAGTACTACACACAGTGGCAGGATCACTAGATACTATTCGGTATAAATAACATCCTAAAAATTATCAAATGTAAAGCTCTGCCTACCTCTTTCCAATGCCGGACTCTCTCTTGAAGTATACGCTGGAGAGTCAAATCAAGGATATTTCCCTACTGCTACTAAAGCTACTGCTTCTCTCTTGATCATTTTGATCACTGCAAGTAATTTTACTTTATTTGAACTTCACTGCTGCCTAGGAACTGTAGCACTACTTGCTATGAATTTTCATGTTCAAAAAGTATTCTGCTGAAATCCACAAGACAACTTTCAAAAAAATTACAGTTATTATTTCCAGCTACCCGTAGCTCTGGTAAAAGCCTGTGCATTCAATCCCATAGGAATTTCAGATGACTGAAGCATTGTATTTCCCCCGTGTGTAATAACCACTGCTCTTACATGTCAGCTGAATGCTGACTAAGGTGAAGTCTGTTTCCTCTCCCTTTCCACAAGCATTTGGCCCCCAACATTAAGCTTCTTGGCATGTCCCCTCTGGGCAGTCTTAAGCATCAACACAATATGAATAATAGCAAATACTTCATTAAAGCCAAAATATGAATTTTAATCTAGATCAGCTCTTACTGACAAAACTTATTAAAAAAGAGAGAGAGCAGGCATCCAAAAATCATAGACAATAGAGAAACAGACTCTTCTCTCAACATCTGACTTAGTATTTTATGAAGGATGAAGTTTACTGGACTAGACTGAAGTTGTTAATACTGCCCTTCACAAAGACCAGCACCACGTTCATCCTCCTTGCTTTCCCAGAGGAGCCCCGTAAAACACCATACCTCTTCAAGTCTTTAACTGCATACAATTCACCTTGAAGCATTCCTCTTCTGCCTTTTCAGATACGTACAGTAAGCTTTTCAGCACTTCTCAGTGAACTATCAAGTATTTTTTCATCAAGAGTCTTGAAAAACAAAGGTAACAAGAAATACTGCAGAAGAAGAGCGAGGCTCTGTTACCATTTCCTTGTACATAATCAAGGAAAGCACCACAGCAGGCAAAACTTCTGTGAAGTGCCTGTGGGCTGCACATACATTGCAGCAGCAGCAAGATGCTGGTTCTTGAAGTAGAAGTTGCTACATCAGGTATCCACACAGGCTCAAATTCTGCTAGAGGTGGTACAAAATGTTAAATGTAGCTATCCCTAAGCTGGAGAGGGGCAGGCTGTCCCCACATGAGGGAATATCCTAGCTCTGTGACCATGCCTAGAAGAAAACTAACAACGCAGGAGGCAGGTCAGGTGGGTGAGTTAACCTGCAGAACAGACAACAGCTGGGTGCACAGGAAAGCCCCATGAGTAGGTGTTGACAGGCAGAGACATGGACAACCTGAGGGGAAGTGCCAGCTTGAGGAAAGGACACATCAGGCAACATATATCCAGGACACTGCAGAATTAACACCGTAAGTCTCTTCCTGAGGGAGACAGCTTTCTAAAATGCCTTTCCCCAAGACTTTCATTTTCAGGTTGCTGAATCAAATTCTCCCTAATCACTGATTTACAGCTGCAATGTCTAAATAACACACATTATTCCTTCAGTGCTCTAAAGACCTATTCCAAGGTGAATTCACTAACTTCCTATCAAAATATTTAGTGCCTTAACCCTTCAGCTATCAGCAAATACAGTTGGAATAACTGAAGAACCTATGTATTCAGATGAAGTCACCATCCACTTCTCACAGATTCCTTAGCCCTCAGCACAACCTGACCAGTCCCTTGTTTCTGCTTCTCTTCTGTACTAGAGGAAAAATCAGTTTAGTTTCTTGGTTCTCCCCACACTTACCCTCTACATAACCAATACCTTTTTAAATATATAATTGTCAGCTGCCTTGAGTTAAGTAGCCTGAGGACCAGGCTAGCAGCTTCAATATATTTTATTTATAGGAAGATATGAAATCTAAATAGTAAGTATAGATCAAAACATGGTCATATTCACCTATACTTACTTTTCCTACGTGCTGGGTCATTAAACTGTCATCACCTTAATATGAAAACAATCTATATATTTCTCTGTAACTCATTAGATGACCAAACACTTAAAAACTGATTCAGTCAGATTTTCTGCATGTTTTGGACTTCAGCTCATATGTTTCTGAATTTTGTTTCACTATATTCATCCTGCAATTTTCCCCAGTTTTCTTATCTCCAGCGTTAATGTCAATACCATCTCCTTTACAAGAAAATGGTTTATCATCTGTGATAAGTTTATCAATCAGCCCTCTCCCTTTTCTAAGCAGATGGGTGTCTACTAACTGGCATCTGAGAAGATGGCTCTCTTGAGCTTTAGTTCTTGCTAGAGGATGGACAGGGAAATCTGCAGAGCAAACACAGCATTAATGGCCATCTGCAAAGCAAAGCCACTCTTTGAACCTCTCCCATATAAAGTTGAACTAATTTTGAACTCAAGAGATTGGATATCGCACCTACATCAGCAGGCACTGTCAGGTGACCATGGAGGGAACACTAATTCTCACAAGATCTGCAGCCACCTCCTTGACAATTTAGGGCTCCACTGGTTGGTCCCCAACATGACCTTGCTCAGGCTAAATACCAAAACATTAGTACATATGCTTACTTCCAGAAGTAAAAAAAAAAAAAAAAAAAATCACTGTTCACAGCACTCTACCACTGACACTACTTCTCCACGCAAGCTATAGCAAATGGAAATTTTTCACTATTCTTCAAGCTGTCTTCTACTCTTATCATCACATTTCATATTCTGGCAAAAAGGAGAATACATATTACATTTTTCTTTTTTATAAGCATTAGGCAAAACATTCATTTCTAAATCATTTATCAAGATCATTTGCTTTCTCCTCTTGCATTTTCTTTTTCATTTCTCAGTGAACACTCCCTACTAAGCCCTCACTCTACTCAACTAGGAAGACAGTCAAGGGCTTAATACATTAATTTTATCAAATATGAAAGGCCTCTAAAGACTTACAACTTTTTTTCTTCACCTCTTTCAGAAACAGTTGATTCCGGCATCTCAGCTTGTTCTACTCCCTGCTTTCAGCATCTTTTAATGCAGTTCAGTTCCTCTCATTCTGCCCCTCATTCATCCCACCTGCAAAGCAACTTCAATCCCCGCAGTGATTCCTTACACACTAGAGGATACATATTCCCTTCATACTACAAGGTCTTTGTGCATATGTACATCCCGGGAAAACAGAAGACTAACACCTTGGGGGAAGAGTTAAGATATTTTCTGTTTTCATAAGACTACAGTCTTGTTTCAGGTTCTGTAAGTCTCCAGGACTGATGAAAACACCAAAAAAACCCCCAACTTGTTGTAATACGCTGAGAAGACAAATTCATGAGATTTCTCACCCAACCTTTTTCTGCCCTTGAAGGCAGACTTGCTAGTTTCCAAACACATCACTTTTAACTACAGTATGAAAGGAGCAAGGCATACAGCATTCATTAAAAAAAAAAAAAAATAACATCTGTTCTGGTAAGACACATCTCCTGGGTCAAAAAAGACATTCAGCAAAATCAGTCTGCAACACTTCTCTATTATGAGTGATTGGTACACACACACACGTAGGTAAATCTACCTCTAGCTCAGCGTGAAGAAGAAAGATCTCAAGAAGAAAAAAGACAACATCACTTTACAGAGTATCCATTTCCAGACACAGGAATTTTTCTCTCATCCTACACTGCCTTCTTTCAATGTCCTCTTTGCTACACAATTCAATTATTTCACAATGCTGAAATAATGACTGAAACAAGCAACTACAGATCATTTAAACTTACGGCAGCCTCAACTCAAATGAAGCACTTTCTATTAATATAGGGCAGAAAGACAGATCAAGACACTGACCTCTTGCTGACAGTTTTTTGGTGTTGATGATTTTTGCAGCATATTCCTGTGAAGAATTTTTCTTTACGCATCTGCGGACCACAGAGAAGGCTCCCCTGGAAAAAAAAATAAAGAGGGTAGGTGCTATGAAACTGAAAATGTGAATATAGTAGTAACAATTCTTGCCTTCAGAGTGAACCAGATTAAGGACAGGGCAGAAGAAATACAAAAGAGAGAAACAACACATGAGAATCTGATGAACAGTGTATGATATCTGATCAGCAAATAAACTTGGTCTATATGGTACTCAAGCCTCCCGAAGACCCCTCAAGCCCCCTCACAGACAGAGTAGTGAGAAAAGCATACTGTGGAGGGAGAGCGAGACCATACAGGCACAGAAACAGGACACGAAGGGATTGATAAACAGGAGACAAACAGCCCAGAAAAGTGCTGCGAACACCCTAAGTCCATCTCCCACAGACAGTATCCTTGGCAGTTACAGCACAAAGCCAGGACTCATTTCTCCCATGCTCAAGTTCCAGCTCCATCACAAAAGCGCTCAACACTTTGCAGAAGTTACTAGTTCTTTTATATCCCTCAACCCACCTGCAAAATGGGGATAAGCATGTACCTATTAATGAAGTGAGTAGGAAACTACGAGGCTTTGTACATTTTCTCAAGCTGAAACTATTGATATTATTACAACTATTCCAAAGAGAATTCCTCTTGGAGAAGAGGTCTGAGAGAGAGGGAAGAAGGATTTCTGTGAGGCAAAAAGAGAGGATGCAATAGAGACCAAGGTGAAAAGATAGGGACTCAAAATCTACAGGACTACACAAAGAGCACTTGAAAGCAGCCCCTTATCTTTTAAAAACAACAACAGAGCAAGGTGAGAAAAAAATAACTGGCTTTATAGAAAAGATTTGAAAAGGGGAAAAGGAAAAATATGAGAAAACTAGCAGAAAATCCCAAATCCTTCAGATCAGGACTGCAGACCCATGTCTAAGGACAAATGTACACATTTAAAGTATGAGAAAGGGGAACAGAAGCTGCACAAGGGCCCCACATACAGTCAGCCCTACAGGGAACCTAAAATAGCTTGAATTCTCCCAATACTGCAGAGTCCTGCCTTTTCATCCCCTTCCCCAACCTCTACATACAAACCACTAAGCATCAAGGTGAGCACCAGCACCGGAGCCCGGGCTTGGTGACACAGCTGCGGCAGTGTTGGGAGGGACGGGGACACGGGGCTGGAGAGAAGAGATGCAGCAGAGCCAGGCAGTTGGTGCAGGAAGGGAGGGAGAGCAGCAGCACCCACGAAAGCACTGTCCCCATAATCCTGCCCTGGCCCTTGCTACGCTGCTCTGCTGCCCGACGGGGCTCCTCTGCAAAGCCCTGTCCTAGGGTGCAGCTGCAGGTCTGCCAATGCGGAGACAAGTGCGGAGAGAGGGAGGGAAGGAGCGAGGCAGAAGCGCGGCGCAGCAGCACTTGGTCCCTTCTCAGGGACAAGGAAGTGGGGACTGAAGCATCGCGGAGTGGCTGTAACAGTGTCGCGTCCCGGCGCAGAAACAGTTGCAAGGAGCGGCAACGTGTAGCTGGGAGACGGCTCGGGGAGGAGAGCGGGGCAGCCCGGTCCTGAGGAGGGCCAGGAGGGAAGAGAGGAGACCGCGGGCTGCAACAGGAGCGCGCCGTCCGAGGCAGGCTACGGGGACACCCGCTGCGGCGGGGCGACCCAGGGGGGCAGGAACACCTTTCCCTCCGGCGGCGGTGCCGCTGGGGCGGACGGGGGTTGAAGAGCAGGATTACAGCGCGACAGCTAATCCTCCTGCGGCTCCCGAGAGAACCGGCTCGCCGGCACGGGGCTCCCGGCAGCGCCGGCGGGTCCCGAGGCCGGGGCGGGCGGCGGGGCGCGGCGCAGGGCGCGCAGCGGGCTCCGTACTTGCCGAGCTCCTCGTAGAGCTGGTACTCGTCGGTGAAGCGGGTGCACGTTGCCGTGGTGGCCATGTTCGGGCTGCGGGAGGCTCAGCGCCGCTGGGGCATGGGGCAGGGCGGCGCGGACGGGCCGGGCGGGCGCGCTGCTCGGCGGCCTTTCCTCCTGGCTCGGCGGGGCGGCGCGGGCTTCCCCCCCCGCCCGCGCCCGGCTCGGCGCTCCCCGCTCCGCCGTGCACAGTCACCGCTCGCCGGGGAGGGGAAGNNNGCCCCCTCCCCGCGCTCCGCAGGGGCCGGGAGCACACCCCGGTGGGGAGCACACCCCAGCCGGCAGCACGGCGGGGATTCCTCCTAATTCCCCCCGCGGGGGGCGCCGGCCGGATAGGCTCCCTGCATTGAGTGCGAGGGGAGCGGAGCGGGAGATGCCCGCCCTCCCCCGGCGCACGTCAGGGGGCGAGCACCGGGCCGGCGGCCCCGGCCAGCCGCAGCATCGCCCGGTTCGCTCCGGGCGCGGGCAGGGAGCAGCGGCAGCGCCCGCCCGCAGTCCGAGCCTTCCCCGGATCCACCTCAAAGTTGGGCCCGGCGCTCCCGAGCGCTGTCGGGCTGCCCGACCTTGGGGGCGCGTGCGGGAGTCCCCGAGGAAATGAACCGTCTGGCGCAGAGGTAAAACGGTAACACGCGGAATGTCTTGAAACTGTTAAAGAGTGAGACCCGGCATTCGCACACACTCGTCGTTTATGGTGATGGGACTTGGACGCAGAAGACAAACAGAAATCATCAGTCTCCAACTACAAATGAAAACACACTGGCCTCTGTGCCATCTTTACTAGCATACCATCTGAGAGTGCTGCTGCAGTGCCGTTATAAATAAGTTTGGTTTCACCTTTTACTTAAGTGAGTCTGTCTCTGTCTGAACAATTGCCAAATCTGCTTAATATGCAGATTTATATAGGGCAGTCACTGATCCAGCCAGAGAGGGAAGGGCTGCACTGGCCTCTCCTGCGTGACTGGGAGTGAAAGCTCTGTTAAGAACATTTGGAGAGACAGACAAGTGTACCATAAGCCCAGGAGTAGCATTAAACTGATCTGAAAATTAAGAGTACTGTCTAAGTACTATATATTCCTGCACGGTGTCTGGACTATGAAATCCACGTATTATTCAATCATATGAAAAACAGGGACAGCAGCCACCTGCATATTCCCCCCCACGCCCTGTCTCCAGGTTAAGTTACAGCCAGCCCGGTGCTGCAAAGTCTACACTGAAGTGATGCAGTGGGCAAAAATTCCCTCAGCCTATGCAGAAAGTAGATAGCAAAAGTAGGACAACATAACAGTAGCATTACAACAAAGCCATACCTCTAGAAGGTGATTATGAAACAACAGCATTCTGCGTCTTACTCCATGCCAGCTTTTAAACCTCGAAACCTGCTGACACAGCAGAATAATTCAGAGAACCAACAAATTATTTCTCCAATAGGTATCAGTCGATTGGCCTCTGGCCAAGCTAAAACTGCTCCAACAGCCTCATTTTGTGGTCCCTTGGTTTCTTTACCAGAACAGTTGCAGCTAAGGAGTAAAGCAGGTTAACAACCCACAGTTCTTACCAGGGGCATCGGCTGATAACATGAAATTCAAGTGGGAAATTGTCCACCTCTGAATATATAATGTAGCTGATACACAACCTGCAGTGCACTTCCACCATCCAAAATGACATTAGATGTCCTTTGTGCAGGAAAGGTGATCTGTTAGGTTTGTGCTGTGGTTGCGCTAGGCAATGTCATCACAATATATGCCACCCAGTCCCCAGTATTAAAATGTACATAGCAACTGGAACAGGACTCCATTGCACAACACAAAAACTGAGCGTGGATTTTTAAGACCGAATTTTAGCAGGCTGTGCTGAATGAGCAGCCAGAGGAAGAGAATCTAACTTTTATGCAGAGAAAAGTGGTACGAGCTGTGACTAAGAAATACAACAAGAGAGGTTTACCCAAAGCTATGTATTAAACCGAGGTTCTGCAGTTGAAAACTGTTTTAACTGGACTCAAGGAGCATTCTGTGCTCTGCACAAAGCACCTCATGATATTTAAGAAGCTCTGATTGCAGTGGTCTCACAAAAATACACGAAGAACATAAAAAGAGGGAGACAACTGAGGAAGTCTCTCATCTTCAAGTGTTACAAGGAAAAGTGAGATCTGGAAATCAGAAAGGGAACAGAGGAGCAAGTGTGTAAAGGAAAGCTAACCATGTGTTATGCATAGCAAGTGCTACAGAAACAGATTGCTAACCGAGAAACTTGAGTTAAGCAAGAAGTGGGATATAAATTGAGTGACAGACTTGATTAAACCTAGTACTGAGTGGGAGACTAAATTATGGGAGTAGTTTTCAAAGGCAATGTAGACAAAATGAAGCAGGAGGAGGGGTGGCAATATGGATAAGAGTATTATGTCAACAGAAAGAAATATTGATGTTCTGGCTGACATAGCATCCTACTCATACGGAGAGTAAAACTGCAAACAGAGGTGAATCTGAATGGTTCTTGGTCAGAATAACGTTGTAGGGACCAGAAAATATCTAAACAGTAAGAAATGGTTCTGACACCCTGTGCACTAGTAATGGGAGATTCAGCTAAAGAGCAGTAAGTGAGATCCTAACCTCAGTTATGCAGGATTGAAGTCTGGAAGTAATGCCTTGCTTTTAGTATTAGCCAGCTGCTGAGTTCACATTAGCAGAGTAGCAGTTTTGGACTCTATCATTTGAAGTATCAAAGTTTGGCTTATTCAGCACTCTGAACTGTCAGGGATCTGTGAGGTATTAATCTGATTTTAATAATTGGAGCTGAGTAAGAGGGTCTAAAGAAAGTAAAATGCAAAGGATTTAATGTAAAGCCTATGGGCGTAAATGGACATTTCCCCTGATGATAATGGACTTCAGTTCAGGCCCCACCTGCCCATGAAGGCTAAGGTCAGCTTTGATATGTTGAAGAATGTCTGCGGGAAGGCAAAAACACAAAAGCATTGGTCTTTAGAGAAGCAGAATGAAGGACTACAAAATTAGTTCACAGAAACTAACTGGAATTCAACCCACTGTGGAAAATGGGAAGGATGCTGGAGAAGATGCATGATATCACTTTTCCAGCAAGGTTGAACAAGCCCAAGGGCAGCTTGTATCAGTGTGCTGAGTGGAGCAGTGCTGGCTACTGCCTGCTATGAAGAGGTTAGCAAAAATAAAGGACTTGAGAAGGGGTGGAGTTAGGAATCAGTTGAGGAGGGTGAAGGCAAGAAGTACAAAAGAAATCAAGAAAATGAGTAGGCATATTTTTTAAATAGACAATGCCTAGGTTTCCACTATTAACTTAAGGTCCCACAAAGAATCAACTAACTTTCATTTCTATGCCTCTGCTCTTTAGCCTGTCTCTAGAGTGAGTAACTCCTGGTAGGTCTTATCTCTCACAAGGGCTTTACAGGACATAAGATTCAACCTGCCCTGCTGTTATGTGGCAATTCCTGGCACTACCTCAATATAGTAACAAATGAAAATGCAAACCAAAACACCTAAACATCTAAAATTGTGTGAAATATTGCATTGTCTTAAAATCAGGAATTTTTTAGCAGGTGAGGAAAAGTTTTGAAATTTTTAGCTATTATTTTGCTTCAGACTCTACAAAATAAAATGCAAAGTTACCTAAATAAAGCATCAATTTTTTCATGACTGTCCATAGACTCACTGTCATGTACACAGAAAAAACCCCCCTTATTTTCATAGGTGACTATTCATGTTGGCTATCTGGCATCTCTCAAAATTTTTTTACTTTAGCCATTGTTGAGCATCTACCAAGAAAATCAGTTTCCTTTAATGTGCCTGGTTGTTCTCTTCCTTCTCCCAAACTGACTTTCATTTGCTACCTCTAAGGATTTGTAAGTGAGGCTGATAAAAATAAAAAATAGTGTGCATAGAAAAAAGGTTGGTAATGGAGGAACTTTTTAGTGAATGAATATAAAATTTATATTTGAAATAAACGATGGAGTTCTGGAGAGAAGCAAATATTAAATTACCCTATTAGTAGGGACTATTCAGCCATCCATCTAGTTTAGTGTCTTGTCTTCAGTAGTGACCTATTCCAGATGATAAATGTGAGGGAGGGGGAAGAGGAGGGGATGAAAGGAAGATGGAAGAAAAAGGAAAAGGAATCAAAACAGGCTAATAAAGAGATGCATATAACTGTGACCCACATGCATACTTGATTAGAGAGCGGCTTTCTTCCTGACCCCAAGATGATGATCACAATATGCCCTGAAGCACAAGGATTGGTAGCCCCTGTAATTTTGATCCTAGCTTGTGTCAGTGTACATGCTATTCTGTTTCATGTCAATGCCTAATCCTTTTTGATACTTACTAAGCTATTTAAGTCAATAATATCCCATGGCACTGACTGTCACATGTTAATTATATGGCTCATAAAACATATAACCTGATCTCATTGCAAATTTTTTCTATTTTAATGTCTCTGAGTGCTTTCTGCTGTTATGAGACAGGGTCAGCAGGTAGTATGCCCAAGTGGGCAGCCCTGTACTATACATCTCTGCTCTTCAGTGCTGAGGGTCTCTGCGCCCAGGGGAGTTCAGCCAAAGGAGGGGGCAGCTGAGGCCTGGCAGGGTCTCAGTGCCTGGGTGCCTCCGGGCAGGCTCTGCATACCTGCTGGCCTGCTTGGCTCCCCTAGTGATTCATGGGGACACATGCCTTTCACTGGGATTTTTCCATGTCACCTAGACATGGGGTATTTTCCTCTTAGCTTGAAGTGCTTTCGAGTTTGGATTTCAGAAGAACAGCATTGGTCCCCAGCTAGGAAAGGGAAGGGTTTGGTACACATTCAGCCATTTGACTGCCATAAGCTCACTCCACACAATCTTTTCTCTAGAGCCTTATCTTAATGAGGGATCAATACCAGGTTTATTGACCGATTTCAAAGGCTCTTCTGTATTCCTGCACAACTAAACATGATATAGGCAAAGCCTGGTGGAAGATAGCACATGGATAGTCCTGTAGAACTGAGTCCTTCACCCACAGAGCCACACAGAAGGGGCCATGCAGCAGCATGATTTTATGTTTCTCATCTCATGAAAATCCAAGTCCCTCCAATACTAGCCTGAGCTCTAGGTTAAAAACTGAGTGAGCTCCAGAAGAGTAGCCTTTCCAGATTCCTCTTGGAAGCTTTCTTTGCTAGAGAGACATCTCTAAACAATTTCTGAATGTTGAGCTGCAGTGTCTACTAGCTGCACTCTGAAGAGATCAGTTTTACAACATATTTATCCTTTTATCACATCTAAACTGTCCTTTGAAATGTATCCATAAGATCCCATAGAAAACACCAGTGAGGATTATGGAAGTCAGACAAATATTGTGAAAAGTAAGAAGAAATTCCTCTAGTTCTGTACCTATAGCAATATTAATAATATTGCATTTAAAAATACAGGTTTGCACTTCTATCTTCTTGAAACTGACCAATGTTAATTGTTAATTAACAATGTTAATTGTTAAAGGTGAAGAGCAGGATTTCCCACCATTTATATGTCAACAAGGTCATGTTCCATGAGTTCCATTTGTAAGTATCCAGTAACAATAACTGGTATGTTAACATCACCCTCAGGTGAGCTTAGTCTCGAATGTTTCATTTCTATGTTTCACCTGCCTTGGTGGGTGGATGACAGAGAAGCAGATTTTCTGCTTCACCGGAGCAAGTGAACAGGTCTGTGTGACCAGTGCCCAGTGTAGCATAATGGTGACTCCAGAGAGCTCTGCTGTCACTGAAGGGTTACTGTGTGGGTATACGATAGTGGGGAAACATCTTGAACATTCATTTGAATACGGCCATCACAGTGGAATGTTCAGGGGCTATTTTAAGATTCACACTGTTTGTTTAAACTAGATGGCATGACTCAATGACTGTTACGTAAAGGATGAACACAGATTTCTCCCTATATCCCAGACATCTCCACCAACTTAAAATATTGTGTGGAATTATACATATGCCATGCTGAATGGTATTGATTACTGAACGAATACTGAAAACTAATGCCATATTCTGGAATGGAGTCTCCCTCTTTTTTAAATAAGGTCTCTGTCAAAGGAAAGGCTAAAACTGCAAAAAAAAGATGATGGATGGACAGTCCTCAAGAGCTGAATGCTATCTTTCAGAGTGTTGGGAAGAATATGAACAAGTAAATCCTTCATTGCTGTGGGTCACCCATAACCAAAAGGAACGAGAAATGAGCAGTTCGGTTTCTGTGGATCAGTTATTGCAATCTACTGCCACTGCTGAAGGAAAAGACTTCCATTTAGTGTCAGCTACAATAAATTTTGTTTCTTTGCTCTTTAAAGTGGAGCACAGATCACTGGGAAAACTTCCAGTTTAACTCCCCACACCAAAGTCATCACAACATTTAGCCATTACTAGCTCTGTTTGAATTCAAATCAAATTAGAATAAGCTTACACAACTCACACTATCCATCTTGCAATTTTTTTCCTCTTGTTATCTCAGTTGAATTTATGGCACAGTCCTTGGGGAGATACTAAACTTTTTCCATTGAGTTTTCTGTTAGGCCTTGATTTAAATGGCTGTGAATTATTGTCCCAGAATAAGAGTGCTGGACACCAAACCTACACTGAAGCGTATGCAGACACTTCAGATTACAAGGAGACCAAAACATTCCCTTGGGGAATCTGCTGTCATATAGTATCTTGAAGGATCAGTCTCAAACTGCAGTCTCTTCAGAACAAGGCATCTATCTGGTCTTGTTTGGTAAAATAATGTGCATGTCTGGTAGCATGTGATAGACCGATCAGTTTTAACTGCATCATCTCTCAAATCATAGCACCCTACCAATTAAACATCAAACCATGAGCAGTTATTTAATGTAATCACAAAAAGAGAATGTTATTTAAAAGAAGAAAAACAAGGGATTTGCTTCCTTCCAACTTAAATATTACTTAATAGCGTTACATATAGCTCGATTATTTTTTTCAAACTTGCAGTTTGAAAGTTTTTGGTTTTGACAAGGAGCACCCTGTGCTCCTTGCCCATGTGAGAGTGCTGTATTATAATATGTGCAATGACAGGATCATCTAGCCTTGGGATTCTCAACCCTTTTCTCCTGAGAGATTACTCCAAATCTGGGAGATCTCACAAGCCACATTTAATCATCAAGGCCTCCTGGTCCATTATAAACCATGAAGAACTATACTTGAACAGCACAAACGTCACTGCCATAATCGGCATGAATGGCCCCTCCTGGCAGCCTCAGGAAGTCAGCGTTTACAGAGCCTGCACTTTCCTGTCATCACCAGGCAGAAGTCCTTTCAAATTTAGGACTAAAGCAGGAAGGGTGTATTTTCACTAACAATGTCCAGCGTACAAGTACAAAGGAGTAGATGCAGAAGAAATGTCTCCTGAGTATTTCACCAGCACTTTCACCAGCACTAAACTCTTAAATAACACCTGTTAGCAGAAAATACTGGTTTTCATTTTTTCATCTCTGAATCCTCTTGGTCCAGTGCTTCACCTCCTCAGTTTAAACAGTAACTGTTTAAAGATGACTTGACATTTTTAAAGGAGCCTGTAAAACCTCTCCACTGTAAAACAGCCAGATTAACATTTATGCATCGTTAAAAAAAAATAAACATTTTAACCAAAATTGCCTGAATGTTTATGCAAGGGGAGAGATGGCTCACAGGACTCTTCAAAGAACATTGGCAGCAATTTCCTACCCCAAGTAAAATAAATTAATTAACACACACATCCTGTTTCACATCAAAAGAAAATCTGGCTCCAAGGAACAATCCAGAGGAAAGGGACTGTGAGTATTTACAAACACAGCCTGAGCCAACAAGAGCAGCAAGGGGGTATTTGGGAACCACAGCAAAAACTCCACCCAGTAGCTGGAGTCTAGTTCCTCCAGGTTTCAGTTCTGCCTTTGTGTGATGCACAGAGAACACTCATTGCAAAAGATAGGCCTCATTTCCCATCCAGACCAATAGTAAAATGATTTACGCTCCCCATTACAGCCACAAAACCTGTGGGAATAAGTGAAGTAAATCATGTTTTACAATGAGAGAAATGAGGCAGAGAGTGGGATAGTGACTCTCTTGTGACCTCAAAGGAATGTACCTGCTATGGAAAGGCAGAACTCAGGTTGCTCCTCCAATGTGAATAGATACAAACACTTTGCTGTTGACCTTGATTTTGGGTGAAGATAATGCCGTGCTGCCACTCAGAATTAAATGTGCAGCTCTCACCAGTTTTCTCCCCAAAATTACACCTCAGCATGGAGTGCCATTCACAACTGAAATCTCGCTAAAGCTTTCCTATGCTCCCACAACTCTCTTCTGCAGCATGGCTGTGAATATTACTGCTTTCTATGCTTCTATCTAAGTGTACTTTGTTCCTTGTATCTTGTTAATAAAAATAAAATGCAAAAATAAAAAAAGATGCTTCTTGACAGGTTAAAAGAATTACACCCAACATCTGTCAGTTTGGGTTGGGATCCCCATTAAGAATCCAGCATTGTGAGTCTGCAGTGACACAGAGTTCCTGCCTTTGAAGGGCAGGAGGCAAACACACCTGGCTGTGTGGAAACACAAATATTTGCACATTCAGAAGTCCTCAAGTATCTAAAGGAATTTCTATACTGCAGAGGAGGGTATTATTTCCATGTTTAATGACCTTATGTTACATTTGAGAATTACCAGTGGAAAAAAAAACATCACAGCAGCAGAATAAGAAGCTAGCTCGCAGCTGTTTGTTTCTTGAATACTTACAAATCACAGAAGTGCGTGCGAACGCATGAAGCAGAACTGTGTTTCTGATCACAAAGATGTGGATAAGGTGACTCATGCTGAGGTGTGCACATGTACATGCGACTGGCCGCTGCATAGGCCAGGTGTATGTATGTACTACAGCCCCATAAATGGGAACAAAAGCAGAGAGATACCATAAACTATGCAAGAAAAGATAAAAGGCATTTTTACATATATATTCCAAGCCACAAAAAACATTATCTGTAAAGGCCAAGGATTTGGAGACTACAGGGAGGAACTGAGTTAAAGTAAGCTCCCTACAGCAACGAAGAATAGGCTAACAGATGTGTCAGGGAAAGGGACCTGGCATTTTTTGTTTACATGAGAAAACAAATGCTGTCAATAGAATTATGAGACAAATTCCATTTAGATTTTGCTTTTGAGTGAGTTTGGAAGAGGACGTGCACTCTGTGATCCCATGCAGCTGTGTTGTTCTTGAGGGAAGAGCAAGCTCCCTGTGGAAACCACGCCTGCTGGCTCTAAAATCCACAGAACTAACACCTGTCTCACCTCTGGCATCTGTCTCCATTCCTAGACAGGCACGAAGGAAGGTGAAAGCACAATCTGGACTGTCCCTGACTCCACTGGATGGCCCACAAGCCCAGGGCTGGGATGATATTGGCCCAGGAGCTGGGGTAATTCATTTGACAAATGAATGATGCCAGTTGAGGACTTGAAAATTCTATTCCTAGCTCACACTTCCCTTTGGCAAGGGGGAACAGAGGAGTTAAAGATGTAGTTGTATTGCATGTCACTGGAAATACCATTTTTAGAGAGAAACAGAAGTTTTACAGGCACACACAAAATGTTTGAAACTCCCATATGATTCCATTTCTCTTGCTTTGAAAATAGCTTCATATCATGCCCATATTTTTCTGTCAACAACTTAGATGCTCTCTAAACCTAAATATTGCCTATTTATTTAAATGTATACCTTCATCCTTTAGTCTGGAGGGTCTAATCCTCTTGTTTCTCAAAATGTATGCATTTTTTGGTAACTGAAACAGTTTCTTTATCATTTTCTAAAGTATGTTTACCAAGACTGATATCACAAAGGTGACTGCCTAGACATCAGTTCTTTTCTGTATGTGAAACATTGTGAAGGATGCAGTTTTGAGGTATGATTACCATACAGCTGATTCAGAGATGCGGCCTGCTTATGGATACCATGCACACTTTGTGCATTAAATTTACTTGTACTTGTTTGTATCTGTCCCCCTGCTAACAGGCCAAACCTCACAAAAATTATCTGAATGTCAGAGACTAGAATCTAGGCTCCTCTGTTTGCAACACCTTCCTTGAGGTAAAACTTCATTCATTATAAAGTGTATAGCCAGAACTACAGCAAATCTCCTATTAAGTGGAAAAGATACATATAATCAGTGATTTCTGGTTGCTTCAAGTCTATCATTGCACCACCTTAGCATAATGCTTCACTCAAATACACAACACATGGTTGCTCTGACCTTAGGCTGGTATAAACACATGGCCCAGCAACAGCGACATTCACAATTCAAGTTTCCAGCATAACTTCTCCAAACGCCAGCACAAGCTGACAGTCAACAGCACGATGCACGTGCTGGGCTTGTGTGCCACCCTGGCCATGCCTGTTGCTTCTGGGACTATTTTTGCTTCTGAAACTGTTTTAGGAACAGGAGCAGAGGACAAGCGACATTCAGGACTTGACTGTGGCTTACAGCATCACCTTGGAAGCACACATCCCCTCTGGCAATGATGCTTGTGGGGATCTATCCTCATGCAAGTCCACCCAGCTCAACTGAAAGGGAAGAGAAGCACTGCTGAGTACTTACACAATGGGAAATTTTGGAACAGTAGATATTTAAGAAGCAGCAGGGGAAAATATGCAAGCGGCCTACAGTGGAAACAGATGTGGGACATCTGAGTGAAAGGTGAGGAGAAAAAGTTTCAGTGACTATTGGAGCACTCCTACTACTGATTCATAAGAGAAAATGGACCAGTGTGGGAGAAATAGCAATCCATTGCCAAGGCAATTTAGCAATTTATAGAACAAGCATCAGAATCGCAAGATCTCAAGACTTACAGACAGTGGCAGTGAAAAGAGATCACAGCATATAAAATCATGAAAGCTAGTACAAGCCAAATGGTTTCAAACTTCTTCCTTAACAGTCAAAAAAAAAGTTAGTAGTAAAGGAGAGGCTCGGCTGAGCTGCGTGCTGGAAGAATTGTGATTACCAGGCAGGAATTTGAGATGCTCAGACGTCCTCAAAAGGCATCGGCGAGAGACACCTCGCGGCAGCGGCCGCGATCGCCCCGCGGAGCCGCTGCCGAGCCGGGCCGCGAGCGCGGCGGGACACGGACGGCAAAGGCGCCGGCCGGCACCCCTGCGTGGGCTGTGTCACGGAGCACACGGATCGCAGCCTGCTGTCAAGGTCTCTGGACCGCCCGAGGATTAAAACCACATGCACAACAATCGTTTTAGCTCTGTGGTTTAAGTAGTTTCACTTAAACTTCCAGTTTAAGGAGTTACGAATTGCCCATATGACAAAACTACATTCCCTTCAATCAGCTTCAGCAGTGTGGCTGTCAGTCCTACACTAGACATCACGGCTTCTGCCTTTGTTGTCCTCTGTGCCTGCAAAACTCTCTTTGTGCTCGCTTGTCAAAGTCTAACCTTGCAATAGGATCTTGAAGCAGGTGACCCTGCCTTTCTTATAAACTATTTCCTCTGCTGAATGGTTACTTTGCCTTCTTGGAGGCAAACAGAGCTCTTTGGAGATGGGCTTCTTATTTGCACAGGTCAGCAAGTATCTACATAGTGATGCACAGCAATACAGCGAGATAATAAGAGAGTTGCAGTTAAGTCATGCCTGGACATCATTAGAGGCAGAACTCCTCATCAAGGCAAAAAACTATTCAGAGAAAGGACTTGGAAGAAATTTCTCTCTCCATTTTCTGTGTCATTTACCTCAAAGGAGAAATCAGAAACCATAATTTAGCTTCAGTTTACTGAGTTTAAAGAAATTTTTGGCTCTTATGAAGTTATCTTTATCATTGGGTATTTTTTAACTATTGAGAGGAGAATTGACAAATGTCCATGAATATATTTGAGGAAAATTGATTTATACATGATAGCTAAGTACATATTTTCACATCTAATTTCTAAGAATCTACTTAAAACCACTTTTTATATCCCACATAAAAAGGAGTGGGGAAAACACAAGAACAAATGTAGGAGCATACCCCATGATGCCATCATAATTCACATAAGTAATTTTTCCTGACAGTTACTGCAAATTTAACATCAAGCTGGGCTAGCTATGGGGTACTCCCTCCTTTTGTGTTCATCTCAGGCAGCACCTGCTGCAAAACATTTATAAGAATGAGGATGTACTAAAAAACCCAACAAACTAACCTATCTCAATTATTTATTTCTTGTGTTTTTCAGAAAATAATGATGTTACACTGTGTATATATTGTATATACACAGTAACAGGAGAAATCAAAGACCCCAAAGCCTACATTTCAGCACCCAGAGTTCTAATGTGAATTAGGGTTTTCCGGGCTGAAGATACCACTTGCTCCTGTCACACTACAGACAGAAGAACCTCTGACCACTGGTTTTAGCAGCTTGCCTATACAATCTTTATTGAAAGCCCAGCCTCCACAAAGGGCATCTCTGTAGGATCCTTCAAAAAAAACCTTCTACTAGGAGGGGGTAATAACGGAAAAATCAACATGCCTATGTATTGAGGGGGAAAAAAAATAAGAAGAAAAAATATTCCAATGGTAGTTTAAGTAAAAAGAGACAAAACTCTAGGAACTGCAGGAAGGGGAAGTATTTACTTAATTACTCAAGTAATGGCCCCACCGTTAATGAGTAAACAAGGTGTAAAGAGGTAAAGAGCCAGACTACATCCTATGGGATGAGGAATTCTTGAAACCACCACCACACTGTTTGCACTTGAGAAACAAAGCTGGTCACAGTTACTGTAATTTCACAAGCACACACTGCCCCCAGAAGGCAGCAGCCTACACTTCCTCACTCTTTTTGCTTTTTTCTGCTCCTTCTCACTTGCCTGACTAACATTTATGGCACATAAATGTCAAGTGATGCTCGAGGAGAAAAGAATTTCAGCTTCATGCATGAAATGATAGACTCTGAGCTGATCATTGCTATTCACAAGTAAGAGGGGCACCAAGGACAGTTAAACACATCTCTTATAGAGAAGAATAAGTAAACTGGCAGTCTTCAGATTAGAAAGGAAACAAATTCAAATGATGTGAAACTTGCAGATAAAATAATAGGAGGATTCAAAGAAAGAAAGAAAGAAAGAAAGAAAGAAAGAAAGAAAGAAAGAGAAAGAAAGAAAGAAAGAAAGAAAGAAAGAAAGAAAGAAAGAAAGAAAGAAAGAAAGAAAGAAAGAAAGAAAGAAAGAAAGAAAGAAAGAAAGAAAGAAAGAAAGAAAGAAAGAAAGAAAGAAAGAAGAGAAACTGCTAAATGCCATAAACATATTACAAAGCTAGTCCTCATATTGCCCCCTGGAATTCACCAAGACAGGTAGCTGTAGGCTTGCTAGGTGAGTGTTAGGCTAGTAGGTCTTACAGTAAAAGGGTGACATGGTCCTTCTCAGAGTTCCTCTTATTACTGTCACCACCCTGGGCTCCCCAAAAGTACATCAGGGCCAGTCAGAAACACACTCCTCCTCAGGTGGTTGGCCCTGGCCTCCATGTATTCACAAGCAACACTCCCACCTTCCTACCCCACAGACTGAGCCTTGGCATGGACTGGGCTGAACTGAGTGGGTACATCCTGAAGGAGTTGGGTAAGACCTCTTGACCCTGAGCAAGGTTCTGAATGCTCCCTGCAGCTGTCAGCTGGGCCTGCACAAACAGATCACAACCCTCAGCAGAGGTACGCGGATCTTCAGAGAGTCGAGGGAACTCATCCTGGGATATCAAAGTAGCTGCCACCTTCAGAGCAGTATTTTCCACAATCTTCTCACCAAGTTTATATTAATTGAGATGCTCTTTTCCTTTGAAACCTGGAAGAGCTTTAAAGCCATTTCCAAACTTCCCCTCTGCAAAACACACACACACATACATCTGCAGCAATGTAATTCCCTTTACCATTTCCGAAGAGGCTTAAAATATTAAATTCTGGTCCCACAAGACACTTTGTTGTAAACAGGCCTTGATGTTTCATAAAACCACCGTTCAGGAACGTCACAAGCAGCACTCCTGGAACCACAGAGGGGGGTGATCCACAGGGATGCCTGGCACAGGTGAGCCAGGAGAGACAACAAAGAGTAGAGCAACCTTAGGAGCCCAACAGCAAGTACATTACATACGGCTGGAAGAGTGACGGAAACACTGGGATGTGAAACCCCCCGGACGCCGGACAGCAGGACAACACAGGGAAGCGTGGGGGGAATCGCGGCCGTGCCGGAGCGCGCGGCGGCCGCCAGGGGGCGCCCCTCGGCCGGTGCTGCCGGTACGCTCGGCGGACGCGGGGCATCCCGCGGCATCCCACGGCACCCTGGGGCATCCCACGGCACCCTGGGGCATCCCACGGCGTCCCGGGGCATCCCGCGGCATCCCACGGCTTCCCGGGGCATCCCGGGGCATCCCACGGCATCCCGGGGCATCCCACGGCATCCCGCGGCATCCCAGTCCCGGAGGGGCACAGCCTGCTGCCCGAGCTGGCCCGCGGGTTGCCCACTGCCTGCTGCTGGGCTGCGGCCAAACACATGACAGACAGTTATAGTTCTGCATAATGTGTTCAAAATGTGACAGGGCTGAGACATTTCTTTGAGCCGTTCTTTGTGCCCTGATGAGTCTCTGCAATTTTACTCAAAGATTTTAAGGGCAGAACCTGCTCAAATCTCGTTCAAAAATTTACACTGACAGAGACATTTCAAACAGATCAATGGGTTTATGCGGGCTGGAGAAATTGCCTCGCTCTGGATTTTCAGCTATCCTAACAGCAGCTCAAGATTCCTGTAAATGTAAAATCCAAGCTGTGCCCCAGTTCAGCCCAAGCACAGACCGTAGCACAGGTGATGAAAGTCAGCACCTACACACACCTTAATGCTTGCTGTGGCTCTGGGGTGTGTGAGGGAACGGCTGGGTGTGGCGTTTACCCTTCTCGAACAAATCACCCCTCTTCAGCCTAGTTCCTGCAATGCCACAATAAGTAAGCAACAAATTCAATCAAAATTGGGAATCTCCTGCAAGATGTTTAATTGCAAACTCAACAAGAAGAAGAAATTGATCAAAGAGCAAAGGGATAATACCACATGAGACATGACACATTTCTGTGGCAACATCCAATATAAACTCAACACAGGCTATGAGAGCTTATACTTTTTGAAAAGTTATTTTCACATACAGGATCTGTTTGTGAATGAAGGCATCTCACAGGAGTTGTGACCAGTAAGAAAAGATCAACGCCATCAGGCAATTTACATTTGTAAATATGGACCCGGAGCTGTCAGATTTTCAGCTGCTGGCTCCACAGTAGCTTCAGATGAGCCCTACACTTCTTTCTTTTATCTCGTTATTTGCAAGATGATGATAGCACTTATCTCTCCTATAAATCACATACAGGATTATGACTGACAACTGGTATATAAAGAATGAAGGCTTGTTAACAGTCACTGAAGTTATGCCAACTAACAACCCCGCAAATTCATTCTGTCTGGCTGTGGGTGTATTCATTTAGTTAGTGAATATCAGTGTGTGGGATTAACCAGATAAACCTGCAGCCAGTGAGAAATGAATACTATGCAGGGTGTGCATCCCTCTCAGCAATCCATGATTAATTCTTGGTTTTACTAGAGTCTATGCTTTTCATAACTCCAGAATAATAAGCTCCAGTTTGCTCAGGCGGACTCAGTTTTTCTAAATGCAATACTCTGGAGGTTGTGGCTCCCTAGGTGGCTTACAAAGGACAAACAAAAAAATTGGGCAAAAAATCACTTTTGCTGTGTTGAACCTAATTGTGTATCCCCATTGCAAACAGGAGGAGGGGCTGTTGTTAGCAGTTTAGAGTTCCCAGGGCTGTTTGCCATGGCCAAGGGAAATGTTTACTACAGCTGTAGTATGTTACGTGCTGTTGATTTTAATTGCTTTTCAAAATGTGAAGACAACTGTGATATTTGGAAGAGACTGGCGCGCTGCACTAATAAGCTCTGTGGTGCAGCAGATCTAGTTCCTACAGCGCTATGAAAGCTTCTCTGCAAAATTTTGTCAGTATCCTGAGGAGTGGGGAAGGAAAGGAAGGATCTTAGGCGTGCCCTACCCAGCCAAAGAAGTGAGCCTGATTCACTGGTTATCTTGGAGCTGTATCAACAGAGACCAATGTCCTTCCTTAGAAGAGCCTACAATGAAAGCAGGTAGCACAGGAGCTATGGGGCTACTGCCTTAAGTCTTACTGTGAGTAAAAGCAACACTGAACATCAGATTTGGCACATGCCATTTGGTCCAATTGAGAACTATCTTGGTAATTAGTGACATAGTACTTGAGTAGCCCATGAGGCACCTTGGTTGAAGGCTCAGATGAGTTCCTCAAATATTTGGGAACACTCCAGTTCTAGGCTAATGTGCATGTGGAGGCTATTCCCAAGAAATTTCAAACCCTGGTCCCAGATGGTGATGTGTGAGGGAAATTCGATGCTTCCTTACACTAGGTAATTGGTATTCTCGGATTTTGACTCACCTAGAGCTGGGTTGGAGATGCAGTGGGGGTGCTGATTACAGCTGGGTGCTCTTGAGTGATGGGAAATGGTGCAATTTGCTTTGTCCAGCCCCTTGGAATTCAAGTGCGTAGGCTTCTTCCTGGGGCTTGTGTAGAGTCTCAACCCCAAGAGTGGAGTGCATTTTTCACTAGAAAGAGATGAGCCAAATGAGAATGACATGTCAGAGGGTTAAGAAGCTTTGCCTCAGCAAAGCTGTATTGTAGAGACCCCACAGACAACTTTTCTTTTGGAACTGTGAGCTAGAAAAATAAGAAAATGAGAAAAAAAATATCATCACATTCACCAGTGTAAACTGGCAGATTCAAACAGAGTAACAGAGCAAAGTTAGTGCTCTCATCCTGTCATGTCCGGATAACCAGATGCTTTATAATAAAACTGGATGTATTTCCAGCTATTTCCATTTTCAGTCAGAGATCTCAGTTTCTAATCCTCCGCAAGAGCTAGCTGTGAATTCCCTGCATGCAAATTGGTTGGCTTAAACTGCTGCAGCAGAAGTTACCTGTTTATCTAGAAGTGAAAATGGGTAACAAATACAAACTGATTTGCAGAAATGCTTGAGTTCCTGGTAATTTCAAAGCAAGCTGTGGATGTTCAGTATCTCTGGGGGAAAATAAACTAGAAAAACCCCTGTTTGCTTTCATGTGCCAAATATATTAATTCTTGGAAGACTGACCTCACACATGCTGGCTCATCTCTTGTTTGACCTTGCTGAGACCTGCTTTCCTCCTCTGGATTATATAAATAATAATGATATCTCTCCTTATAATTTGTCTGAATAAAGCTATGCAAATAATAGATATGATTAATTGCTGTCCTCCTCACACATTGGGAATAGGCAAATTGGTAATTTAGCCTTTCCTAAAGATTTTGGCTTTTGAACTGTTTTAATTTGACAAATAAGCTGTACTGAAAACCCTGAAGACTTGCAGCTACATAGCTTGTCGAAATTAAAGACAAAGCCATAGCCTTACTGACGTGAACAATGTCTGAAAATCAACAGGCACTTCAGATCTGCATAAACAACTAGAAACAGGTCTGAACAGAGACAAGTCCATGCCAACCACCTCCACCACCCAGTCCCAGGTGCCAGGGCAACATGGAACTGTGCAAGTTCTACCAGCCAGGGCCCTGCCCACACCTCCCCTGCCCCAGGTTTCGTATGTCTGTGCTCTAGGTCTGGGTTGACAGGGCTCGGCTGCAATCTGGCCTCAGACTGGGAAGCTGAGGCCTGTCCTGCTTTTGCTGAGGAGTGGTGCTGAAGCCAAGATGCTCAGCCTTGATCCTCGCCCAAGCTGCATGGAGGGTGAGGACAACCCTGGTCTCGTACCTCCCTGCCCTGCTGCCCTCCTGGCCTGAGCTCTGCGGTGCCCCTCTGGCCCATCGGGCAGGCGGGCGCTTGGCTGGGGCTGGTTCCCATCACCGCACCTGCCCCGCTCACCCACTGCTGTCCGGCTGGTGTGGGCACAGCCCTGCCCGCCCCGGGGCAGTCCCCACCGCCAGCTTGCATCCCTAGGGGAGCACCTGCCCTCCTGCTGCCTGGCACCTCCATTCCCTTCTCACAAAGGGATCAGAGGTGCAAGAAAAGGGTTTCCTTATTGTATTTCTTTATATTGGTCAAACAAATGTAATTAATTTTATTGTTTTGGGTAAGCAGAAGCCCCTTCATACTTCCGTGCCCATGGTTCCCTAGATTAAACTTTATTGTGAATTGATCAAAAAATTTCTTTGGATGGAAAGATTTCCCAGCAACTCATCCTGTGCAAGACAGGTGCCCAGCTCAGCCTCACAAATGAACCAAATCTATCTGGAAAATGCACATTAAACCCAGTAATGTAAAATGGACACTGCTGAGTGCTTTCAGCACACACACCCACCACCAGCTCCTTGCTCCAGGCAGGCAGCCAGTGTGCAGAGGAGGTCTCTAGAGGTGTAGTGTGTACAGGCCCTGACTCACTGAGAGAGTCCAACTCAGTCTGAAACAAACCTGCCTTGCCCGTGCCACTGCAGGGCTCAGGATGATGAACACACCACACTGGCATCTGGGCCGTGTTGGCCTCCCTTTGCTGAGGCAGACAGTAGTGAATGGTAGTGAACACCAACCAACATTCACCTTGTGTCATCCAAGCCCATTAAACACACTCGGGACAGAAAGCAAAGTTGTAGGCAAAGCATTATGCACTATCTAAAGAAGAAAAGACAGGCAGAAGACACTCTTCACTGGCTCAATAAGGGGATTGTCCTCATTGTCACTGTACTGCAAAGAGGTAATATTCAAGGCAAATGTGATAGCAGCTTGTGATAAGACAGAGTTGAAAATGATACTTCACTGAACTTGTACTTTCTGAGGGAAGACATTGGGTCCTCATCTTGTGTTTGTACAGTTCTTAGCATACTGGGGTTTTGATCTATAAACAATACTCCTTCAGCTATTTAATAGCTGAGGCACTTAAGAGATATCAGGAAATTGCCCAGTACAACTGGCAGACAACCTAATTGGTTGTCACAGGACAAACTAAGGATAGGATAGGACAAAGACAACAACTTTGAAAGAAAGATATACTTTTGTACTGTGCCTACACACTACATAATGTGAATGAAAAAAGAAAGCTTTTGAATAGTTGGTCTTTTTCACAAAGCAGACATTAATTACCATTAACCTAAAAGGAGAATGATGGAATCTAGAATTACTTTTTCCAAGCAGTTTAACTATTAATGCTGTAACCCAAATATTACTTCTGTAATATTAATACTGTAACACAAAGCAAAAAATGCTATTTCAGGCCCATGTTTACCTGTAATAAACTTGAAATTATCTCAGTCATTGCATGATGATTGATTGTTGAGATTTTCCATACAATCACTTTTACTCTGATTCATTAATTTTCTATACTATTTTTTGTAACACATTTTAGTGTTTCTGAGGCCAAATATTTTGTTTCCAGTGTCTTCTCTAACTAGAAATAGTTGAATGATGCAACCAATTAAAAACAGATTACACTGTATGAGGTATTTTCATTATGTCTTCAGCCTGTGCCTAATAGCACTGTTTTCCTTACTACAAAATATTTTGGTTTCCTTGAAGAAGTCCAGTGACAGAAATGAAAACAAAGATCAAATTATCCAAACACAGATGCTCAAAAGCAAACATACAAGAACCCCAGGATAAGGATCCTTAGAAAAGTAACGTTTTAATTTGCTAGAGAACAAATATTAAGAATATCAGATTAAGGGAACATGCTGAGCCTTGCGTTTTGAAGGAAGCCACTTCATAACATCCTGTTTCTTAAAATTACCATTTTTTCTGTGAAACAGTGATATGCTTTTTGCCTCATTTCATAGTTTACAGAGGTGCTCCAGACGAATAGCTGTGATTGACAGAGAACTGCAATTTTCTGCCCAAACATACAACCAGTGGACACAATTTGTACAGTTTGTTCCAGGGGTTTCCCTAAGTCATGTTTCTTCATAAAAAGCTTCTGTCATGTAAATGGCAATGGAGATGTACCTTTTTCTACCAAATCACCTTTGTGCCCTAAGTAATTCTCCAAATCTCTTCAAACAGTAGTGTACCCTCCACCCGTTGGGTGACCATCTCCCTACAGACTCAACTACATACCCTTGTTTACTGAGTTTTGTTTCCTTGGATCCTCTGGTCTTGTCTCTGTATTTTTTAGCTTTTTGTCTGCATAGCATATAGTGTTAGCAGATTCATCAGCCATGTGCAAAGGAAGGAAGGAAACCTCCTCCCACCCTTCAGCTGTACACTAGGCCTTCATCCTCCTCTCACAGAGGTGAAGCTCAGATGACATGGCACATGAGCAGAGTTCAGCTGGGGGAGAGATCTTCAACTCAAAAGACTGACACTTGCTGAGCCTGACAGACAGCTAACTGTTATGACTATCAATAGAATTTGCAGGTACCTGCATTTAAAGAACATGTTTTAAGACGGTTCGGGGAATAAACTTGAATGTATTTGAAAATATATGGCTCTGAAAACAAATAATAACTCTGCAAAACATCATAACAATCATAAGAACAGGCAAGCTTTAAATGAGTGGGCTGGACATTTTAAATAACCCAATAGTAATGAAGGTTCTCACAGCCAATGTGTGAGTCAGTGGCAGAGTTGGTATTAAAACTTAGATTTGCAACTCATGAATCAAGGGTCCCTCCAAGGCACAAAACTGCTTTACTGTTTTCTACAGCTTATGTGCGTTTTCAGGGTGAAAGAAGAAAACTGAAGAAAAAGGAAACTGCTGATCACCTCTCAGTTACCACTCAGGTTAAAAGGCAGGATGCCAAACTGGACAGATTAAATATCTGTTGTCTATGATGGCATTGCTAAAAGTATGTGAAATACATAACTGTCTTAACAGATTCTGTGGTGGACTAAGCCTCTTGTTATCCAGGCAACTTGAGTAGGTGCGTCATTCATAACTACGTATCAGTAAATTTCTCAGTTGATCAAAAACAATTTTTTCATAAGCTCCTCAGAATTCCCTCATCCTTGTCTTAGCCTGAAGAACAGGAAAACCCCACACTGACACATGAGAGAGCAAGAACATAGACACAACAAAAATCACAGCATTGCTTAATGAACTGGGAGGAATCAAAATACCTGTCTTGTAGCTTTTTGCATACAAGGTCCTTCCTCCAGTACCACTTAGGGAGTATGTACTTGCCTTGCTTTTCCAATAATCACAAACCAAGTACCTAAGCAGTAGATTCAAGCAGGAATATTAAAGGGTAGTTTTTAATGTCCACTCTGTGCTAAGCAATAGGATCCGTGTCCCGTGTTTTGTCTAACTATAAGCTAAATTATCACTTGTAGGTATAAGCTAACTTTACATAAATCAGATTTAAAGTGACTGAATCCATTTATACTTGGAGCTGCAGCAGCTTTATTAAACGGGCTCATCATTCAACTGAGCTAACTGTACCTTTCTGCTTACCAGCCTTCTCCAAAACAAATATCCTGCAATAAAGCAGATCACCAGAAATTTAAAATGACTGAATGCAGTGAGTCTGTTCTTCACATATCCATGTCCTAAGGCAATTTATGTCTTAGGAAAAAGAAAAAAAAAGAACTGAAAAATACCTCACAACTCATGAGACATTAAAGAGTTTCAATGACTCACTCATTTTAGGAGTATGATCGACATGTGGTTGGTCAAATAGGTAGGCACTCCTTCTCAAAAGCTGATATGGTATGAAGAATTACGTGATCGCACTAAAGTGGCTTTTTTTGCAACTTTTTCTTCAGCAGCCCACAACCTTCCATTATGTAGGAAAGTGCCAGCCCTTACCACAAACACAAGGCCTGAAAACTAGTGTAAGGATAAATTAATTAAGTCAATAAAGTTTTAAGTAGCTGGTCCATTGAGCATAGGGGATTGTGGTTTCTCTGGAATCACTTACCCAAGCCATTGTCAGTAACGGAACTGTAATGCAATATCACATAGCATGCAAATCAGCACCTTCAAACACGTTCACCTCCACGATGACAGTTGTGTACAAAGGCGCCAGCCTGCAGCCAGAGTTTCTCAGTCTCTATAGAAGAAAAGGAATCATTCATTGCTTTTCTCCTTAGAGGTATCCTTTCCTAATAACATTCAGGCTCAAATTTCAATTTCAGACACACTACAACACAAAGAGTGTTGATGTATCTGAGTTCCTCTCCGTTACAACTCCATTAACAGTTTGCAGGAATAGATTTAATTATCTGCCCCACCAACATTCTTTCCATCAGGTGGGAGTAGAACTGGTCTTCTGGTTGGTTTCCATCCACAAAACATATTGAGGGCTCCAAACATAGCCGGGACATTGCAAGGCATTCAGCATATTACGATATACTGCCACTCTATATTCATCAAGTCCCAAAAAAGAGCATACTTCCCATCTGCAAGAAACTAGCTCCTTGAAGGTTAAACACTATTCAAGGGAGGAAGGAGATAAGCCATCCTATAAAGGAAGTTTGTAATCAGCAATCAATACAATGAAGGAAAGTAAGATCATCATGTTGGAAAGCAGTGCGAAAGGAAACATGGAACCATTTCCTCCTAAAACCACATACTCACCGTGCTGTTTATTCCCAGCTGCTAAAGAGTCACATTATCAGTCACATTATAAGGTGAGATCAACTCCTACTGTTTCCTCTGGAACTCATGTGAAAACTTGATAGAAAACAAACTAAAGGCAAAGACATATTCAAAGTTGTCAGAGAGTTTCCAAATATGCATTTGCATTTTGGTGCTTTTTTCCTGAGCAGTACTCATTCCACAGACAACAGAAACCTATGCAAGCAAGGTAAAGCCACTTTACCAATTATTTCTGTGAGTGGTGCCAGTGAACTGAGCAGGAAATGCACTGAGAACTGGCAGGAGGAAAGGCCATCTTCCTGTTTGATACGAATGCTGCCTGACACAAACATTTCATTCAAGAGCCTCATGGCTGCAGAGATTAAAATGCCCCAGAGACGAAGGATACTGAATAATTTAGGGTTTGGCAAATCCACCTCCTGAATGTTGTTGGTTGCCAAGAAAATTCATTCTGACTCACATGCAGCCATATGTATTGTTCCACGAAAGGATATGAATATGCATAGCATTGATGGCACATAAAAGCAGTTAAAAAAATCCAGCAGTTTTAATAGATTTCTATCTGGTCTGAAGAATAGTTCAGGTCTGCAGACCTCCTTAGGCTTGCTGAATGGCACTTGTCCAAAATGACCTGGCGGGTGGCCTGCCTGGGAAAAGAGAGCAAAAGGACGGAAGCGGAGGTGACCTGATAATGTGTCAGCAAGGAGTGGCATGCCTGAAAAAGACTGTATGGAGCCAAAATAGGAAAGAGGCATATAATCAAAGGCTACTCTGCTACAACAGTTCTGCTCTGCAGAGCTTTTTTTTTTTTTCATCCTGTGCAGCAGGAACCCTGAGGGAACTTCACCTGCCTTTCCCAGACTGATGCTTGGTGATTGACAGCGCTGTTGACTCCACTATCAGGTCATTTCATCACAAAATTTGGCCCCTTAATTGCTAAATTTAGTTCAGAATTATTTCAGAGAATGGCTGACTGAGGATCTGCACACGTTTGTCAAAAAGATTTACAAAGGGAACAAAACCAAGCCATAGTACTATGGATGTTCAGACTCTTCTCTGCTAAAAACACTTTTGGCTTTGCACATCTGTAAGATCTTCTATCTTGGACAGCAGCATGCTCCTCACATAGGCACTAGTCAAACACATATCATGTCTAGGTGGTAACAAAGGTTTATAATCCACTAAATGGATATGTCAGTAAGAAACTAAAAAAATCTGACTTGATCATCTAAAGCAACAAAACAAGATGATAGCAAACAATTCAGATCTAAATGATAATATTTTTCTACTTTGCTTGATGTTACTCTTTTAGGTTAACTAGCAGAACTCTTCCATTGTTTCCAAAAATAAATCTCTTTATTTCATACATTTGGGGTCTTCCCATTCTACACTGGCCAAGCTGGAAATCATAGGCTTCTACTTGTTAAAAACTGTTATGCTTCAAACACTTGTCCACGTCACAAGTTTCTGTCTTCACTAGTTTCATGCTTTTAACAAAATTTTAAAATCACATCCATTGAGGACATATCCCTTGCATCTGATAACTTATCACTTCCCTAGGGTCTAAGTTCCAGCTGTTGATGTCTGTCAGCACAAGGACTCAAGCATGCTAACAGTATTTGAAAGTGAGAAAAGACAAATGGACAAGACACACCGTAAAGAGCCAAGATACACCAATATGAAGCAGGGATAAAAGAGGTATCTGCATCTCTTCAAAAGCTGGAACAGAGGAAAGATTTAAGAGCCCTTTTTTCTTACTGATGTGAGCACCAAGGCAGGCCTGCCCAGATCTGGAGCCCAGAAACACTGCTGTTCTTTGTAAGTAAAGGACCTCAGTCTAATTTTTTTGCTGAGAATTCACTATTTGTTTTAATGTCCCCACAAACTATTTGGCAGCAGCACAAAGGTTTCTTCAGACATTTGTGGGATATTAGTGAGCACTTCATGCTCCTAGCAATGCAGTAATTCCCTAACCACTGCATAATTAAGGGCTTTGTTGAGGTCCAGTGACATATTTGCACACTTGAAGTGCTGCACCTTGTTTCATAGGTCAGATTGACATGCACCAAGAAAAAAGCCAAATTTCTAGCCAATATTTTATCTGCAAAGGTGGATTCTTTAACAGTCCTTCGTAGCTGCTGGAGGTGTACTCCATTCCCAACCTGCTCCACTTGTCTTCCCCTTGGAATATAACCATTCTCTGCATTTGCTTTTAGTCACCATTAAAGCCCCAGTGCTCAGACAACTGACTTGGATTTCTCGAGGTCAGAGCAGCTAAACATCGAGCCTTTTGTTCTCAACATCCCATGAAAGGGGAACAAATTCCTGAGTGGATGATTCTATCTTATTTGATCATAGTTTATAATTTCTTCCTTTGTTTCCTGTCATGGACTTCCCTGGGAAAGAAAAGAAGAAGCTTTCCCTGCCTGGTGTGTGATTTCCCTGCCCTTCTGCTGACAAGCCAAAGGGCTGGTGCTGACTGGTGATAATATTACACTTTATGCAAGAGGCAAGGGGAAATGACCTGTCAGCACTCAAATAATAAAACTTGCAACTGCCACATTTCACTGATGATGATTTACTTGTATTTGTCTTTACAGAGCCTTTTTCACCCTGGAAAATCCTAAAAAAAAGTTTAAAATACATCGAGGAATTAAAGGCTGATTTTAACAACTTTTTTTTTCAGGCAGGTGTTTGATGAAAATCTGTTGTAAAATTATGGGGATGACGCATACGAGTGACTGCAGAGGCAAGCACCCACCGTTCTTCTCTTCCAAGTACAATTACTGAGTACACCACATGCACTGTCTGCAAGATGGGAGGTTACATCTCTAAAACAGGCACTCAGAGAACTGATAAAAAAATTTAAATTACTTGAGTGTCAAACACGGGTCACCTTCAGTTGCCTTTTTGTTTTAAGTGCCATTTCATATTTCATGTCCTAGCAAAGGAAAGATATGAGAACTAATTGATACTTATCAGTTCTCTGCATTTTCCCGTTCAACACTATCTGTTCCTATCATGTACAGATATTTCACAAGATTTAAGGAATTCTGACTCAAGCTTTGATATATATATAGCCAGAAAGATAAAATATTGTCTGAAAGGATTTTAGATGAGTTTTCCAAAAATCTCACATATAGGAAAAAAACCCCCAAACCCCCCAACAACAACAACAGACCTATTTTGTAATTAGAGACCAGTATGTTAAATAAAATTAAAAAGGCACTATAATAGAGAAGTGATATTCTGGGCAAGTATGGGCATTCCAGCCTGCTGGTACGGTAGAAACTACAGATTGACTTCTCTATGGTGACTAAAACCGCTTAAGGCTTAATGTAATTTAACCTGCTTTTCTTAAGGAAGTATGTTCAATGTAGGTTTTGGCAACATTTTATTTTTCACATATGATGAAATAACCAGCAAAACATCCTGCCCTTTCTCACACAGATGAAATAAACTGTATTATTTTC